>CM055076.1:14857912-14887032 GCA_029204045.2 Tillandsia leiboldiana
TCGCGGTGTCCCTGTCCGACTGATGGATGTCGGCACCATGCAACCTTACTATTCGTCTTGATGAAGGTTTGTGCGTCGTTCCGGTTCCCCCTTCCCGCGTTCAGTCGGTGTATGGGCAGAAAGTGGGCCGATTTCGTCAGACGGTCCCAAATCACCCATATTGCATCGTGTCCCTGTGACATCTCGGGAACCCGTCACAAAATCCATGGTAATCATGTCCCACTTCCACTCGGCACCGGTAAGGTTGCATTTTCCTGCCGAGACGCTGGTGCTCGGCCTTCACACCGTTGGCACACAGGCAGTGTGCCATAACCAGTCACGTCCCCTTCATTTGGGCCACCAGAAGGTCTGTTGACGTCCTTGTACATCTTCGTTCCCCCGGGGTGCGCTGCATATGGAGCAGTAGTGCGCCTCCCGCAGGATTTCCTCTTTGAGTTTCGGTAGATCGGCACGCAGATTCGTCCCCGAATCGTATCATGCCGTTGGAGTTTACCGTGAAATCACCTTCTTGGTCGGCAGTTACTCTACTTCGCACCAGCTGGAGTTGGTCAGTCAGTCGACTGCCCCTCGGAATTCTGTCAAGCAAGGTAGGTCTGACCACCAGTGTCAGAAGTTGTGCGACTGTATCCGCCGGTACTACTTCTAGTCTTAATTACGTGAAAATTCCGCAATCAGACTATCTTGCGGGGTGATGGCACTTACCCTACCCTGCCTCCTCGGCCTGCCCCCTTGCGGCTCAGGGCGTCGGCCACCATGTGTTGCCTTCCCGGGTGGTAGTGGATCGTTAAATCGTAATCCTTCAGTAGCTCGAGCCACCGTCTTTGTCGCAAAGTTAACTCCTTTTGGGTGAAAAGGTACTTAGACTTTATGATCTGAGTACACATTGGAGTGTGCCCTATACAGGTAGTGTCTCCAAGCTTGAGGACGAACACAAACCGCTGCGAGTTCCAAATCGTGCACGGGTTAGTTCCGCTCGTATTCCCTTTAGCTGCCTTGACGCATAGGCATATACCTTTCCCCGTTGCATGAGTACTCCACCCAGTCCGTTTCGCGACGCATCGCAATACACTTCATAATCCTCCCCTGGTTCTGGCAGGGGCTAGAATCGGGGCTCGCGTCAATCTATCCTTGAGCTCCTCGAAGCTCCTCTGACATTTGTCCGTCCAGATGAACTTTTCCCCCTTTCTAGTCAAACGGTTTTAGGGGGTGGCTATCTTGGAGAAACCCTCCACGAAGCGCCGGTAGTACCCGGCTAATCCCAGGAAGCTTCGAATCTCCGTCACCGTCGTCGGTGGGGCCAGTCCGTCACCGAATCTATCTTCTTCGGATCGACTGCGACTCCAGCCGCCGAGATTACGTGCCCCAAGAAGCCGACCTCACGAGCCAAAACTCACACTTTTTGAGTTTGGCGTAGAGTTTCTGTTCCCGTAGGGTCTGGAGGACTGTGCGCAGATGTTCTTCGGGTTCCTCGTCTGTACGGGAGTAGATGAGGATATCGTCGATGAAGACCACCACGAATAAGTCCAGGAAGGGTTTGAATACCCTTTTCATCATGTCCATGAACACCGTCGGGGCATTGTGAGCCCGAACGGCATTACTGTAAATTCGTAATGGCCGTAGCGAGTCCAGAAAGCCGTTTTGGGGATGTCCTCCCCCTTGACCTGGACCTGATGATAGCCCGACTGCAGGTCAATCTTTGAAAACACCGTCGCCCCCTGTAGTTGGTCGAAGAGGTCGTCGATCCTTGGCAGGGGGTACTTGTTCTTAACGGTGACCTTATTTATCTCCCGGTAGTCGATGCACAACCGGAGACTTCCGTCCTTCTTCCTCACAACAGGACGGCGCGCCCCAGGGTGACGCGCTAGGTCTGATGAACCCTTATCCAAAAGGGTCCTCCAACTGTGCCTTGAGTTCCTTCAACTCCGCGAAGGCCATCCTGTACGGTGCCTTGGTGATGGGTTTGGTGCCGGGAAGTAGTTCAATAGGAAGGTCGACCTCGTCGTTCCGGTGGCATTCCGGGGAGCTCTGCTGGAAATACATCCGGAAATTCCTTTACCACTGGAATTTCGGAAGGCGAGGGAACGGGTCGGGTGGCTAAATCTACCGAGGCTAGATAGCACACGCACCCGCCCCATCCATCAACTTCCTAGCCCGCGACGCGGAGATGATAGCCAAAAAGGAGTGCTCTTACATGCCAAGTACACGTTTCTGGGAATCCCAGCTTCTGTAGTTGCACCTGGCGCTTCTCGCAGTCGATGACCGCCTGATACTCGGTATGCCAGTCCATGCCCAAAACCACGTCGTATTCTTTTAGCGGTATGACCACCAATCCCCAGGGGCACGACAACCTTCCCAGTCTTATTGAACACGAGGGTACTAGGCCAGTCGCCGCGATTGGCCCCCCAGGGGTCTGGACGGTCAGTAAGACATCAAGGGGACTACTTCTAGCAGATGTGTTTGTGCAAAAGTGCGGGAAATAAAGGAGCGAGTCGCCCCGGTGTCAAACAGGGTTCGAGCTCGAAAATTAGAAACGAGGTAATACCTGCGACCACCTCCTCTGGCAGTGTCGCTCCATGCTGGCCCATGGAGTAGAGCCTCCCTCCTGGTTGTGGTCGCGATTCTCGCTTCTGCTCTTGGCGCCGGAGGGTGTGGGGGCATTCCCGTTGATGCTCTATACCCCGTCCTGGTGGCTTGCGCCGTTGGGGTGGAAGCTGCGGAAGATGCCGCTCCAGTGTTCAGGGGACAGTTGAATCGGAAATGCCCCGGTTGGCCACAGCGGTAACAGTGATTCCTGTCGCTTAGGGCATTCCGTCACTGGATGCGATGCTCTCCGCAAATACCACATGGCTTGTTCGCATGGTCGCGGCTTTCCGGTAGGCGCACTCTTGCTTCCTTGTTGCGTCTTGGGTACTTTGGGGGTCGGCTCCCACCAGACGGGCCCCCTCCCGGGTAAGTCTGTGTCCGCTTCCTCTCCCGGTTATTTTCTGATCCCTCACGTCGAGCTCGGGTGATAGCGAATCCCGCTCCACAATGGTGGCCCTGTCCACCACCTCCCTGAACGTGTGCAGGTCCGCTGCCTGAACCATCTCGAAGATGTCGCTCCGTAACCTGTCCACAAAGAAGACGGGCCTTGTGGGGTTCATCCCGTATAACAAACGGGACGCAGTTAACCAATCTTACAAACTCCCTTTGATATCCATGACCGAGCGGTTCCCTTGTCTAATGTTCTTTCAGGTCATCTTCCAATTGCCGCTTGACGCTATCGGAGAAGAAAGCGCCAAAAAGTTCCTCTCTAATGGCCGACCATGTCGGTAGCGGGTCGTTTGTAGACGGATCCGGGCGTACCGTCTTCCACCAGATGCGTGCATTCCCTCGAGAAAGTGGACGGCTAGTGGAAACCCGCTCGTGCTCCTCCATCAGTAGGTCCTCGAAGAGTTTTTTCCATAGTATCCACCCATTTCTCGACGACCCATGGATCGGTCGTCTCTCCCTCGAAAGTGGGAGGGTCATGCTTCTTGAACTTAGTCAAATTCGTCCTGACCCTTTCTCGCGTCACTCGTTGCTCCGTGATCCCACCTGCAGCGGCGGACCCCCCAAGAGTAGGGGTCGTTCCTGCCTCCCCGCTGTCGCTCCCAACACGGGTCCCGAGGTCGTCGGAGTAGGTACATCCCTTGGGGCTGGGGGCTGTTCCGTCGTCGTACCACCCGTCCCTTGCGGTTCCGTAGTGGGTGCGGTGGTTTCGGGCGGAGGGGTCGGATCGCGCTCGGCTGGCGCGGTTGCCTGTCGCTGCGTCAGTTGACGAACCTGCTCCGTCAGCGTCGCTACCTGCCCGGCCATTTCCCGCAGTTGTCGCCGGAGGAGCTGGTTCTCTGCGGTGGCCGGGGTCACTCTGTCCACATCCGCATTCTCGGTGGACGATCTAGTCCGGGCCATCGTCCGCTATAAACAGAGAAACCATGTTAACCCTAAGGTTATAACCCTAGCACCCTGTCTTACGATTACACCTATATTACGTTCCCTTTTCCCCGTACTCTCACGTACTACGCACCTATACCTTGGTTATCTCATGTCCAATTTGCTTGTGGCACCATACACTGTGGATGTGGATCACGTCTACTATGGTTATGGTTGTTTTCTCTGATACCATTTAATCTGTCACGCCCCCAGGGGTTTTTGAGTCTATCAAAGCGGAAAATTGCGTGTATTATTTTTTTTTTCTTAACAAAGTAACTTAAACCTCATCCCCGGTGCGTGCCAGACCGCCACATACACAAATTCTCTCTGCCCACGGACAGGGTCTCCTTTGTATATGCACGGCGTCTCATTTACAACATGCGTTTCGTTTACAACATCCTAGATCAACCATCAACCATACAATAGACATACCTCGTCAAACAGAGTACAGTAATTTAACTAATGTTTTAAAAGACCGGTGTCCACTCGACACTTTGTTATTTTTTTTCAAGCGAGTTATTAAAGCGGCATCAACGTTAAGAAAGGATAAAACCAGCGGTTGCGAAACCCGTGCCCACACGGCACTTCGTTTTGAGGAAACATTTTCGAAATCATTTGGTTTATCATGAAAACGTGCCGCGTATGAAAACATCACTAAAAGCATCAAAAGTATAAAAGTACACCTCATCCACAGCGCTAACTAATACATGTCCACGACTAATATGATCCACGACTAACATGATCCACAACTAATATGATCCACAAGCAAATTAACTATTTAAAGTCTAAGGAAAACGAGATAAAAACCAAGTATCCTGACTACGGTCCTCGCGACGCTGTCTCAGCGCCATTCCGGCTAACGTACCTAGTAATACCTGTCACGGAGTGGGTAAAGTCAGTGACAAACAAAGTAGATGTCTAAATATCAATAAGGAATAAGGAGCAAACCGATTACACCGGAACCTTTCGCTAAAACCCTGTACATAATTAAGCTGGGCACCAACCCCAGATTTATCAATTAAGTTGGGCACCAACCCCAGAGTACCTGTCGGAGAGACTAAAGTCTCCCCTCGTGCGCAAACACCTTTTTGATGCTTTTAACCTCTTCATGGTGCTGGTGTGCTATTTTCAGCGGGCGCGAAGAGGTCCTCACGGCTCCCACCCCTTTGTGAGGTACACGGGTCAAAAAGACCACTTCTCCGGAAAAGTACACCCATGCGGAGGCCAATCCGCCTGTGTACGTGCAGCATCCGAAAACGGATTTGCCGAGATCGGCGTGTAGTGAGCACCGCGACCGTAGCCGCTTCAATTGTTAGATAAAGTACAATTATGCGAAAGGTTAAACTGTCCATCTACTTTGTTAGACAAATTAAGAGCATTTTAATGATGATAGATGCACTTACTGCACTTGTTGCACTTATAGCAACCGTACCCACCTAGTTGAAGAGAAATCGGAACACCTGAATCCTTCGCGCACCCCCGCTGCGCACCTGGACCTAAAGAAAGTCCGCAAGGATAACTATAGTCAAAAACGTGTACTAACATCCCAAAACAAAAGACCCAATTTACTCTTTTCGACGGAAAAGTCCAACACCGTCCGGGTTGACGAAAACCGGAATCCCGCGCCGCCGTCGCCGTCCGCCGGAGCCCCGCGCGGTTCGGAACCGCGCGGCGTGTCTCCGCGAGCGGAGCCCACGCGGCGCGGCGCCTCGCGCGGGTGCTGCCCGCGCGGGTGCGGCCCCGCACGGCGCCCGCGCGCGGGGTTGCCCGCGCGGCGCCCGCGTGGGTGCCCCGCGCGGCGACCGCGCGGTTGCGGGTCCGCGCGGGTGCCGCCCGCGCGGCAGCCGCGCGGCGCCCACGCGGTTGCGGGTCCGCACGGGTGCCGCCCGCGCGGTGCCCGCGCGGTTGCGGGTCCGCGCGGGTGCCGCCCGCGCGGTGGCCGCGCGGCGCCCGCGCGGATACGACCCGCGCGGAGCCCGCGCGGTCCCATCGCCGCTTGCGGCGGCGATTGGCCGTCCGCGATTCTCCTCCGCGCGATTCCCTAGCGGCACCGCGCGCCTCCGCCGTCCGTTCCGTGCCCTAGCATGACGACCATGACGGCGACGGTGACGGATACGACGGAGAAACCCAAGAACTCAAACAAAAAGGACGACGGAAAAATCCCAAATAATTTATAACAATTATTTTACTAACCGAAGATCGACGGGAAGGTTGTCCGGTCGCGTTCTTGCCTTCGGTTCGATGTCCGGGAGGATCGGGCTCCTTCTCTTTCTCCTTTCCCTTTCTTCCGGCTAGGGTTCCGTCTTTTCCTTTTTCTCTTTCTTTCTCCCCTCACCGGTTAGGGTTTTATTTTTCTTTTCTTTTCTTTCTGATAATCGGGATCCCTTATATAGCTCGTATTATATCTTTAATTAATTTCCTCTTTAATTCGTACGTAAGAAAATTCTATTTTCCGTCATCGGATAATTAATTAATTAATTAATTATCCCCTACGAGATAACCCACCTTATCTCCAACGGGTGCAAGATATTTCGCATGGATTCCGATGCCTGACTAATCACCGCATCACTAAGAATTCCGTTCCGGGAGATCCCGACATCGGATTTCAGATCCGATCGCACCGCCGGCCATCATTTTTCGCGCTCTATCGCAGAAAAATACCAGCACCACACACCGGCCAACTTTTAACAATTAAATAATTTTATTCCACTTAAGGGCTTAAATAGTTTAGATGTGAGTCAAAAATACCCCTAAGGGCCGGATCACTACAGGGACCATCAGGAACGCACGGTGAGACTGCGGCCGCTCCTCCCCAGACCGCGACCACCGGTGTGTCAACGGATTAGCCGACGGCACCTTCTGCCGCGCCTAGCCCAACGGTTTCTGAGCCCGTCACGGGCGAAGCCTCCACCCAACGAACTCAACGGGACAGGGTGAGGGCGAATTTGGCAGAATTCAAGAAACACGACCCGCCTGTGTTTGAGGGTGAGACAACCAATCCCTGGGTCGTGGAGAAGTGGGTGGATACTATGGAAAAGTTGTTTGAGGACCTGATGATGGAGGAACATGAACGAGTTCCCCTTGTGGCCCATTGTCTTGAGGGAAACGCCCGGATGTGGTGGAAAACAGTGCGCTCGGACCATACGAAGGGTAGCGCTGTCATGCCCCGAGGTCGAAACTGCGACCCGGGCTCGCCAACAGATCCGCCACCTATGCCAAACCCGCATAGGCGAAGCGTCCTACCTGCAAGAAAAGTACTACAGCTAAACAGATATCAGAGGTATAAATAAAAATCTGCTGTAAACTAAAATCAATCACTGTACAACTGGAAATAATACAACAATGTCCATCTCCCAAAAATGATAACCATACAATATCCTCATATACAAAACTCAGAACTCAACAGGGAGGTATCTCCAATAAATACATCAGTGTACAGACTCTCAATACATATCATATCCTCACTACATCAGTCTCTCAAAAGAGAAAAATAAAATAGCTAATCTACTGAAGATCTCCTCAGAAGGGGTACCGCTACTCTCCAACGACGGGTAGGGATCTAGCACGCGACTCCCTCGCCTCGATCAACAACCGTAGAATCAGCAACACCCGCTAAGACTCTGCAAAACAAAGGAGAGAAAAGAAGGGGAGGGGGAAAACCCCCAACGGGTGTGAGAACTACACCTAAAAAGGGAGTCCTCAGTGGGTACCGCCACCAGGCCCGACGATCTGCCCACTAAGTCCACTAGAGGCATAAGATAACCAAAGCAGTAAAGACTGAAATAGGAAAGCTGGAGACTCTCAACAGCTACCATGCCTCTTTCTAAATGCTCAAAAGGGGAGAAACAAAGAATGGTATGCAACCACTAGCACATGAAGTGCACAATCGACCCAATCGAGCTGACTGCCACATCTGGTCCAGTCAAACCTGCGCCCACCTACAACCACCTCCCGCTGACGGGCAGTTATTATGTAGGGCGTCCAAACGGACTACTCACTATCGAGTAGTGGCTCATGCAGGCTATAGTAAAAATCCACGCTCTCTCTCAGAACGGATAGCCTCAAGATCACCAAACCTCGCGCACAACGGTCGACTAACTCACAACGACCTCGGGACCACCGTCAATCCCCAAACGGTTCCCAACAACACTAGCACTGGTCTAAACACAGCTACTAGACTCCACTCGGTCCCCCTGACACGAGTGCAACAATAAAGCAAATATCTGTAGTAAACCCAATCTAGTGCTACCAGTAAAACTGGTACTGCCTGCTGTGCCTGCCTGTATCGGGTATGCTGGCCAACGCATAGCACCGATGAAAATGAGTCTCAAGGACTCAAAGCCTGTCTGTAACACACTCCGGAGTGGGACTCGAGGGGAGCGACCCACACGAGTAAAGTATCTCAGTGATAAGTATAATAAGTAGTATAAATCAGCAGGACTGGATCATGACTTTGATCAAAGTGGGAAAGCTCAACCACTAAAGGAAGCCTCGGTCCTCAATCGGATGCAAAAGTACTCAAATAGTGGGAATCTCCGTCCACTAGAGAAAACTGATACCCAATCTGATGCAAAAGTAAATATCCGGTCAACCGCCCAATATCCGCGGTTGCCGCAATACCCTGCCATCTATAACCAAGTCCTATAGCCGACCTCCGGTCAACCGCCCAATATCCGCGGTCACCGCAAAACCCTGCCAACCGCAATCGAGCACAACCCGTCCCTGACACCAATGTCCCGGCTACACTACCCCAGACCCCTGCTCGCACCCGAGCAACACAGACCACCTGACTAACAAAGAAGGAGAAAAGGATAACATGGTTTCTCCTAAGTCAAGTTCCAATAAGTAGTGTAGCATTAAAAGGTGGCCTAACTATATGTCCATACAAGCATGCATTTGTTCTCAAGAAGAATATAAGAAAGTAAACCACATGCCAAAATCATCAATGCCTACTCCTGTCCATAATCCTCGATCATAATAACTCCTCAGAGTGAAAATCCGCACATAGCTATATAATCCTGCCCCATCGCATAAACCAACCACAAAAAGGGCTATGTGCTAACATGGCATGTTACATAATCACATAGGGTAACATTATCCTTGGTAAGCTTACACTAATCATCAACATAGATGTCCAGATCATGCAAGTCCTCAGTATACATCATAAATACTATTCTTGCAATCATTTATACAATTATCATTATCAAGCTTACCTACCTTTCAAACTCGAACCATGTACCCTAAACATGCATGCATCCTAACATACAGAATTAGAGAACCGTCCACCGGTTCTGGAAACAAAGCACCCACCTGAAACGCTTTCCGCAGGCAAAGCTGAAGTCGGTGAAGAGCGTGGCCACCTGCTAACATAATCCGCTGAACCCGTATCCTTGGTACATGTCGCGCAAGTCTCAACTCCAAACAACATCATCCCAACATGCAACACCATAGCAAACAACAAACAACACAACTCACTAATCAATACCCCCAAACATACACTTGCTGTTTTTCCAAAACAGCACATGCTGTTACAACAAACCAGCAGAGGGAAAGGTAACTTTCACCTATGTACAGTGCTCCAAGAATTCCAGAAAATTCACGATTGCGATCCTCGCGACGAGTAGCCCCAAAACAAGTATTTACACGTCCTGTTCCGACACATGTAGGCCAAGATATAAATTATACACTGCGGGGCGTCGACAATCCACTACACTGCAAAAACTGCGGGATACCTCCCCGAAAAAGCTTAAATCTCACCTATGAGATGAACTCGAAAAAATCCGAAAAAATAACCGTTGTGTTCGTCGCGACGAGCCCTTCGAAACGAGTACCTGCACGTCCCAATCCGAGTTTTGTAGCTCAAGTTACAAATTCCACAAGGTGACCATCTCGAAATTCCCCGAGTATAAAAACTGTACAACTCTGTCCAGAAAAATGGAATTTTATTACCTTCGAGAAAATTCAGTAAAATCCAGAAAAATTACGAGGACGTTCCTTGCGATGTGTGGATGAAAAAAAACTATAGGCACGCCTCCATCCGATGCCTGAGCGCGAAGATAGAAAATCGACAAGCCTCCGCTGTTCAAAACCTCACAGCAGGAAAAGGGGTCACAGAAACACCTCGGGAACAGTGCCGAAAACTCAAAATGAGGAGAAGTGAACAGCAGGGAAAACGAAACCTTACCTCTCGTGAACACGCTGCCGTGAAAATTGGCTCAAAATTCCATCGGGGTGATCCGGTGTACCTCGCGGACTGAAGAGCAACGGTAATAGCCAAAAATCCAAAGTGCGTCGCTGTGCGGCGCGTCGCAGATAATACCGAAGCCGGAGTCTCCAAAAATGCCCAAGATCCAAGGGAGGGTAGAAGATACAGTGTAGAAGGTCTCTTGCAGAAGAGGTAGCTCCAAAAACTCCAAAACCCGCACAAAAGGGCCCTAAAAATCTATTTATAGGCTGAAATCTGGACCCAAAACCACTTCCTGGTACGTTTTCCGGGCGCCCGAATATTTCGGGCTCAAACAGTACACGAATCGCAGCTGTCCAACGATCGCCCGGATTCACCTGATTGCGCCACGTCATCTTCAAACAGCAAACAGCCAAAAGGCCCACTCGCCTGGCGACACGTGGCCCACTCGCCAGCCGACACGTGGCGCACCCAAAGCGCAGGAAACCGCGCGTCAACGCGCCTGCGCCCGCCGCCTGCGCCCCTGCCAGGCACGCATCCCGATGCCAGCTACACTGGCTTCGTGGACCGAGCGCACGTGAATCGGCCAACCAGTGGCCGCCACGTGGCCCCGCCCGGTCCACAGCACTCCACGCTCCTCCGTGGACCGCGACCACCGCACCAACCAGTCCTAGCCCGCCACGTGTCCACAGTGGACCACAGAGAAGACGCCACGTGGCACACCTGTCCCCGTGCACCGCGCTCGCCCGAACGCTGCACGCGCACTGCCTGCACCCGCGCGCTGCCCGCGCCGCACCCGCACCTGCCCGCCGCCGCGCCTGCACCTGCCCGAGCGCGCGCCGCCGCCCTCCGCCATCGCCGGCGCTGCCCCAGCCGCCGGAACAGTGCCCCATTGCCTCGAAATCCGTGCGCGGCATCCGAGCTCCGAAAAATACAAGTGAATAGTCCATTTTCATCGTTTTCGCGCGCTGAATCCAAATCCGCTATCCATTTTGCCAAATTCCAACTCTAAAAATTGTCGAAGGCATCCGGGAAGGTGTTCTTTTGTCCAAACTTCGCGCTGAGCCCAATTTTAAAATCCGTTTCGCGCGAAACCACTTCTAAAGATCCGAAGGGGTCAACCGATCACCCACGTGATCCATTTAAGCCCAAAGTCCACCACTTGTGTCCAAATTGTGCACAAACACCACCAACACACCACGTAGGCCTCCAGAACCTGTTGGTCATACTGTAGAAGCTCTGCAGAGATCCAGGTCACCACAAGTGCCCTACCGACATGGACCGAGTTCAGAGAAAAATTGTTCGGGCCGTTCTTCTCCAACAGCGTTAAGCAACAAATGGAGGACGACCTGAAGCATATCAGACAAGGGAACCGATCCGTCATGGAGTACCAACGGGAATTCGTGAGGCTGGCTAATTATGTACCCTTCGTCATAAGGGATGAAGCTCACAAAGCCCGCCTCTTCGTAGACGGATTACGGAGCAATATTTTTGAAGTTGTGCAAGCAGCGGACCTTCACACCTTCCAGAAAGTGGTGGATAGGGCCACCATAGTGGAGCGCGGATTCGCGGTGATGCGCGCCCGACGAGAGGACTCGGATTACAACAAGGACAAAAAGCGACCCCAGCCTTTCTCCGGAGGGGGATTTTCTAGCGGGAACCGGCCCCCTAAACATCCGAAGTCACGCCATGGGACTAAAAGCGCGCCAGCGGGCAGTCAAAGGCCAGGGGATAGGCCCTGTGTTATCTGTAATGGAGTCCACCGAGTCACGGAGTGCGCTAAGAGGCACGATCACTGCTTCCGTTGTGGCAAACAAGGCCACTTTCGTTTCAACTGCCCCTCGAACACGGGCACAGCATCTTCCGCAGCCTCCACCCCACTGCCTCAACAGCCGGGGCGGGGGAGAGCCCCCTCGGGACCCACTGTACGCCCTCCGCCCACTCGACAGGAGGGGGAGACGCGTCCGCAATCGGGAGGAAGGATCTACTCTATGACCCACCAAGGGGCGGACCCACCGAAAGACGTGGTGGCAGGTACTACTCTGATCTCAGACTCCCGAGCTAGAACTTTATTTGACACCGGGGCATCCCACTTCTTTGTATCTCGTACTTTCGCCCACACTCATGACTTGGAAACGAAACCCCTTCACCATCTTTTGACCGTCCGGACCCCTGGGGGGCCTAACGAGGCAGTCAGCTTCGTGCCTTCTTGCCCAATAAAGCTCGGAAGGATGGAATTCCCCTGGGACTTAGTCGTCATTCGGTTGAAGGAATTCGACGTAGTTCTGGGAATGGACTGGCTCACTAAACACCAGGCGGAAATCGACTGTGATAAACGTCAAGTACGACTGCGGGAACCGGGATTTCCGGAGAACGTGTACCTGGCATGTAAGAGCACCTTCTTTTCGACCGTCGTCTCTGCATCTCGGGCCAGGAGAATGATGGAGGGTGGATGCGTGGCGTACTTAGGTTCGGTAGACTTGGCGACGCGACCCACCTCCCCGCTTTCCGACATAGCAGTCGTAAGGGATTTTTCGGATGTTTTTCCGACCGAACTTCCGGGGATGCCGCCCGGACGTGAGGTTGATTTCTCTATTGAGTTAATTCCGGGAACGAAACCCATCACAAAGGCGCCATACAGAATGGCCTTCGCCGAATTAAAGGAATTGAAGGTGCAACTAGAGGACCTCGTGGATAAGGGTTTCATCAGACCGAGTGTGTCGCCGTGGGGAGTGCCTGTTCTGTTTGTAAAGAAGAAGGATGGGAGCTTGCGCTTATGTATAGATTACCGAGAGATAAACAAGGTCACGGTGAAGAACAAGTAGCCCCTGCCACGTATTGATGATCTGTTCGATCAATTGCAAGGGGCGACGGTATTCTCAAAGATCGACCTCCAGTCTGGCTACCACCAGCTCAGAATTAGAGGTGAGGATATACCGAAAACCGCTTTTCGAACTCGTTACGGCCACTAAGAGTTTACGGTAATGCCGTTTGGGCTTACCAACGCCCCAGCGGTGTTTATGGATATGATGAACAGGATCTTTAAACCGTTCCTGGATCAATTCGTGGTGGTCTTTATCGACGATATCCTCATCTACTCCCGCACGGATAAAGAGCATGAGGACCACCTGCGATTGATCCTCCAGACCCTACGGGATCAAAAACTGTACGCCAAACTCAAAAAGTGTGAGTTTTGGCTCCGCGAGGTCGACTTTCTGGGACACATTGTTTCAGCGTCGGGAATTGCGATGGACCCAAGGAAGATAGAATCCGTGACCAACTGGGCTCGGCCGACAACGGTGACAGAAATCCGAAGCTTCCTAGGACTAGCGGGATACTACAGATGCTTCGTGGAAGGCTTCTCAAAGATAGCTACTCCCCTGAATCGACTAACCCGGAAAGGGGAGAAGTTCGTCTGGACGGCCCAGTGCCAGAAGAGCTTCGAGGAACTCAAGGACAGACTCACACGGGCGCCAGTACTTACATTGCCGAAGCCCGGTGAGGACTATGAGATCTATTGTGATGCGTCTCGAAGCGGTCTTGGAAGTGTGTTAATGCAACAAGGGAAGGTCATAGCATACACATCAAGGCAGCTCAAGGATTACGAGCAGAACTACCCTACACATGACTTGGAGCTCGCGGCAGTCGTGTTTGCCTTGAAGCTCTGGAGACATTATCTCTACGGGGCGCACTGTAACGTGTTTTCCGATCACCAGAGCCTCAAATACCTGTTTACTCAAAAGGAGCTGAATTTACGGCAAAGGCGATGGCTGAAACTACTGAAGGACTATGACTTGTCCATCCACTACCACCCCGGGAAGGCAAATGTGGTGGCCGACGCCTTGAGCCGGAAAGGACAGATAGGGGAAACGACACTAAGCGCCCTTACCCAATAGGATCGTCTAATTGCAGAGTTCTCGCAATTGAGGCTGGTGGTAGTGCCAGTAGGTGCGGTTGCAAAACTTCTGTCCTTGGTGGTGAGGCCTACGCTGATAGAGAGGATCTTGGAAGGCCAAACAACGGACACACAACTACGACAGGTGCGGGACAGAATATCCTCGGAACAAAGTGGGGGTTTTGCGATCGGCACTGATGATGTGTTAAGGTTCCGAGGACGAGTTTGCGTGCCCGATGTGCCGGAATTGAGGAAAGAAATTCTAACGGAAGCGCATAATGCCCCTTACACTGCGCATCCCGGAGGTACAAAGATGTACAAAGACCTGAGGCAGACCTTCTGGTGGCCCAAAATGAAGAGTGATGTGGCGCATTGTTTGGTGTGCCAACAGGTGAAAGCGGAGCATCAGCGACCGGCGGGGAAACTACAACCATTGCCCATACCAGAGTGGAAATGGGAATGGATTACCATGGACTTCGTAACTGGTTTTCCGCAATCGCAACATGGACATGACGCGATATGGGTCATAGTGGACCGTCTGACGAAATCGGCCCACTTTCTGCCTATCCACACGACGTGGGCCCGAGATCGGCTAGCGCAAACTTACATCGACGAGGTGGTAAGATTGTACGGAGTACCATCGTCGATAACTTCTGATAGGGACACACGCTTTGTGTCAAATTTCTGGCGGAGCCTGCAGCAGGCACTGGGGACCAAACTGCAGTTCAGCACGGCCTTCCACCCGCAGACAGACGGGCAATTGGAACGGGTGATCCAGATTCTCAAAGATATGCTTCGAGCTTGTGTGCTAGATCTGGGTGAGGGATGGTCGCGTTACCTACCTCTCGTGGAATTCGCCTACAATAATAGCTACCGAGCTAGTATTCAGATGGCGCCGTACGAAGCCTTGTACGGGCGTCGATGTCGATCGCCTATTTGCTGGGACGACTTGGGGGAGCGGAAGCATCTGGGGCCGGACCTTGTAGAGGAAACGGAGGCAAAGGTGCGCCTTATCAGGCAGCGGCTGTTGACCGCCCAGAGCCGGCAGAAGAGCTACGGGGATCATAGGCGACGGGAATTGGAATTTATGGTGGGGGAACACGTGTTTCTTCGTGTATCACCGTCTAAGGGGACAAGACGGTTCGGCATACGAGGGAAGCTGAGCCCAAGGTATGTGGGACCATTCGAGATTTTGGAGCGCGTGGGCCCGGTGGCATATCGGTTGGCCTTACCGCCAAACCTCGAACGGGTACACAATGTGTTCCACGTCTCGATGTTCTGAAAGTACCTTCCCGACCCGTCTCACGTCCTCGATGCCTCCGCCATCGAGTTGCGTGAGGACTTGAGCTTCAAGGAAACGCCGATACGGATATTGGCACGAGAGGAAAAGAAACTTCACAGCGGGACGATCCCCTACGTGAAGGTGCAATGGAGTAACCATGAGGAGCGCGAGGCGACTTGGGAACTTGAAACAAAAATGAGAGAGTGTTTCTCCGAGTTATTTAGAGAGGGTTGAGGTCAAGTTTCGGGGACGAAACTTCTTTTAAGGGGTGTGTGGTGTAATATCACAGTTTTTCATGTAACGTTTTACCCTCCTGCTAATAAAGTTAAGTTATGGGAAATTGAATTAATGGGTGTACTTAAGTCGAAAATCCTGAGGTGCGGATATTTTTTTGTGATAGAGCTCGAAAAACGGTGAACGGCGGTATGACCGGATCCGGATTCCGGCTTACGGATCCCCTAGAACGGGGTTGATAGGATCGCGGTAACAGGGATGTGCATCAAAATCCGTGCAAGTGATCGTGCATGCTTTTCGAGGAGATAAGGAATTATCTTTAAGGAATTGTCTCTAAGGATTTATCTCCAATGATTAATTAAATAATTAATTAGAGATTGAAATACTGGATGTGGATTTCGACGGTACGTACCAAGAAACAGATTTTACTTCTCCCGAAAAAAAAAAAGAAACCCTAGCCGGAAAGAAAAGAAAGAAAGAAAGAGGAAGAAATAAAAGGTGAAACCCTAACCGAAAGAAAAAGAGAAGAAAGAAGGAGAAAGCGGAGGGAACCGATCATCCCCGACGAACGTGCCGGAGCCGGGAGCGTGAACGGATCGCCTTCTCCGACGAATCGCGGTAAGCGATGTTCCTTTTCGGTTTTCGTTTCGGAGTTTTCGTTGTCGTCTTTTTGGGTTGCCATTTTTTTTACCCTTACCTCCGCCGTCACCGCCGACGCGTAGCCCTAGGGCACCGCCATCGCCGCGTAGCCCTAGGGCACCGCCGCCGCCGCAAAGCCGATGGCACCGCCGCTGCATCAGGGGCGGCGCCGCGCGGGGCTGGCGCCCGCGCGGCCGCAGTTTGTGCCGCGCGGGGCTGGGGCTCGCGTGGCCGCGGCATGCACCGCGGGGGGCTGGCGCCCGCGCGGCCGCAGTTTGTGCCGTGCGGGCCGCGCGGGGCTAGCGCCCGCGCGTCCGCGGTTTGTGCCGCGCGGGGCTAGGGCCCGCACGGCCGCGGCATGCTCCGCACGGGGCTAGCGCCCGTGCGGTCGCAGTTTGTGCCGCACGGGGCTGTTGCCCGCGTGGCCGCGGCATGCGCCGCGTGGGGCCGGTGCCCACGCGGCCGCATGGCACGCAACGACGCGTGGGTGGCTGCGTCGCCGTCGCACGTTGTCGCCGCCGCCGTGTCGAGTTGTTAGTAGTGTTTTTGGGTGTTTGGTCTCGGTTTATCTACCGTTTATGTTTCCGATCTGACCGCGATTCTTTTGGGGACTATTTTTAGGTCCGAGTGCCGATTGTGAGCGTGGTTCGGTCTCAGGTGTTCCGATCAGCACATTCGAGGTGGGTACATTTGGTTATTTCCGATGTGATGTTGTTCCCGTGTATTTTGCATGATAAAGTAGATGTTTTGGTAAACTGTCTAACCCCATTGCATGTAAATCCCGTTTACTGTTCTAACTGAGTTTGCTGAGGTCACAGTATCATTTTACTATTCTAACTGAGGCGGCTGAGGTCGCAGTATCATTCTATTATTCTAACTGAGGCGGCTGAGGTCGCAGTATCGTTTGTATGCTCATATTGCTTACACGCACACCAGCGGTTTGGCCACCGCACAGGGTGTATTTTTCCGGAAAGATGGTAAGGATTACCCGTGTACCCCACGACTAGCGATGATGGGGACCCCTCAAGGAGAGGTGGCTGCTACTTGGGCAGTCGAGGGGATTGGTGGCACCAAGAAAATGAGTACGGTATTTGGGGTTGGGGCCCAACTTGTGTTAAATCTGGGGTAGGTGCCCAGTGTGGTTTGTGACAGAGATTTAGCGGTACATGAGGGGGAAGTAAATGCTCCGGTGTATCGGTTTGTCTTTCAGTTATTGCATTTACTATTTATATCTACTTTATCAGTCACTGACTACCCACGCTGTGACAGGTCCGAGCAGGGGTGGGAACCGGGACGACGGTGAGGCATCGATTAGAGGACCCTAGCCATGGTGGCTTATAAACTTTACAGTTTACGGTTATTTCTTTAATGTTTGGTAAGTTTAACTGTGAGTTACTTATGTGTGGTTTCTTGTGGATGTTGGATTGAGGAATATCTACTTATATCGGTGAATCTTGAGATGTATGGATGCGGCTGGTTTTCAATTACAAACATGGTTTCAAAAGCATTTTCAAACCAAGTGTTGTTACGGCTTTTTGTGTTGGCATATTTCATGAGTTGAGTCGGAGTCTTGAAGTGATCAAATTGTCAATCAGTAATTGAAGACTCAGAGAAGATTCAACAAGATCTCAAGTTGACACTCAGTGTTTTGAGTCTTGAAGATTGAAGCTGAAGAATTGTGGATCATATACATCAATCTTAAAGAAAATGGATTCGGATTGATCAGGTACGTTTAACTAAATAATTTTGGTGGTCCGAATACATTTGTGTAGTTTAGAAACACTTGGATAAGTTTTCATTGCTTAAAAATCAAAAACAGGACAAATTGGATGTTCAGAGTCCAGTTCAGAATTTCTGATCCTGAACCGATCCGGATCAGAATTCCGATCCGGATCCCGAACCTTGTTTTTTCAGGAATTGCTGAAAAAAAGACGACAGTCCGGATCGCCCAAATCCGATCCGGATCGTCGTGCGGGAAAATTTCTGTTAAGTCAGTTTTTGATGCTTATATCTTTCCAAAGGTTTCTAAACTATAAATAGACACTTAGGGTTTCTCAAGAACTACCGATTAATTTATAAAACACTTGAGAGCAACCCTAGAGGCTAGGTTTTTATCGTTCTTCTTTATAGCCTCTTTTAGGTCAATTCGACGGTTCTTCCAAGATCTATCTTTTGTCGAATTGATCTAATCTTTGCTTAGAGATTTCTTCTACGGTTCGTCAATGAGAATCTAAGCAAAGGATCACCATCGAAGCCAATATTCTTACCGGCTGAGTTTGCGTCGTGGATTCGACGTGGCATCGTGGATTCGGTGTGCTAAAGGCGTTTCGTGGATTCGAAACGTGTGCTCGTGGATTCGAGTGGCGTTCGTGGATTCGAACGTGTGAAGTGGACGTGCAATCGGTGAGCGCAAGGTCCGAAGAAGTTGAAGGAGGGGTTTGAGTCCGTGGAGTCGGTAATCACCTTGTTATTCTTCTTTTCTTAGTGGATTGTTATTGCGTGTTGGTCCCGTGGTTTTTCTCCTGGATTGGAGTTTCCACGTAAATCTCAGTGTGCTGTTTTTATTTTCCGCATTGGTTTTTATTTTGCACTGAGATTGAGATTTTAAGTATTACACCTATTCACCCCCCCCTCTAGTTGTTTGATAGTACCTATTTAGATCCGTGTGGAATATATAAAAACCTACAATTGGTATCGGAGCGGGTTTTAGGTTTATCTATCATGTCGGGTGAAAGTGGTAATATTTTTAGACCTCCTATTTTTGATGGGACTAATTATGCTTATTGGAAAGTGCGGATGAGAGCTTTTCTCATCGCAATTGATGAGCGGGTATGGCAATCCGTGGAATACGGTTGGGTGCATCCTGTTGAGGAAGTAGGAAATTCTACTACCCCAAAACCTCGCTCTAGATGGTCCAAAGAGGAACTCGAAAGATCTTCTTACAATGGGAAAGGTATGAACGCTCTATTTAATTCTCTTTCCTCGACTGAGTTCACAAGAATTTTCGCGTGTGAAACCGCGAAGGAAATTTGGGATATTCTCAAAATTACACACGAAGATACTAATCTTGTAAAAATTCAAAAGCTCCAGATGCTTACAAGCCAATTTGACTCTATTCATATGGAAGAGCATGAATTGTTTACAGATTATTACACTAGACTTCAAGATGTAATTAATACATGTGCTAATTTAGGAGAAAAGATCCCCGAGTCGAAAATTGTAAGAAAGATACTTCGGACTCTTCCGGAACGGTTTAGGGCAAAGGTTACCGCCATTGAAACCGTTAGTCATCCGGATGAGATGAGTGTAGAGGAATTAGTAGGTGCTTTCCAAACTTATGAAATGACTTTTCCTACTGATCAAGTTTCTTCCAAGTCTTCTTCTAAGCTTACAGGTATTGCATTCAAATCAACAAAGGAAGAAGATGGCGAATCAAGTTCCGATGATGAAATCTCTTTTGCCGATTTTGAAGAACAATTAGCGCGGATCACAAAGAAATTTCGTCAGAAATTTTGGAAGAATCGAACCGATGGATCTTCATCCTCGAAACCATCTAAAGGATCATCGGGTTCTAAATCCTCTAAACTCAAAAGCTTTGCAAAACCTTCTAAAGAAAAAGAAAAAGATGATTTCGAAGGGGAAATCCAATGCTATCGATGCAAAGGCTACGGCCATTTTTCAATGGATTGTCCTTCTAAGAAATCATATAAAAAGAAGGCTTTGCAAGCGAAAACTTGGGACGATTCTACTTCTAATGAATCAACCTCAAGTAAAGAGGAAAAAGAAAAAATCGTTGCTTCTCATGCCTCTTATTTTCCCTCTTCTAATAATTGTTTATCATCTTTAGTCACTGACTCTACTCCTTTGATTTTGTATGAAACATCAACAACCGGCGGAGAGTCATCAAGTGAGGGGGAGTCGGACGAGGAAGAACTCGTTGAGGCATATCAACAACTTCTTGCGGAATCTAAGAAGATGGCCAAACATATCAAGAAGTTGAGGAAGCAACGACTTGAGAATCAAGACGAGAATCATGCTTTAAAGATCAAACTTCATGATCTCGAGGAGGAACGAGAGCTTTTATTGAATAATAATAAAATCCTCCAAGAAAAGATAAATCAATCGGAAACGGTCGTTAATTCCCATATTAACAAGATTGATTTTCTTGAAAAGCAGTTTGAGGAAATTCATGTCACCAACCAAGCATTGACCAAGCAAGTTCATCAACTTAAATCCGACATACAAAGGATTTCAACCGGTTCCAAGAAACTTGAATGTATGTCCGGATTAGGTCAAACAAGCAAGGTTGGTTTGGGATTCAAAAAGAACCAAACTGTGAATGCTTCAAGTTCCACAATGAAATTGAAAGGAAGAACTTGTCACTTATGTGGACTTGAAGGACATTTGGTGAAGGATTGCCCGAAAAAGAGAAAGAAAAATTCTTCGGCAACTTCATCTACGGAGCGAACTCAACGGAATCAAAAGACACATCAAGTCAAAGGAGTTCACTCAACCCACCAAAGGTCCGAGCCACATCATCAATCATACAAGTGGATCACTGCGAGGCAAAGACCTAAGGTGGATCAACAGTCAAAGCTATCATCTCCCAACCACAATGAATCAAGACAACCCAGAATTCGACAATTTTGGATTCGGAAAGGTGATATCTTTCCTTGTCTTAAGTTCTAATTAGCTTATGACTGTATGTAATGCTTTGATTGGTTTTCCCTTCATATCTTTCTTAATCTTTGCATTACATGGGTTTCAATGCTCTTCGTTTTTATACTTTGTTTTTAACAAAAGGTTTTTTTACTGAACAAGTGCATTGAATAAAAAGGGCTTCACGTTTACTCACTCCAAATTAATTTTATATGGATTATCAACTTTACTTCATAATCATAATCTTGAAGATACTTCATTATAGGAGTTTTTGATATTATAAGCATCAAATTTTAGAAATCATGTGTGATCTTTAGATGCTTAATCTATCTCGGTTGTGTGAATTCATTGTGATAAACGTGAGACAACCGATAGACTAAAATTTGAGATTTAATTCTTTCACGTAAGAGATTGCATTCTTACAAGGGTATTGAAATGATTTGCAAAAGATGTGGAAAGAGTTACATCCGAAAGGAGTGTGAAAACTACCACCACTTGCTGGAAAGAGCTGCCACCCCGGTCGTCCGGTTTGTGTGTGAAGCTACCACATGTAATGGATGCTTGATAATATTTTATGAGAAAATCTTTAGTTGAAGCATTTGGAGATTTATATGCAAAACTCTTATATTTTGAACAATCTCCTGGTTGGTATAAGGTGGGATAGTTGAAAGATGCTCAAAGAGCCACCCTTAGGTATTTTAGTGCGTATCTCAAATTTGAAAGGGTAAGAAATCAAATTGATGTCATTTGGAAATCTCTGTAAGTCATCTTTGTACATCCGTTACATCTTGATAGACTTTGGATCTCAAGATTATTTTTGATGACTTGTGTTTGATGAATATAACATGAAAAACTGTTTATAATGTTTTATCTTTGTTTTTCATGATTTAGGAGTAAATCTTTTTAATCTTGTGAAATTAATTGGATTGAATGACATCTTGTTAATTCATTGGTTAAAGCACTTAAATTGTTTTCTTGATGGAATACAAATCGGTATTTGAAAAGATTCTAAATTTTGGATTTGTTTCAAGGAATTATTTGTGTTTTGCTTTCTGGTACCGGTACGCAATCTGCATTTTTGTTATATACCGGAACTGAGCTTTTATCTCTCTTTCTCTTTGAACTGATGTTGTTAGTGATTTCCTTTTGTCTAGTATGTTCACTGTTTGACAATTTGTGACAAAAAGGGGGAGAAGAGAAATGACGGAGATGAGATCATCAAGAGAGGACAAACGAAACGAAAATGGAAAAATGGGGGAGAACGGAAAATGATGATCGTATCACAAAGGGGGAGAACATAGATGCTCAAGAACATGGAGAACATGTTAGAGATGCTCAAGATAGGGGGAGACAAAGAAAAATTGAAAGAGCCGAAAAATAAAAGAACCAAAAGGAAGACGGATCAAATGTAGGATTTTAATTTCTAACGACTAACGTTTGATTTTGTTTGGAGTTTTGTTTTGCAGGAATTACATCACTCTAAGACTCCAAGTCCTAAGTCATAGAGTATGTTCTAGGACTGTTTGGTTCAAATGTAATTTTGTATTTATTGGATCTTTCACGCAAAGAAAATCAATGTTTTGGTGATAACATTGAATTTCGACTTTTTGGTTTAAGATGAGTGACTTGAGCGCTTTTATGTATTTTTGGGTTTTGTCACGAAATTGCCAAAGGGGGAGATTGTTACGGCATTTTGGTATTGGCATATTTCGTGAGTCAAGTCAGTGAGTTGAGTCGGAGTCTTAAAGGGATCAAATTGTCAATCAACATTCAAAGACTTAGAGAAGATTCAACAAGAGCTCAAGTTGACACTCAGTGTCTTGAGTCTTGAAGATTGAAGTTGAAGAATTGTGGATCAGTTACATCAATCTCAAGAAGAAAGTATTCAAGAGGATCAGGTATGTTTAACTAAATAATTGTGGTGATCCGAATACTTTCTTATAGTGTAGAAACACTTGGATGATCTTTTAATTGCATAAAAATCAAAAACTGGACATGGGACATGTTCAGGATCCGGATCAGACCTTGCAATCCGGATCCCGAAGGGTACTTGTTCATTGGCAATTTCAATCCGGATCCTAGGCCATTCCGATCCGGATCCCGAACATGGGACTTTGCTGAATTGCATGAACGATCCGGATCGGACCTTGCAATCCGGATCCCGAACCCTTGGTTTTCTGGAATCGTCAATCTCGTTACGACGATCCGGATCGCAGTAAATCCGATCCGGATCGCCGTCCTGAAAATTTCCAGATAAGGTATGTTTTTGATTCTTATCTCTTTCCAAAGGTTTCTAAACTATAAATAGACTCTTAGGGTTTCTCAAGAACGTGGGTTCTCTACCGATTAATTTATAAAACACTTGAGAGCAACCCTAGAGGCTAGGTTCTTATCGTTCTTCTCTTTAGCCTCTTTTAGGTTAATTCGACGGTTCTTTCAAGAACATATCTTTCGTCGAATTGATCTAATCTTTGCTTAGAGATTTCTTCTACGGTTCCTCAATGAGAATCTAAGCAAAGGATCACCATCGAAGTCAATATTCTTATCGACTGAGTTTGCGTCGTGGATTCGACGTGGCATCGTGGATTCGGTGTGCTAAAGGCATTTCGTGGATTCGAAACGTGTGCTCGTGGATTCGAGTGGCGTTCGTGGATTCGAACGTGCGCAGTGGACGTGCAAACGGTGGAGCGCGAGGTCCAAGAAATTGAAGGAGGGGTTAAATCCGTGGAGACGGTAATCACCTTGTTTATTCTTCTTTTCTTAGGGATTGTTATTGCGTGGATATCCAACCGGTCAGCGCAAGGTCCGAAGAAGCTGAAGGAGGGGTTGAGTCCGTGGAGTCGGTAATCACCTTGTTATTCTTCTATTCTTAGTGGATTGTTATTGCGTGTTGGTCCCGTGGTTTTTCTCCTGGATTGGAGTTTCCACGTATATCTTGGTGTGCTGTTTTTATTTTCCGCATTGGTTTTTATTTTGCACTGAGATTTAGTTTTATAAGTATTACACCTATTCACCCCCCCCTCTAGTTATTTGATAGTACCTATTTAGATCCTTGTGGATCCTATAAAAACCTACAGCAACGACTTGAGGTTCAAGATGAAAATCAAGCTTTAAAGATCAAACTTCATGATCTCGAGGAGGAACAAGGACGGTTATTGGATAACAATAAAATCCTCCAAGAAAGTTAAACCAATCGGAGACAAACGCAAAATCATATATGGACAAGATTGGTTTTCTAGAAAAACAGTTTGAGGAAATTCATGTCACCAACCAAGCTTTGACCAAGCAAGTTCATCAACTCAAATCCGACATACAAAGGATTTCAACCGTTTCGAAGAAAACTTGATTGTATGTCCGGGATTAGGTCAAACAAGCAAGGTTGGTTTGGGATTTAAAAAGGACCAAACTGTGAAGGCTTCAAGTTCCACAACTAAATTGAAAGGAAGAAACTTGTCACCAATGTGGACTTGAAGGACACTTGATGAAGACGTGCCCGAAAAAGAGAAAGAAGAATTCTCGGCAACTTCATCTACGGAGCGAACTCAACGGAATCAAAAGACACATCAAGTTAAAGGAGTTCACTCAACCCACCAAAGGTCCGAGCCACAACATCAATCATACAAGTGGATCATTGCGAGGCAAAGACCTAAGGTGGACAACAGTCAAAGCTATCATCTCCCGGCCACAACGAATCAAGACAACCCAAAATCCGATGGTTTTGGATTCGGAAAGGTGATATCTTTCTTGTCTTAAGTTCTAAATAGCTTATGACTATATGTAATGCTTTGATTGTTTTCCTTCCATATTTTTCTTAATTCTGCATTACATGTTTTCAATGCTCTTTGTTTTTTGTTTTGTTTTTGAACAAAAGGTTTTTAACGAACAAGTGCATTGAATAAAAAGGGTTTCACTTTCAATCACTCCAATTTAATTTTATATAATTATCAACTTTACTCCATAATCATAATTCTTGAAGATACTTCATTATAGGAGTTTTTGATAATTATATTCATCAAATTTTAGTAATCTTGTGTGTGTTGGGTTATATGTAATAAGGATCTAAATAGGGGAAAAAACACCTAGAGGGGGGTGAATAGGTGTAAACGTATAAACACTCAAAAATCGTTGCGATAAAAAACCCAATGCGGAAATAATAAATCATACGCAAGATTTTACGTGGAAAACTCCATCACCGGAGTAAAAAACCACGGGACCGATAACACGGCAGAAATCCACTAGAATTAAAACACGTACAAGGTGATTACCGTACACAACTTACGACTCAACCTTTTCCATACGCTCCTAGAGGATCTTCTCCGCTCGCTCCGCGACGCTTCTCGAATCCACAGATCTGCGCCCAACGCCGAATCCACGGGCGTCCAAGTCGAATCCACGACGTCCGACCGAATCCACGGTCTTCACCCAATAGCACCCTTCGAATCCACGAACGTGCCTCGCTCCGAATCCACGAGAGCGGTTGAACCTTGAATCCACAAGGACACGCGAATCCACGCGCCGATTTTTGGGGTAAATCGTTGTTTTTGGGTGGTGATGATCCGCCGAATACTTAGATCAAAGATAGATCGGAAATACCATCTAAGTATTCATTAGTTTGATTCAACTCAAGATGTGAGTATGAAAACCTAGAATCAAACTAATCAATATAGATGAAGAAACATAGAGTATTCTCTAATGATTTCCTTTCTTCTCTATATGTGGATCTAGAGCCGTAAAAGATGATATATGAAAATGACGGCTATGGGATTAACCCTAGAAAAAGAGTCATAGGGTCTATTTATAGGTTAGAAACCCTAGGAAGGAGATAAGAATCAAAAACCTAACATTTCTGGAAATTTACGGACGGCGATCCGGATCGGATTAGCTGTGATCCGGATCGTCGTAACGAGTCAGGCAATTCCAGAAAAACGAAGGTTCGGGATCCGGATCGAAGTGCTTGATCCGGATCGTTCATACAGTTCACCAAACATCAACGTTCGGGATCCGGATTGCGAAGCCTGATCCGGATCGTTCAAGGAAGATGGTAAACTCAGTGTTCGGGACTCCGGATCAAGAGAGGCTACGATCCGGATTGACTGGTGTATGAACGAACCCTTCGGGATCCGGATCGAACAACTGATCCGGATCCTGAACATGTCCAAAGTCCAGTTTTTTGATTTTTATGCAATGAAAGATTCTTCCAAGTGTTTCTACACTACAAGAAGTATTCGGATCACACAAAATCTTTAGTTAAACATACCTGATCCTTTTGAATTCTTCTTTCTTGAGATTGAGTTAAATGATCCAACTTTCTTCACCTTCAATCTTCAAGACTTGAGACTTTCACGAAACTACGCCAACTCAAATTCCGTAACAATCTCCCCCTTTGGCGGTTTCGTGACAAAACACAGATCCACTCAAGAAAATTCAAAAAGATATTTTTGTTGCTATCACCATACACACAAAAATTTACAATGGAGATCCAAAAATTTAAAAACATGAGATAAACTCCTAAAACAGACTCTAGACTAGACATCTGTACTCTCTGCACAAAAGAAATCATTCTTGACAAAAAAGAGATCGTTAGATACCTCAAGAATATTTAGCATACAAAACCTAGTACAGAGATAGAGTTTATCTGATCATCATGACATTTGAGAATTCAGATATGTAAGAGAATCATAGTCAAAAACCAACATATCTTCTATGCAATTAAAACCAAATGTCACAAAATGTTAGTCCACATCAACTTGTTAGTCATATTACATGCCCAAATAGTTAGTCGAATAGTTAGTCGAGACATGCAAACAATCACAAGATAAAAACCAAAGTTGAAGTTGAAGTGATACTTACCTTGATGTATACAAATTTCATCAGCATTGTTCATCATTGTACCGTGATGCAGTCATCATTGTTCATCATGTACCTTGATGTATACAAGATCACAATTTGCACATATCATGGTCAAGTTCAATCATTGTTCAAGTTCTCTAAACTCTCTCCCCCTTTTTGTCACAAACAAAGCCAAAATTCAAAAAATTAAGGAGAGTTAAATAGAACAAAATAAAGAAAAACCTGAGAACTAAATAAGAACAAAAAACTTAAAACTGCAAAAGAAAGATTAGAAATGCAGAGAAACTTTATGCTGAGTCTCGGAGCTGATACACCCAAGCTTTTGAAACATTTTCTTGATCGTTTGTTATAGAAGCTTGTTCCTTCTTAACTTCTTTGATATCCTCTTTCATTTCAGCGACATCAGTAGCCATGCGCTCTTGCTCGTTTGAGAGTCGCTGTTGTTCCTTAAAGATTGAGCTCACTGACGCATCATCATCCAGAAGTGATGGAGGTGCCTGCTGTGCTGGTGGAACGGAGGAGTTTCTGCCGGTGCAGAGGTTGTCGCTCGTTGTTGCTGTGCTCGTTGCGGTGAAGAGGTATGAAGGGTTCATCTGGCTTCGTCGAGAGAGACTTTACAATTGATGTTCATTGATCGTTCCTAGACTGTGCATATAGGAGCTCGCATTTGTGTCAGCGTTAAATTTGCGAAGAATGCGCATGATGATCATTGGATAAGGTAGTCTCTCTGACGGGTGAGCATGCTCCACATATCGTGCCATCCTTGACCAATGAAGTAAGGAATGTTTAAGTTAGCTCCAATGTGCTGTGAGGGGTTTCCAAGTAGATAAAAGAATATCATTCTTTCCCACGAAAGAACCTTTGTGTTCATGTTTGGATAATATTATAACAAGCAATGAGGTTTAAGGAGCGGACTCTGGTCGTAGTTCTTTCGAGAAAACGGAGTTTCCTGTCGGACCGAGTATCTGGAACACAGATTCCATCAACTACACTTCCAGGAGTAGGGTTGAAGGCTTGATTCTTCAGGTAATGAGTGCCATCGGCTCGGGCGTCCATCCCTAATATTCTCCAATTAGCTGAGGCGTTACTTTAATTCTGACATTCTTGACAATGTTTGAAAATCCCGACGCCCGCTTTCCTGATCAAACTAGATAGCAGGCATTCTGATAAAACATCCTCACTGAGTGAAGACAATACCCAGTGGTCTCCGGGAAGTCGCAAAGGGGGCAAGACTATCTGGTCAACAAATCCCAAATGCCCGAGAGAACGCTCTTTCAGGGCCTTGACATCAACATGCCTTTCGCCAATGATTCTCTGTTTTCAAACTCCTTTATTCTAGCCGAGCTGAAAAGTCTTGAGGAGGTGCTTGGCCAGCAGCGGTTGCTCAATGGAGATTCCTCGAGCACTCCCTCTTTGCGAGCAACACTTTTTCTTCTTGTCTTCCCAGAAGTTTCTTCCATTGGAGCTTTGCCTTTTCAAGCAGCAGTAGGCGGAGCCTTCGATGTTTCCGCAGGCGCTTTTCCTTTTGCAAAGTGGGAACAGTCGTTGCTTCAACTTGCAGTTCATCCCAGTCAATTGATTCTGTTTCAGATTCTTGTATCGGAATCATCTTTAGTTTTCTTTGCTTCTTAGCCTTCTCTAGCCTCTTGGGCTTGACAGTGTCTCTCGATGTACCATGGCAGCAAGTAGGAAAATAATCCAAGTGATCACCATTTTGATTGCTAGTGAAAAAGTATCCTGTGAAGACCAACTCAAGAACACATGAAAAATTGTTAATTTTCAAAATTTGAAAAATTGTACCAAACAATCATAATCATGTAGAGAGACTAAGAATCAAATTAGTTTTGCAAAAGGACTTTTAAAAATAGATCAATTGCATGATTTTGAAAATCCTATTATATGCCCTAAAACCGAAATTTTAGAAATCGAAGCCTAAAAATCCGTTAATCAGGAGAGTACCTAGCATATAATCAAAACTAATCTACCCAGAGTTCTTATTTCAAAAGAAATTTGATCAAAAAAACATCCACAAACAAGGTCGATCCAAGAATTCATCACGTTTGAGGAGGAATAGAGAAAAACGGTGAAAAACCGAGATTTTGATCAATAAAACTTACTTGGAGTTGAAGAACTTGAGTTTGAAAGCTTCAAGGAAGGATGAAATCTAGAGAGAGAGGCTCTGGAAACTTTGGAACAAAAGATTGGAGTAAAGAAATCAAAACCTTTTGTTCTTTATAAAACCCTAGCCGCGATCCGGATCATCCATGCTTGCGATCCGGATCGGCTACCCGCAGTGAGAAACTGCGTTCGGGATCCGATCGGCAATACAATCCGGATCGTCAGCCCGCAGAAGAATTCCTGCGTTCGGGATCCGGATCATCTTGCCCGATCCGGTCGGCTCCAACTTTTTTTCTTTAGAAAAA
>CM055076.1:14887132-14920625 GCA_029204045.2 Tillandsia leiboldiana
TTTTTCTTCCAGTCTTCTTCTAAGCTTACAGTTTCATTCCAAATCAACAAAGGAAGAAGATGCGAATCAAGTTCCGATGATGAAAGCCTCTTGCCGATTTGCGAGAACAATTAGCGCGGATCACAAAGAAATTTCCGGCAGAATTTTGGAAGAATCGAACGATGGATCTCATCCTCGAAAACCATCCTAAAGGATCATCGGTTCTAAATCCTCTAACTCAAACAGCTTTGCAAAACCTTCTAAAGAAAAAGAAAAGATGATTCGAAGGGGAAATCCAATGCTAGCGATGCAAAGGCTACGGCCAGTTTTCATGGATTGTCCTTCTAAGAATCATATAAATAAGAAGGCTTTGCAAGCGAAAACTTGGGACGATTCTACTTTCTAATGAATCACCCGCAAGTACAGAGAAAAAGAAAAAAAGCGTTATCTTCTCATGGCTCTTATTCCATCTTCTAAAATATGTTTATCATCTTTAATCACTGACCCACTCCTTTGATTTGGTAGGAACATTCAACACCGGCGGAGAGTCATCAAGTGAGTGGGAGTCGGACGAGGAAGAACTCGTTAAGGCAATCAACAACTTCTTGCGGAATCTAAGAAGATGGCCAAACAATCAAGAAGTTGAGGAAGCACATACATTGGAGAATCAAGACATAGATCATGCTTAAAGATCAAACTTCATGATCTCGAGGAGGAACGAGAGCTTTTATTGAATAATAATAAAATCCTCCAAAAAACTAAATCAATCGGAAACGGTCGTTAATTCCCATATTAACAAGATTGATTTCTTGAAAAGCAGTTTGAGGAAATTCATGTCACCAACCAAGCTTGACCAAGCAAGTTCATCAACTTAAATCCGACATACAAAGGATTTCAACCGGTTCCAAGAAACTTGAATGTATGTCCGGATTAGGTCAAACAAGCAAGGTTGGTTTGGGATTCAAAAGAACCAACTGTGAATGCTTCAAGTTCCACAATGAATTGAAAGGAAGAACTTGTCACTTATGTGGACTTGAAGGACATTTGGTGAAGGATTGCCCGAAAAAGAGAAAGAAAAATTCTTCGGCAACTTCATCTACGGAGCGAACTCAACGGAATCAAAGACACATCAAGTCAAAGGAGTTCACTCAACCCACCAAAGGTCCGAGCCACATCATCAATCATACAAGTGGATCACTGCGAGGCAAAGACCTAAGGTGGATCAACAGTCAAAGCTATCATCTCCCAACCACAATGAATCAAGACAACCCAGAATTCGACAATTTGGATTCGGAAAGGTGATATCTTTCCTTGTCTTAAGTTCTAATTAGCTTATGACTGTATGTAATGCTTTGATTGGTTTTCCCTTCATATCTTTCTTAATCTTTGCATTACATGGGTTTCAATGCTCTTCGTTTTTATACTTTGTTTTTAACAAAAGGTTTTTTTACTGAACAAGTGCATTGAATAAAAAGGGCTTCACGTTTACTCACTCCAAATTAATTTATATGGATTATCAACTTTACTTCATAATCATAATCTTGAAGATACTTCATTATAGGAGTTTTTGATATTATAAGCATCAAATTTTAGAAATCATGTGTGATCTTTAGATGCTTAATCTATCTCGGTTGTGTGAATTCATTGTGATAAACGTGAGACAACCGATAGACTAAAATTTGAGATTTAATTCTTTCACGTAAGAGATTGCATTCTTACAAGGGTATTGAAATGATTTGCAAAAGATGTGGAAAGAGTTACATCCGAAAGGAGTGTGAAAACTACCACCACTTGCTGGAAAGAGCTGCCACCCCGGTCGTCCGGTTTGTGTGTGAAGCTACCACATGTAATGGATGCTTGATAATATTTATGAGAAAATCTTTAGTTGAAGCATTTGGAGATTTATATGCAAAACTCTTATATTTTGAACAATCTCCTGGTTGGTATAAGGTGGGATAGTTGAAAGATGCTCAAAGAGCCACCCTTAGGTATTTTAGTGCGTATCTCAAATTGTGAAAGGGTAAGAAATCAAATTGATGTCATTTGGAAATCTCTGTAAGTCATCTTTGTACATCCGTTACATCTTGATAGACTTTGGATCTCAAGATTATTTTGATGACTTGTGTTTGATGAATATAACATGAAAAACTGTTTATAATGTTTTATCTTTGTTTTTCATGATTTAGGAGTAAATCTTTTTAATCTTGTGAAATTAATTGGATTGAATGACATCTTGTTAATTCATTGGTTAAAGCACTTAAATTGTTTTCTTGATGGAATACAAATCGGTATTTGAAAAGATTCTAAATTTTGGATTTGTTTCAAGGAATTATTTGTGTTTTGCTTTCTGGTACCGGTACGCAATCTGCATTTTTGTTATATACCGGAACTGAGCTTTTATCTCTCTTTCTCTTTGAACTGATGTTGTTAGTGATTTCCTTTTGTCTAGTATGTTCACTGTTTGACAATTTGTGACAAAAAGGGGGAGAAGAGAAATGACGGAGATGAGATCATCAAGAGAGGACAAACGAAACGAAAATGGAAAAATGGGGGAGAACGGAAAATGATGATCGTATCACAAAGGGGGAGAACATAGATGCTCAAGAACATGGAGAACATGTTAGAGATGCTCAAGATAGGGGGAGACAAAGAAAAAATTGAAAGAGCCGAAAAATAAAAGAACCAAAAGGAAGACGGATCAAATGTAGGATTTTAATTTCTAACGACTAACGTTTGATTTTGTTTGGAGTTTTGTTTTGCAGGAATTACATCACTCTAAGACTCCAAGTCCTAAGTCATAGAGTATGTTCTAGGACTGTTTGGTTCAAATGTAATTTTGTATTTATTGGATCTTTCACGCAAAGAAAATCAATGTTTTGGTGATAACATTGAATTTCGACTTTTTGGTTTAAGATGAGTGACTTGAGCGCTTTTATGTATTTTTGGGTTTTGTCACGAAATTGCCAAAGGGGGAGATTGTTACGGCATTTTGGTATTGGCATATTTCGTGAGTCAAGTCAGTGAGTTGAGTCGGAGTCTTAAAGGGATCAAATTGTCAATCAACATTCAAAGACTTAGAGAAGATTCAACAAGAGCTCAAGTTGACACTCAGTGTCTTGAGTCTTGAAGATTGAAGTTGAAGAATTGTGGATCAGTTACATCAATCTCAAGAAGAAAGTATTCAAGAGGATCAGGTATGTTTAACTAAATAATTGTGGTGATCCGAATACTTTCTTATAGTGTAGAAACACTTGGATGATCTTTTAATTGCATAAAAATCAAAAACTGGACATGGGACATGTTCAGGATCCGGATCAGACCTTGCAATCCGGATCCCGAAGGGTACTTGTTCATTGGCAATTTCAATCCGGATCCTAGGCCATTCCGATCCGGATCCCGAACATGGGACTTTGCTGAATTGCATGAACGATCCGGATCGGACCTTGCAATCCGGATCCCGAACCCTTGGTTTTCTGGAATCGTCAATCTCGTTACGACGATCCGGATCGCAGTAAATCCGATCCGGATCGCCGTCCTGAAAATTTCCAGATAAGGTATGTTTTTGATTCTTATCTCTTTCCAAAGGTTTCTAAACTATAAATAGACTCTTAGGGTTTCTCAAGAACGTGGGTTCTCTACCGATTAATTTATAAAACACTTGAGAGCAACCCTAGAGGCTAGGTTCTTATCGTTCTTCTCTTTAGCCTCTTTTAGGTTAATTCGACGGTTCTTTCAAGAACATATCTTTCGTCGAATTGATCTAATCTTTGCTTAGAGATTTCTTCTACGGTTCCTCAATGAGAATCTAAGCAAAGGATCACCATCGAAGTCAATATTCTTATCGACTGAGTTTGCGTCGTGGATTCGACGTGGCATCGTGGATTCGGTGTGCTAAAGGCATTTCGTGGATTCGAAACGTGTGCTCGTGGATTCGAGTGGCGTTCGTGGATTCGAACGTGCGCAGTGGACGTGCAAACGGTGGAGCGCGAGGGTCCAAGAAATTGAAGGAGGGGTTAAATCCGTGGAGACGGTAATCACCTTGTTATTCTTCTTTTCTTAGGGATTGTTATTGCGTGGATATCCAACCGGTCAGCGCAAGGTCCGAAGAAGCTGAAGGAGGGGTTGAGTCCGTGGAGTCGGTAATCACCTTGTTATTCTTCTATTCTTAGTGGATTGTTATTGCGTGTTGGTCCCGTGGTTTTTCTCCTGGATTGGAGTTTCCACGTATATCTTGGTGTGCTGTTTTTATTTTCCGCATTGGTTTTTATTTTGCACTGAGATTTAGTTTTATAAGTATTACACCTATTCACCCCCCCTCTAGTTATTTGATAGTACCTATTTAGATCCTTGTGGATCCTATAAAAACCTACAGCAACGACTTGAGGTTCAAGATGAAAATCAAGCTTTAAAGATCAAACTTCATGATCTCGAGGAGGAACAAGGACGGTTATTGGATAACAATAAAATCCTCCAAGAAAAGTTAAACCAATCGGAGACAAACGCAAAATCATATATGGACAAGATTGGTTTTCTAGAAAAACAGTTTGAGGAAATTCATGTCACCAACCAAGCTTTGACCAAGCAAGTTCATCAACTCAAATCCGACATACAAAGGATTTCAACCGGTTCGAAGAAACTTGATTGTATGTCCGGATTAGGTCAAACAAGCAAGGTTGGTTTGGGATTTAAAAAGGACCAAACTGTGAAGGCTTCAAGTTCCACAACTAAATTGAAAGGAAGAACTTGTCACCAATGTGGACTTGAAGGACACTTGATGAAGACGTGCCCGAAAAAGAGAAAGAAGAATTCTTCGGCAACTTCATCTACGGAGCGAACTCAACGGAATCAAAAGACACATCAAGTTAAAGGAGTTCACTCAACCCACCAAAGGTCCGAGCCACAACATCAATCATACAAGTGGATCATTGCGAGGCAAAGACCTAAGGTGGACCAACAGTCAAAGCTATCATCTCCCGGCCACAACGAATCAAGACAACCCAAAATCCGATGGTTTTGGATTCGGAAAGGTGATATCTTTCCTTGTCTTAAGTTCTAAATAGCTTATGACTATATGTAATGCTTTGATTTGTTTTCCTTCCATATTTTTCTTAATTTCTGCATTACATGTTTTCAATGCTCTTTGTTTTTATGTTTTGTTTTTGAACAAAAAGGTTTTAACGAACAAGTGCATTGAATAAAAAGGGTTTCACTTTCAATCACTCCAATTTAATTTTATATGAATTATCAACTTTACTCCATAATCATAATTCTTGAAGATACTTCATTATAGGAGTTTTTGATAATTATATTCATCAAATTTTAGTAATCTTGTGTGTGTTGGGTTATATGTAATAAGGATCTAAATAGGGGAAAAAACACCTAGAGGGGGGTGAATAGGTGTAAACGTATAAACACTCAAAAATCGTTGCGATAAAAAACCCAATGCGGAAATAAAAATAATACGCAAGATTTTTACGTGGAAAACTCCATCACCGGAGTAAAAAACCACGGGACCGATAACACGGCAGAAATCCACTAGAATTAAAACACGTACAAGGTGATTTACCGTACACACTTACGACTCAACCTTTTCCATACGCTCCTAGAGGATCTTCTCCGCTCGCTCCGCGACGCTTCTCGAATCCACGATCTGCGCCCAACGCCGAATCCACGGCGTCCAACGTCGAATCCACGACGTCCGACCGAATCCACGGTCTTCACCCAATAGCACCCTTCGAATCCACGAACGTGCCTCGCTCCGAATCCACGAGAGCGGTTGAACCTTGAATCCACAAGGACACGCGAATCCACGTGCCGATTTTTGGGGTAAATCGTTGTTTTTGGGTGGTGATGATCCGCCGAATACTTAGATCAAAGATAGATCGGAAATACCATCTAAGTATTCATTAGTTTGATTCAACTCAAGATGTGAGTATGAAAACCTAGAATCAAACTAATCAATATAGATGAAGAAACATAGAGTGTTCTCTAATGATTTCCTTTCTTCTCTATATGTGGATCTAGAGCCGTAAAAGATGATATATGAAAATGACGGCTATGTCGATTAACCCTAGAAAAAGAGTCATAGGGTTTATTTATAGGTTAGAAACCCTAGGAAGGAGATAAGAATCAAAAACCTAACATTTCTGGAAATTTTACGGACGGCGATCCGGATCGGATTAGCTGTGATCCGGATCGTCGTAACGAGTCAGGCAATTCCAGAAAAACGAAGGTTCGGGATCCGGATCGAAGTGCTTGATCCGGATCGTTCATACAGTTCACCAAACATCAACGTTCGGGATCCGGATTGCGAAGCCTGATCCGGATCGTTCAAGGAAGATGGTAAACTCAGTGTTCGGGATCCGGATCAAGAGAGGCTACGATCCGGATTGAACTGGTGTATGAACGAACCACCTTCGGGATCCGGATCGAACAACCTGATCCGGATCCTGAACATGTCCCAAGTCCAGTTTTTGATTTTTATGCAATGAAAGATTCTTCCAAGTGTTTCTACACTACAAGAAGTATTCGGATCACACAAAATCTTTAGTTAAACATACCTGATCCTTTTGAATTCTTCTTTCTTGAGATTGAGTTAAATGATCCAACTTTCTTCACCTTCAATCTTCAAGAGTTGAGACTTTCACGAAACTACGCCAACTCAAATTCCGTAACAATCTCCCCCTTTGGCGGTTTCGTGACAAAACACAGATCCACTCAAGAAAATTCAAAAAGATATTTTTGTTGTTATCACCATACAACAAAAATTTACAATGGAGATCCAAAAATTTAAAACATGAGATAAACTCCTAAAACAGACTCTAGACTTAGACATCTGTACTCTCTGCACAAAGAAATCATTCTTGACAAAAAGAGATCGTTAGATACCTCAAGAATATTTAGCATACAAAACCTAGTACAGAGATAGAGTTTATCTGATCATCATGACATTTGAGAATTCAGATATGTAAGAGAATCATAGTCAAAAACCAACATATCTTCTATGCAATTAAAACCAAATGTCACAAAATGTTAGTCCAACATCAACTTGTTAGTCATATTACATGCCCAAATAGTTAGTCGAATAGTTAGTCGAGACATGCAAACAATCACAAGATAAAAACCAAAGTTGAAGTTGAAGTGATACTTACCTTGATGTATACAAAATTTTCATCAGCATTGTTCATCATTGTACCTTGATGCAGTCATCATTGTTCATCATTGTACCTTGATGTATACAAGATCACAATTTTCACAATATCATTGTTCAAGTTCATCATTGTTCAAGTTCTCTAAACTCTCTCCCCCTTTTTGTCACAAACAAAGTCAAAATCTCAAAAATTAAGGAGAGTTAAATAAGAACAAAATAAAGAAAAACCTGAGAACTAAATAAGAACAAAAAACTTAAAAACTGCAAAAGAAAGATTAGAGAAATGCAGAGAAACTTTATGCTGAGTCGTCGGAGCTGATACACCCAAGCTTTTGAAACATTTTCTTGATCCGTTTGTTTATAGAAGCTTGTTCCTTCTTAACTTCTTTGATATCCTCTTTCATTTCAGCGACATCAGTAGCCATGCGCTCTTGCTCGTTTGAGAGTCGCTGTTGTTCCTTAAAGATTGAGCTCACTGACGCATCATCATCCGAAGTGGATGGAGGTGCCTGCTGTGCTGGTGGAACCGGAGGAGTTTCTGCCGGTGCAGAGGTTGTCGCTCGTTGTTGCTGTGCTCGTTGCCGGTGAAGAGGTATGAAGGGTTCATCTGGCTTCGTCGAGAGAGACTTTACAATTGATGTTTCATTGATCGTTCCTAGACTGTGCATATAGGAGCTCGCATTTGTGTCAGCGTTAAATTTGCGAAGAATGCGCATGATGATCATTGGATAAGGTAGTCTCTCTGACGGGTGAGCATGCTCCACATATCGTGCCATCCTTGACCAGATGACGTAAGGAATGTTTAAGTTAGCTCCCATTGCTGCTGAGGGGTTTCCAAGTAGATAAAAGAATATCATTCTTTCCCACCGAAGAACCTTTGTGTTCATGTTTGGAATAATATTATAACAAGCAATGAGGTTTAAGGAGCGGTACTCTGGTCGTAGTTCTTTCGAGAAAACGGAGTTTCCTGTCGACCGAGTATCTGGAACACAGATTCCATCAACTACCACTCTCCAGGAGTAGGTGTTGAAGGCTTGATTCTTCAGGTAATGAGTGCCATCGGCTCGGGCGTCCATCCCTAATACTTCTCCAATTAGCTGAGGCGTTACTTTAATTCTGACATTCTTGACTAATGTTTGAAAATCCCGACGCCCGCTTTCCTGATCAACTAGATAGCAGGCATTCTGATAAAACATCCTCACTGAGTGAAGACAATACCCAGTGGTCTCCGGGAAGTCGCAAATGGGGGCAAGACCTATCTGGTCAAATAAAATCCCAAATGCCCGAGAACGCTCTTTCAGGGCCTTGACATCAACATGCCTTTCGCCAATGCATTCTCTGTTTTCAAACTCCTTTATTCTAGCCGAGCTGACAAAGTCTTGAGGAGGTGCTTGGCCAGCAGCTGGTTGCTCAATGGAGATTCCTCGAGCACTCCCTCTCTTGCGAGCAACACTTTTTCTTCTTGTCTTCCCAGAAGTTTCTTCCATTGGAGCTTTGCCTTTTTCAGCAGCAGTAGGCGGAGCCTTCGATGTTTCCGCAGGCGCTTTTCCTTTTGAAGCAGTGGGAACAGTCGTTGCTTCAACTTGCAGTTCATCCCAGTCAATTGATTCTGTTTCAGATTCTGTATCGGAATCATCTTTAGTTTTCTTTGCTTTCTTAGCCTTCTTAGCCCTCTTGGGCTTGACAGTGTCTCTCGTATGTACCATGGCAGCAAGTAGGAAAATAATCCAAGTGATCACCATTTTGATTGCTAGTGAAAAAAGTATCCTGTGAAGACCAACTCAAGAACACATGAAAAATTGTTAATTTTCAAAAATTTGAAAAATTGTACCCAAACAATCATAATCATGTAGAGAGACTAAGAATCAAATTAGTTTTGCAAAAAGGACTTTTAAAAATAGATCAATTGCATGATTTTTGAAAATCCTTATTATATGCCCTAAAACCGAAATTTTAGAAATCGAAGCCTAAAAATCCGTTAATCAGGAGAGTACCTAGCATATAATCAAAACTAATCTACCCAGAGTTCTTATTTCAAAAGAAATTTGATCAAAAACCATCCACAAACAAGGTCGATCCAAGAAATTCATCACGTTTGAGGAGGAATAGAGAAAAACGGTGAAAAACCGAGATTTTGATCAATAAAACTTACTTGGAGTTGAAGAACTTGAGTTTGAAAGCTTCCAAGAAGGATGAAATCTAGAGAGAGAGGCTCTGGAAACTTTGGAACAAAAGATTGGAGTAAAAGAAATCAAAACCCTTTTGTTCTTTATAAAACCCTAGCCGCGATCCGGATCATCCCATGCTTGCGATCCGGATCGGCTACCCGCAGTGAGAAACTGCGTTCGGGATCCGGATCGGCAGATACAATCCGGATCGTCAGCCCGCAGAAGAATTCCTGCGTTCGGGATCCGGATCATCTTGCCCGATCCGGATCGGCTCCAACTTTTTCTTTAGAAAATTTCAGAGAAATTCAAGAAAAACCAGAAAAAGATTGTAAGCCCAAATGTGTATCAACTTTAAACAAAAATCATCGTTTCATACAACAAGAATTAGATTATGCCAAATCTATCAATAATATCCAAAAATGAAACGAGAATTTACAAGAATTAAATCCCTTAAAGTTGAACACCTTCAATCACATCTAACTTGATCTTATGAGTAATGCCTTTATCAAATCATCAATTCAGTAAAGAAAATGAAATACAAAGATCAATAGATGTTTGAAATCCCAAATATAGTAGATAATGTATCTAGACAATCTGTTGAAGAGAGTGGCTCTTTGAGCATCTTTCATTAAAAACCCACCTTATACCAACCTTGAAATTTGACAGAGTCAAGTATTTCAACATGCATTTTACTTAATCAAAAATTTGAACAACCATGCTTGGTATACATGTGGTAGCTGCACACAATACTCGGACGACCGAGGTGGTAGCTCTTTCCTCCATGTGGTGGTAGTTTTCACACTCCTCATTGGGATGTAACTCTTTCCACATCTTTTGAGCATTTTACTTTTTCTATGACTCCCCCTCAATTGGCTATCAATTATTTAAGATATAAAGTATTCAACCAAATATTGATCTCGATTTCATACTCGACTAAGCAGTCAAATAAGATAATGACTATACCAAGAGATCATTGAGAGAGAGAAATTGACTTTGATCACTTAGAAGATGATTTAATTAACATAAATGATCATTGCAACAGTGAAATATTATGATGGCAAAAGCATAATAAATTTCTAAATGTGCGAAAAGATGCAATTAAAGTCAATTATGATCTATGCTCAATTAATGTCCTATGTACAAACATAGATAATGAACAAAACAAATACAAAACCTATCCTAAGCAAAGGTTTCAAAAAGAAGTTTATTTCAAGGAAAGCATTCCAATTGCTTTTCGTAAATGAATAAAACGTTTTTGATCCAAAGGTTTTGTTAAAAAGTCAGCCAATTGATCCTCAGTTGAAATATATGAAAGTTGAAGAGTATTTGATTCAACTAGCTCTCTAAGAAAATGATATCTAAGTTCAATATGTTTTGTTCTAGAGTGCAACACAGGGTTTTTAGAAATGTTAATTGCACTTGTGTTGTCACAAAGAATTGTTACCGAAGATGCTGAAATGCGGAAGTCGCTCAATACGCTTTTCATCCAAATGAGTTGAGTTGAGCAACTTCCAGCTGAAATGTATTCCGCTTCGGCAGTCGAGAGTGCTATGCAGTTCTGCTTTTTACTGTGCCATGCAACAAGGCAATGGCCAAGATAGAAGCATGCACCACTCGTGCTTTTCCGATCATCCACTGATCCTGCCCAATCGGCATCTGAGTATCCAACAATATCCAAACTTGTTCCCATAGGATACCAAATTCCGAAATTAATTGATCCTTTGATATACCGGATGATCCTTTTCACCGCTTTCAGGTGAACCTCCTTTGGTGCAGATTGATATCTCGCGCAGATCCCAACACTAAAGGATATATCCGGGCGACTAGCCGTGAGGTAAAGTAGACTTCCAATCATACTTCTATACAGTTTCTCGTCTACATTCTCACTATGTGATTCACTTCCAAGTCCCTTGTGGCTAGTTCCCATTGGAGTCGGAAAATCTTTACAATTTTCTAAATCAAACTTTTTGACCAACTCCATTGCATACTTGGATTGACTCAAGTGAATACCTTCATCATTTTGTTTAATTTGCAATCCAAGGAAATAAGTCAATTCGCCCATCATGGACATCTCAAATTCGCTTTCCATGGTCTCCGCGAATTTAGAAGCATCATTATCTCTTGTTGCGCCAAATACAATGTCATCGACATAGATTTGTGCTACAATGAAATTGCTTTGATAATGCTTCACAAAGAGAGTCCTATCAGCTCCCCCTCGAGTATAGCCCTTCTCCAAAAGGTGCTTTGTTAACCTTTCGTACCATGCTCGCGGTGCTTGTTTCAGACCGTAAAGAGCCTTTTTCAAACGAAAAACATGGTTAGGTTGTTTATGATCTACAAACCTTTCGGTTGAGCCACATAAACTTCCTCATTTAAAAACCCATTTAGAAATGCGCTCTTAACGTCCATTTGAAATAATTTGATTTTAAAATGACAAGCAATAGCAAATAGTATACGAATGGACTCGAGTCTAGCTACAGGGGCGAAAGTTTCATCAAAGTCTATACCTTCTACTTGAGAGTAGCCTTGAGCAACTAATCGTGCCTTGTTCCTGATGATAGTACCATCCTCATTTTTCTTGTTCTTGAAGATCCATTTGGTACCTATCACATTATGTTGCTTTGGAGGCTTCGTTAATTCCCAGACTTTGTTTCGCTCAAATTGATGGAGCTCTTCCTGCATTGCTTTAATCCAGTAGTCATCCTGAAGAGCTTCATCTATGTTCTTTGGTTCGATTAAAGATACGTAGCAAGCGAATCCACAAACCAACTGCCTCCGAGTTCTAACTCCTTCTTGTGGATCTCCAATGATGTTTGATTCCGGATGATCCTTGGAGATTTGTAACGTTTGTTGAAACGGAGTACTCGGAGGTACATGAGATGATTCCTGCACATCAGATAAACTAGAAGAACCATTAGATGCATCATTAATATTGGAAGTATTATCATGAGAAGATGCACTAGCAGGAGAATCATCATCTAGAGAGATATCGAGGGTAGATTTTCCAGATCCAAAGTGAAAAGCTTCATCTACTTTAACATTTATAGATTCTACGATCGTCTTAGATTCAATGTTAAATACTCGATATGCTCTGCTATTCGTAGAATAACCCAAAAAGATCCCTTCATCACTTCGAGAGTCGAACTTTCCAAGATTTTCACGGTCACGTAAAATGTAACATCGACTCCCGAAGATACGAAAGTATTTGATATCCGGTTTTCTACTAAACCACAGCTCATATGGTGTATTTAAAGTTCCTGGGCGCAAGTAAACTCTATTAATGACATAGACAGCGGTGTTCACGGCTTCAGCCCAAAAATGTAGCGGTAAATTCCGGCTATGAAGCATCACACGCGCCATCTCTTGAACAACCCTGTTTTTGCGCTCAACAACACCATTCTGCTGAGGTGTATAGGGTGCCGAGAATTCATGTTTAATGCCATTTGAAGTGCAAAAATCAATGAATTTTGAATTTATGAATTCTCCACCTCTATCACTTCTAACACGAATGATCTTTTCATTCTTTTCAATCATAATACGATGGCAAATCTCATGAAAAGAGTCAAACGTATCAGCTTTCTCTTTTAAAAATGCTACCCAAGAAAACCTAGAGAAATCATCAACCAATAAAAGAATGTACCATTTACCTCCCAAAGATGGTTGACGGGTCGGCCCCATTAAATCCATGTGCAAACGTTCCAAGGGCCGTTTTGTACCAACGTGGTTCAAGTTCTTGTGTGCAGTCCTAGACTGTTTTCCCTTTTGGCAACCACCACACACAACGTTTTGTTTAAATAAAAGTTTTGGAACCCCCTTGACCACGTCCTTGTTTGAAATTCTAGTAAGTTCCTTAAAATTTAAGTGACCTAGCCTTTCATGCCAAAGAGTTTCATTATTCAAAGCGGCTAAGTTACAATTTTCAGAAAATTTATTAGGAACAACATAACAATTGTTTTCAGATCTAACCCCTTTTAAAAAGAAGACATGGTCCTTATCAGTTACAACGCATTCAACAGATGAAAAGTTAACTGAAAAACCATTGTCGCAAAGTTGACTTATGCTTATGAGGTTAGTCTTAAGGCCATCAACAAATAAGACGTTTTTCAAAATCGGGCCATCTGGAATAGCTACCGTCCCTTTTCCAACAATTTTGGAAGATCGACCGTCTCCGAAAACAACGTGTCCTCCGGAGATTTTCTCAAGATTTTGAAAACTATTTTTGTCACCGGTCATGTGACGGGAACACCCGCTATCCAGATACCAAGACGAACTATCATATGCATGCAAGGAAACATTGGAAACAAGACAAGGGAAAATTTCACCTTTGCGCACCCAAACCCTTTTGGAGTGCGTCGGTAATGGTCGTGAAGTTATATGCCTAGGTGAAGGCGTCTTGTTATAGCGATTGTTGTTCCTTGATGAAATCGTCTTGCGCGATGAACTACCAAGTCTCTTTTCATTTGAAAAGTTTTGCTTTGATTTCCGGGGAGGAGCCTTTTTGGTAGTTGTTGCAAGAGGTCCTTGAGATGAGCGTTCGACTCCCGTCTTGCAATATCTTCTTATGTGCCCTGAAACACCACAACGAAAACATACCTTAGATCTTGACGATCCCAAAGAGGATGAAGTAGGTTTGTTGTCGTTGTTTGTCTTGAATTCCGGTGTCGGAGGAGGAGATACCGACTGAGGCACAAAAATTGTCCCACTCGAACTTGGACTGTTTCCAGTTTGAGTGTATCCGAGGCCGAACCGATTTGATTGACCAAGACCAAGAAGTCTATCCAACTTACTCCTTCCTGAAGAGAATCGCTGTAAGTCATTCTTGAGTTGGAAAATGGTCTTTGTCATTTCCAGGTTATCCTGTCGAGCCTCGTTGTAGAGCTTTGAGAAGTGATTCGCGTTATCCACCAGATTTGTATGTTCCTTCTCAAGTTGCTCATTGGACTCTTGAAGGGAAACATTTGCTTTTATCAGGTTTTCCCTTTCCACTTCAAGAGCGTTTGAGAGAGAAGTCGCTCTTTTTGCTTCTTCTTCGAGATCATGCACTCTCCCTCTCAAACTCTTGTTTTGCTTAGCCACTTTCTTTGAATCCCTCAAAAGTCTGTGGTAGGCTAGAGCAAAATCTTCACCTTCCGAATCATCCGATTCATTGTCCGTTGCATTCTTTTCAACAGTGGAGTTGGACAACGACTCGGATGTACTTGCCATAAAGCACATGAAGGGTGAAGATACGGACGCGTGGAATGCGGTGGAGCTCTTTTCTTCATCACTCGAAGACGACTCATTTGACGTTGAGTTGTCATCCCAAGTGATGACTTGCATCGCCTTCTTCTTTGCCGGATACTTGTTAGGACACTCCGTTGCAATGTGGCCGTAGCCTCGACATTTGAAGCATTGTAGTTGTCCCTCTGAACTTTTCTTATCCTTTGAGAAGTTCTCTTGCTTTCTTGACTTGTAACTTGAAGTACCCTTGCCTTTGTTCGACTTTCCGAAGAATGGAGATTTACTTGAATTACCCCTTCGAAAGTTGCGGCGAAACTTCCTTGTCAAGAGAGCGAGCTGCTTCTCAAATTCCTCCATAGAAAGGTTCTCGTCATCGTCTGAGGAGGATGTATCCGCGTCTTCTTCCTTAGTTGTTTTCAACGCATAACCTGAAGACTTAGAAGTGGATGCCTTTCCAGAAGAATTGTTAGTAGTAAATGTCATTTCATAAGTTTGTAATGAACCAACTAATTCTTCTACACGTATTTCGTCCGGGTGTTTAATAGTTTCAATGGCAGTAACCTTTGGGCGAAATCGTTCAGGAAGAGTTCTTAAGATTTTTCTTACAATCTTAAATTCTGGAATCTTCTCTCCCAGATTAGCACATGAGTTTACGATGTCTTGCAATCGTGTATAGTAGTCCGTGAAAGATTCATTTTCTGCCATTAAGATAGAGTCAAACTTGCTCGTAAGCATTTGCAGTTTCTGAATCTTCACGAGGTTAGTTCCCTCATGTGTAACCTGAAGAACATCCCAGATTTCTTTCGCAGTCTCACATGCCGAGACGCGAGAGAATTCAGTTTGAGATAAGGCATTAAAAATAGCATTAATCCCCTTGCTATTGTAAGAAGATGAATCTAACTCTTCCTTGGTCCATTTCGACCTAGGTTTTAAGGTGCGAACATCACCAATAAATTCAGTTGGATTAGACCATCCTAATTCAATTGATTGCCACACCCGTTCGTCGATGGAAATTAAAAAGGCTTTCATCCGTACTTTCCAGTACGCATAATTTGTTCCATCGAAGAACGGGGGTCGGTTGATGTTTCCACCTTCAACCATTGTTTACAACCCTATTCCCGCTCTGATACCACTTGTTGGGTTATATGTAATAAGGATCTAAATAGGGGAAAAAACACCTAGAGGGGGGTGAATAGGTGTAAACGTATAAACACTCAAAAATCGTTGCGATAAAAAATCCAATGCGGAAATAAAAATAATACGCAAGATTTTTACGTGGAAAACTCCATCACCGGAGTAAAAAACCACGGGACCGATAACACGGCAGAAATCCACTAGAATTAAAACACGTACAAGGTGATTTACCGTACACACTTACGACTCAACCTTTTCCATACGCTCCTAGAGGATCTTCTCCGCTCGCTCCGCGACGCTTCTCGAATCCACGATCTGCGCCCAACGCCGAATCCACGGCGTCCAACGTCGAATCCACGACGTCCGACCGAATCCACGGTCTTCACCCAATAGCACCCTTCGAATCCACGAACGTGCCTCGCTCCGAATCCACGAGAGCGGTTGAACCTTGAATCCACAAGGACACGCGAATCCACGCGCCGATTTTTGGGGTAAATCGTTGTTTTTGGGTGGTGATGATCCGCCGAATACTTAGATCAAAGATAGATCGGAAATACCATCTAAGTATTCATTAGTTTGATTCAACTCAAGATGTGAGTATGAAAACCTAGAATCAAACTAATCAATATAGATGAAGAAACATAGAGTGTTCTCTAATGATTTCCTTTCTTCTCTATATGTGGATCTAGAGCCGTAAAAGATGATATATGAAAATGACGGCTATGTCGATTAACCCTAGAAAAAGAGTCATAGGGTTTATTTATAGGTTAGAAACCCTAGGAAGGAGATAAGAATCAAAAACCTAACATTTCTGGAAATTTTACCGACGGCGATCCGGATCGGATTAGCTGTGATCCGGATCGTCGTAACGAGTCAGGCAATTCCAGAAAAACGAAGGTTCGGGATCCGGATCGAAGTGCTTGATCCGGATCGTTCATACAGTTCACCAAACATCAACGTTCGGGATCCGGATTGCGAAGCCTGATCCGGATCGTTCAAGGAAGATAGTAAACTCAGTGTTCGGGATCCGGATCAAGAGAGGCTACGATCCGGATTGAACTGGTGTATGAACGAACCACCTTCGGGATCCGGATCGAACAACCTGATCCGGATCCTGAACATGTCCCAAGTCCAGTTTTTGATTTTTATGCAATGAAAGATTCTTCCAAGTGTTTCTACACTACAAGAAGTATTCGGATCACACAAAATCTTTAGTTAAACATACCTGATCCTTTTGAATTCTTCTTTCTTGAGATTGAGTTAAATGATCCAACTTTCTTCACCTTCAATCTTCAAGAGTTGAGACTTTCACGAAACTACGCCAACTCAAATTCCGTAACAGTGTGATCTTAAGATGCTTAACCTATCTCGGTTGTGTGAGTTCTTTGTGATAAACATGAGACAACCGATTGACTAAAATTTGGGATTTAATTCTTTCACATAAGAGATTGTATTTTTTCTTACAAGGGTAATGAAATGAATTGCAAAAGATGTGGAAAGAGTTACATCCGAAAGGAGTGTGAAAACTACCACCACATGTTGGAAAGAGCTGCCACCCCGGTCGTCCGGTTTCTGTGTGAAGCTACCACATGTTTTGGATGCTAGAAAAATATTTTTGAAATTTTTTAGATGAAGCATTCGGAGATTTAAATTCAGAGTTCTTATTTTGAACAATCTCCTGGTTGGTATAAGGTGGGATAGTTGAAAGATGCTCAAAGAGCCACCCTTAGGTATTTTAGTGCATATCTCAATTTAGAAGGGTAAAATTCAAAATTGATGTCATTTGGAAATCTCTGTAAGTCATCTTTGTAAATCCGTTACATCTTGATAGACTTTGGATCTCAAGATTATTTTTGATGACTTGTGTTTGACGTATATAATATGAAAAATGGTTTATAATGTCTTATCTTTGTTTTTCATGATTTCGGAGTAAATCTTTTTAATTTTTGTAAAATTAATTGGATTGAATGACATCTATGTGATCTCACTATTTTCAAGCACTTAAATTATTTTCTTGATGGCACGCAAATCGGTATTTGAAAGATTTCAAAATTTGGATTTGTTTCAAGAATTTTTGTGATTTTTGCCTTCGAGGACCGGTACGAAATCTGTGTTTTTGTTATATACCGGAACTGAGCTTTTATCTCTCTTTCTCTATGAACTAATGTTGTTAGTGATTTCTTTTTGCCTATATTCATTGTTTGACAATTTGTGACAAAAAGGGGGAGAACAGAAATAAGGGGAGAACAGAGATAGGGGGAGAACAGAGATGCTCAAGAAAGGGGGAGATAAAGAAAGGAGATGATGAAAAAGGAGCCGAAAAACAAAAAGAACCAAAAGGACGAATCAAATGTAGGATTTACATTTAATTTCTAACGACTAACGTTTGATTTTGTTTGGAGTTTTGTTTTGCAGGAATTACATCACTTTAAGACTCCAAGTCCTAAGTCATAGAGTTTGTTCTAAGACTGGTTCAAATGTAATTTTTGTTTATTGGATCTTTCACGCAAAGAAAGTCAATGTTTTGGTGATGACATTGAGTTTCGATTTTTTGGTTTAAGATGAGTGTCTTGAGCGTTTTATGTATTTTTGGGTTTTGTCACGAAATTGCCAAAGGGGGAGATTGTTACGGCTTTTTGTGTTGGCATATTTCGTGAGTTGAGTCGGAGTCTTGAAGTAATCAAATTGTCAATCAGCAATTGAAGACTCAGAGAAGATTCAACAAGATCTCAAGTTGACACTCAGTGTTTTGAGTCTTGAAGATTGAAGTTGAAGAATTGTGGATCATATACATCAATCTTAAAGAAAATGGATTCGGATTGATCAGGTACGTTTAACTAAATAATTTTGGTGATCCGAATACATTTGTGTAGTTTAGAAACACTTGGATAAGTTTTCATTGCTTAAAAATCAAAAACTGGACAAATTGGATGTTCAGAGTCCAGTTCAGAATTTCTGATCCTGAACCGATCCGGATTAGAATTCCGATCCGGATCAGAATTCCGATCCGGATCCCGAACCTTGTTTTTTCAGGAATTGCTTAAAAAAAGACGACAGTCCGGATCGCCCAAATCCGATCCGGATCGTCGTGCGGGAAAATTTCTGTTAAGTCAGTTTTTGATGCTTATCTCTTTCCAAAGGTTTCTAAACTATAAATAGACACTTAGGGTTTCTCAAGAACTACCGATTAATTTATAAAACACTTGAGAGCAACCCTAGAGGCTAGGTTTTTATCGTTCTTCTTTATAGCCTCTTTTAGGTCAATTCGACGGTTCTTCCAAGATCTATCTTTTGTCGAATTGATCTAATCTTTGCTTAGAGATTTCTTCTACGGTTCCTCAATAAGAATCTAAGCAAAGGATCACCATCGAAGCCAATATTCTTACCGGCTGAGTTTGCGTCGTGGATTCGACGTGGCATCGTGGATTCGGTGTGCTAAAGGCGTTTCGTGGATTCGAAACGTGTGCTCGTGGATTCGAGTGGCGTTCGTGGATTCGAACGTGTGCAGTGCACGTGCAATCGGTGAGCGCAAGGTCCGAAGAAGTTGAAGGAGGGGTTTGAGTCCGTAGAGTCGGTAATCACCTTGTTATTCTTCTTTTCTTAGTGGATTGTTATTGCGTGTTGGTCCCGTGGTTTTTCTCCTGGATTGGAGTTTCCACGTAAATCTCGGTGTGCTGTTTTTATTTTTCGCATTGGTTTTTATTTTGCACTGAGATTGAGTTTTTAAGTATTACACCTATTCACCCCCCCTCTAGTTGTTTGATAGTACCTATTTAGATCCGTGTGGAATATATAAAAACCTACAAGTGTCGTGTGGGCACTGATTTCAAAACTTGTGGATTTATCCTTTCAAGCAAGGTGGCTGCTTAAAAGAGTTTGCGAAAATGTTTTGTAAAACCGGGTGTCGAGTGGACACCGACTTCCAAACCTATGGGTTTATGCTGTAGTTTCAATATGATAAATGTGACTAGATGGTTAAGTGTAATCTCTCCTCGTTGTCGTTCATTGTTTTCATGGTTAAAGTGTTTGTCGTGCTCGGAACGCCGTGCATGTACAAAGGAGGCTCCGCCCGTTTGGGTAGTGAATTTGTATATGTGGCGGGTCTGGTGCGCACCGGAGGCGAAGTTTATTTAAGAAAAAAAAAATGGATACGTTTATCGCTCTTTTAGAACCTCCGGGGCGTGACATTTACATTCTTTTTCCCTCATAATACATAGTTCACTCAGATATAATATAAAAGGGATACATCTGCTATACCCTCTAGATCTCTATACTGCTGGGCCCTTGCCCCTGTCGCATGCCTCGCCGGTCGTACCTGTACATAAAAAAATGGTCACCCAAGGGTGTGAGAACTACTTAAAGTTCCTTGTGGGTTCAACCACCGAGAAGGAATGTTCTACACCACTTGGTCCAATGGAACCAGGATAGCAAGATAATCCATGCTAAAATAATTGCAAATGCTAACAAATATCTTCGTATGCATGTATGAATATATCTACACTATTTGTGTATGTTCCTTGTCTCATTATTATCAGTCCTGCCACTCTGGGGCGTGCTACGTGGCGGGGCGCCACATGGCGCCCCGCGAGTGGCCAGCGCCACCCGCTCCCGCTCCTTGTCGGGCCACGCGGCGCGGGGCGGTTGGCCGCGCCCCGCTGCCGCGTGTTCGGGGTCACGTGTCGTGCTCGGAATGAACCGGGCACGGACTACGGTGTCCCGTGTTCGGCGACCGGTTGTTCCGGGCGCCCGAAAGTGTACCCCAAAGGGGTTCCCCCCACCCCCCCCATTTCTTGGCTATAAATAGGACTTTCCCCTTTGTTTTTGGGCTTTTCCCGAGCTCTTATGTGAATGAGCCCTTAAGCAAAGTTGATCTCCATCTTGTGTTGCATCCCTTGAAGGAGTTTCAAAATTTTTTGAGATCTCGACATCGGCGACTTCTGCGATTCGGCACACTGCGGCGTTCTTCTTCCGGTGTTCTTTTCCGTTGCGTTTCGGTCCGTGGGCTTCCCTGGGCTACCCCGAGGGACTTTTTGAAAAATTCTTGTGGCATTTTCTTCACGACAGGTAGGGCTACACTTTTTTGTATTTACCACTTCCGCCCGTTTTGAGGTTTTACTAGGTTTTCTGGAGCTTCTTTAAACCCCCTTTTTCTGTGGTGATTTTTGGATAGCGGTGGAGTAATCATGGATTTTCTCGGCCTACGAGTATCGGAATGAGGCATATAAATACTCGATTCATATCTACGCGTCGCAAGGAACATCATCGTGATTTTTCTAGATTTTTTTGAGGTTATCCCGAAGGTGAAAATCCTACTTTTCTGGGCAGATTACTGCAGAACTATGTTTTTGGGAGTTTCGCGCTTACCGCGATGTTTAATTTGTATCTTGGCCCACTGGTGTCGGAACGGGACGTGCGAGTACTCGATCTTCATCTACTCGTCGCGACGATCGCAGCAGTGATTTTTCTAGAATTTTTGGAGTTCATCTCGTAGGTGAAAATTTACCTTTTTCTGGACTGTTGCGCGGACAGCGGCTATGGGTAAAATTACGAGATTAATTGTGCACCATTTTGGGTATTTTTGTAGGGTTTGCGGTGAGCCGGGGTTTTCTTTGTGAGTGAGCGAGCTTGGATTTGTGCTTCGCATTGGAGGTGGGTGATTGTTGAGGACCTCATATTTTGACTTACTCACTAGGAATATTAGAGTGATCGCCGTTGTTGAATTCCGATTAGTACATTGTGGGTAATATGCATTATTGGGTTAACTCTAATATGGATCTAAATAGGGAAAAAAACACCTAGAGGGGGGTGAATAGGTGTAAACGATAAACACTCAAAAATCTTTGCGTAATAAAATCCAATGCGGAAATGAAAAATAACACGCAAGATTTTTACGTGGAAAACTCCATCACGGGAGTAAAAAACCACGGGACCGATAAAACGGTGAAATCAACTAAGATTAAACACGTACAAAGGTGATATAACGCACTCACAGACGACTCATCCTTTTTCCATACGCTCCGAGTTGATCTTCTCCGCTCGCTCCGCAACGCGCCTCGAATCCACGATTTGCATCCAACGCCGAATCCACGGTGTCTGACCGAATCCACGGTCTCCACCAGGTAGTACATCTCGATCACACGAACGTACCTCGCTCTGAATCCACGTGAGCGGTTTCACCTTGAATCCACAAGGCCACGCGAATCCACGCGCCGATTTTGGAGAAAATCGTTGTTTTATTGGTGGTGATGATCCGCCGAATACTTAGATCAAAGATAGATCGGAAATGCCATCTAAGTATTCATTAATTTGATTCTACTCAAAATCTGAGTATGAAAACCTAGAATCAAATTAATTAACATAGATGAAGAAACATAGAATTAAATCTAGTTATTTCCTTTCTTCTCTATATGTGGATCTCTAAGTTTTTCTCCGTTAATTTTTATCTGTCATTTTCCAGAGATAAAACTTAGTGTGGATTACCCTAAAAGATAGAATTAGGGTTTACTTATAGGTTAGAAACCATTGGAAGAGGATAAGAATCAAAAACTGATTGTAACAGAATTTTTCCCGCACGACGGTCCGGACCGGATTAGACTCGTTCAGGACTGTCGTTGTTTTTCAGAGAATTGCTGAAAAATCAAGGTTCGAGGTCCGGAACGAAATCCTACGGTCCGGACTATTCATGCAGTTCCAGCAAACTCCACGTTCGGGGTCCGGAACGAAATCCTACGGTCCGGACTGTTCATGCAGTTTCACCAAAATCCACGTTCGGGGTCTGGAACAAAACAGGGATGTTCAGGACTGGATTTGTGCATGAACTACCAACGTTCGGGGTCCGGACTGTAGTCCCCTGTTCCGGATCCTGAACATGTAACTGGTCCAGTTTTTTATTTTTATGCGATTAAAAACCCATCCAAGTGTTTCTACATTATAAGAAGTATTCAGATCACCATTAATGTTTAGTTAAACTTACCTGATGATTTTGAATTCTTCTTTCTTGAGATTGAGGTATATGATCCAAGCTTCTTTATCTTCAATCTTCAAGACTTAAATACTTTCACGAAATACGCCAAAACTAAAATCCTTAACAATCTCCCCCTTTGGTGGTTTCGTGACAAAACAAAGATCCACTTAAGAAAATTCAAAAAGATATTTTTGTTGCTATCACCATACAACAAAGATTTACATTTGAGATCCAAATAAAACAAATACATGAGTTAAACTCCTAAAACAGACTCTAGATTTAGACATCTGTACTCTCTGCAAAAAGAAGTAATTCTCGACAAAAAAAAAAAAGATCGTTAGATACCTCAAGAATTTTTGCATTCAAAAACCAACCAGAGAGATAGAGTTTATACTCACAATGACATTCATGAACTCAGATATGTAATAAAATATCAATCAGAGATAGACATATCTTCTAAGCAATAAAATCCAAATGTCATAAACTTGTTAGTAATCAAACAACTTGTTAGTAATAATACATGCCCAAATAGTTAGTCAAATAGTTAGTCGAGGCATGCATTCATTCACAATACAAAACCAAAAGTTGTAATGATACTTACCTTCCAGAGTTCAAAGTTCAAAGTTCTCACAAACCATTGTAACCATTGTTTCTCACAAACCATTGTAACCATTGTTCAGATTGTTCAGATCTCTCTCCCCCTTTTTGTCACTAAATTAAGCCAAAATTACAAAAATTAAAAGGGAGTCAAAGGTTCAAAAAGATAGAGAACTAAGACTAAAACCTGCAAAAGAAAAATGATTAGAACAAAAAAAAAAATCATTCTGAATCCTCAGAACTGGTACAGCTGAGTTTTTGAAAGATTTTCTTTATTAGCTTGTTCATAGAAAGCTGTTCCTTTTTTACTTCTCGTATTTCTTCCTTCATTTCAATGAATTCATTCGATATTCGTTCCTGTTCAGAGGAAAGTCGTTGTTGCTCTCTATAAATAGAGGTAACTGAAGCATCATCCTCTGAAGTTGAAGGAGGTGCAGGTTGTGCTGCTGGTGCTGGTGGTACTGAAGCTGTAGCTGCTGTTTTTGCTGTTGCTGTTGATGTTGAGGGTCGGCGTCTGCGAGGAGGTGAAGGAGGCTCATCTTGTCTTGTTGAGAGGGACTTTACGATAGTTGTATCGTTGATAGTTCCAAAGCTATGCATGTAAGCCGATGATGAAATATCGACTTTGAATTTCTTCAAAATTTGCATAATTATTATTGGGAAGGGAAGTCGCTCAGTAGGATGGGCATGTTCCACATACCGCACCATCCTTGACCAGATGAGATAAGGAATGTTTAAGTTTGATCCCATAGCCGCTGTGGGATTTCCAATAAGATAAAGAAATAACATCCTATCCCATCTAAGAATCTTTGTTTGCATGTTAGGAAAAATGTTGTAGCAAACAATAAAATTCAAGTAGCGATACTCCGGTCGAAGTTCTTTTGAAAAGACTGAGTTCCCCGTCGACTGAGTATCTGGAAGACAAATTCCATCCACGACCACTCTCCATGAGGTGGTGGAGAAGATATCACCTTTCAGGTAATGTGCTCCTTCAACCCGGGCCTTCATCCCTAACACCTCTCCAATTAATTGAGGTGTGACCTTAATCTTAACATTTCTAACCATTGTTAGAAACTCTCGATTTCCGTCCTCTAGATCAACCAACCTTGATGCATTCTGATAAAACATCCTCACCGAGTGAAGACAATATCCAGTAGACTCAGGGAAATGACAAATGGGGGCAACACCCGCATGGTCAAAAAGAGTGCCAAAAAGTGCAGATCGCTCCTTCAGAGCTTTCACATTGACATGTCTTTCACCAATGCATTCCCTCTTTTCGAAATCCTTGATTCTTTCCGAGCTTATAAAGTCTTGTGGAGGAGGCTAGCTTGCTAATGGCTCTTCAATTGATATTCCTTGAGCACTCCCTCTTTTGCGTGCAACGCTCTTTCTTTTTGTTTTAAGAGGAGTTTCTTCCATTGGAGCTTTGCCCTTTTCTGCAGCGGTTGGCGGAGTCTTCGCCTTTGAGGATGCAGCAGGGGCTTTCCCCTTTGAAGCAGTAGGAGCAGTCGCTTCTACCAACAGCTCATCCCAATCAATAGACTCTGTCTCGGATTCCGTCTCAGAGTCATCCCGAGTTTTCTTAGCCCTTTTCGGTTTGTTCGTTGCTCTAGTGTGAACCATGGCAACAAGAAGAACTATGATGAATGAAAACACCATTGTTGCTATTACGAGAGAAACCTGCGAGCACGAACTCAAGAACACGAAAAAAATTATTTATTTTCAAAGATTTGAAAAATTGTACCTAAACAATCATTATCATGTAGAGAGACTAGGAATCAAATTAGTTTTGCAAAAAGAATTTTAAAAATAGATCAATCCCATGATTTTCAAAAATTCTCATTATATGCCCTAAAACCGAATTTTCAGAAATCGAAACCCAAAAATCCGTTAATCAGGAGAAACCCTAGCATATAATCAAAACTAATCTACTCAGAGTTCTTATTTCAAAAGAAATTTGACCAAAAACCATCTAGAATTGAATTCCACCCATGATTTCCACTGACGTTTATGAAGAACAATGCAAAAACAGTGGAAAAATGAAATTTTGATCAAAGAAACTTACTTTAATCCGAGGAACTCGAGTTGGAAAGGCTCCAAATAGGTTGATTTCAAGAGAGAGAAGCTCTAGAGACTTAGAAACAAAAGATTGTTGTAAAAAGAAATCAAAACCCTTTTGTTTCTTATAAAACCCTAGCCGCGGTCCGGAACGGATCAAGAATCCAGTCCGGAACGGCTACCCACAGAAATTTCTGCGTTCGGGGATCCGGAACGGATATTTCGGTCCGGATCAGCTCCAAACTTTTTCTTCAGAAAAATTTAGGAAAATTCCAGATAATCCAGAAAAAGTATGTAAGCACTTTTGCATGTCAACTTTAAACAAAAGTCATCATTTCACATCAAAAGAAATAGATTATGCTAAATCTATCAATAATATCCAAGTAATGAAATGAAAATTTATGAAAATTAAAACCTTTAAAGTTGAACAAGTTCAATGACATCTATCATGATCTTATGAGTAATGCGTTTATCAAATCATTAACATAGTAAAGAAAATGAAGTACCAAGATCAATAGATGTTTGAAATCCCAAATATGTTTGATAATATATCTAATCAATTTATTGTAAGGAGTGGCTCTTTGAGCATATTTCAATAAAATTCCCACCATATACCAACCTTGGAATTTGACAGAGTCAAGTATTCCAAAAAGTATTTATCTTATCACTTGAAAAACCATGCTTGGTATACATGTGGTAGCTGCACACAGTACTCGGACGACCGAGGTGGTAGCTCCTTCCTCCATGTGGTGGTAGTTTTCACACTCCTCAATGGGATGTAACTCTTTCCACATCTTTGTGAGCATAAATATTTTAACAAACTCCCCCTCAATTGGTTATCAATTATTTAAGATATAAGGTATTCAACCAAAAATTGATCTCGAGTTTCATACTTAACTCAATTTTCAAATATGATAAAAACTATACCAAGAGATCATATGAGAGAGAAATTGACTATGATCAATTAAGATGACTTAATTGACATAAATGATCATTGCATCAAATGAATATTATGATATCCAAAGCATAATAAATTTCTAAATATATGAAAGGATGCAAGTAAAGTCAATTACATATGCTCAATTAATGTTCTATGTACAAACATAGATAAAGAACAAAACACAAAACAAAACCTAACCTAAGCAATGATTTCAAAAAGTGTTATTTCAAAGAAAGCATTCCAATTGCTTTACGTAAATGAATAAACCCTTTTTGATCCAAAGGTTTTTGTTAAAATGTCAGCTAATTGATCTTCAGTTGAAATATAGGAAATTTGAAGAATATTTGATTCAACTAGTCTCTCTTAGAAAATGATATCTAAGTTCAATGTGTTTTGTTCTCGAGTGCAACACAGGATTTTAGAAATATTTATGGCACTTGTGTTGTCACAAAGAATAGTTACTGAAGTTGCTGAAATTCGGAAGTCGCTCAACATGCTTTCATCCAAATGAGTTGAGTTGAACAACTACCCGCTGAGATATATTCCGCTTCGGCAGTCGAGAGTGCTATGCAGTTTTGGCTTTTATTATGCCATGCAACAAGACAATGGCCAAGATAAAAACATGCACCACTCGTACTCTTCCGATCATCCCAGATCCTGCCCAATCGGCATCTGAATATCCTATAATGTCAAGAGTTGTTCCCATAGGATACCAAATTCGAAATTCAGTGTTCCTTTGACGTACCGGATGATCCTTTTCACCGCTTTCAGGTGAACCTCCTTTGGTGCTGATTGATATCTCGCGCAGATCCCAACACTAAAGGATATATCCGGGCGACTAGCCGTGAGGTAGAGTAGACTTCCAATCATGCTACGATAAAGCTTCTCGTCTACACTTTCACTAAGAGATTCACTTCCTAATCCCTTATTGCTAGTTCCCATTGGAGTCGGAAAATCTTTAGAGTTTTCTAAATCGAATTTCTTCACCAACTCCCTTGCATACTTGGATTGGCACAAATGGATCCCTTCTTCATTTTGTTTCACTTGCAATCCAAGAAAGTATGTCAGTTCGCCCATCATAGACATCTCAAATTCGCTTTCCATGGTTTCTGCGAATTTAGAAGCATCATTGTCTCTAGTTGCACCAAATACAATGTCATCGACATAGATTTGTGCTACAATGAAATTATCCTGATAATGCTTCACAAAGAGAGTCCGGTCTGCTCCCCCTCGAGTATAGCCCTTTTTCCAATAGGTGCTTTGTTAACCTTTCGTACCACGCTCGCGGTGCTTGTTTTAGACCGTAAAGAGCCTTTTTCAAACGAAAAACATGGTTAGGTTGTTTATAGTCTACAAAACCTTTCGGTTGAGCCACATAAACTTCCTCGTTCAAAAACCCATTTAAAAATGCGCTCTTAACGTCCATTTGAAAGAGTTTGATTTTAAAATGACAAGCAATCGCGAACAAAATACGAATCGACTCGAGTCGAGCAACTGGGGCGAACGTCTCATCAAAGTCTATACCTTCAATTTGTGAGTAGCCCTGAGCAACTAGGCGTGCTTTGTTCCTGATAATGGTACCATCCTCGTTTTTCTTATTCTTGAAAATCCATTTAGTACCAATCACGTTGTGTTGCTTCGGTGGCTTCGTTAGCTCCCAGACTTTGTTTCTTTCGAACTGATGGAGCTCTTCCTGCATTGCTTCAATCCAGTAGTCATCCTGAAGAGCTTCATCGACGTTCTTTGGTTCTACCATGGAGACGTAACATGCGACACCCACAAACCAAACTCCGAGTCCTGACTCCTTCTTGTGGGTCTCCAATAATGTTCGATTCCGAATGATCCTTGGAGATCCGTAGCGTTTGAGGTAACGGAGTACTCGGAGGTACATGTGATGATTCCTGCATATCAGATAAACTAGAAGAACCATTAGATGCATCAACTTTATCAAAAGAGTTATTATGAGAAGATGCATTTACAGGAGTATCATCATCTAGAGACATATCAGGGGTAGATTTATCAGATGCAAAATGGAAAGCTTCATCTACTTTAACATTAATGGATTCTACCATCGTTTTAGATTCCAAGTTAAATACCCGATATGCTCTACTGTTTGTAGAAAAACCAATGAAAATCCCTTCGTCACTTCGAGAGTCGAATTAACCAAGATTTTCGCGATCACGCAAAATATAACAACGACTCCCAAAGATACGAAAATATTTGATATTCGGTTTTCTACAAAACCACAGCTCATATGGTGTATTTAAAGTTCCCGGGCGCAAATACACTCGATTAATTACATAGACAGCGGTGTTCACAGCTTCAGCCCAAAAATGTAACGGGAGTTTCCGGCTATGAAGCATCACACGCGCCATCTCTTGAACAACCCTGTTTTTGCGCTCGACTACACCATTTTGCTGAGGTGTATAGGGTGCTGAGAATTCATGTTTTATGCCGTTGGAAGTGCAAAAATCAATGAATTTAGAATTAATGAATTCTCCACCTCTATCACTTCGAACACAACGATCTTTTCATTTCTTTCAATCATAATACGATGACAAACCTCATGAAAAGAGTCGAAAGTATCCGCTTTCTCTTTTAAAAATGTTACCCATGAATATCTAGATAAATCATCAAATAAAAGAAAAATATACCATTTACCTCCCAAAGATGGTTGACGAGTCGGCCCCATTAAGTCCATGTGCAGTAATTCTAAGGGCCGATTGGTACCAACGTGGTTCAAGTTCTTGTGTGCAGCCCTTGATTGTTTTCCCTTTAGACAACCTCCACACACAATGTTTTCTTTAAATGAAAGTTTAGGAACCCCCTTAACCACGTCTTTGTTTGAAATCCTTGCTAGTTCTTAAAATTTATGTGACCTAGTCTTTCATGCCAAAGAGTTTCATTATCCAAGAAACTAGGTTACACTTTTCAGAAAATTTGTTTGAAACAACATAGCAATTATTTTCCGATCTAACCCCTTTCAAAAAGAACAATTTACATAAGTACAGGACATTCAATCGCTTTGAAAAGTTAAAGACAAGGAAAGAATTCACCTTTGCGTACCCAAACCTTTTGAGTTTTAGAGTGCGTTGGCAATGATTGAGAAGTTATTTTCCTTGGTGAAAACGTCTTGTATGATTGAATGCTTTTCATTGATGACGTCATCTTGTGCGGTGAACTACCAATGCTCTTTTCTTTTGAAAAATCCTTCTTTGATTTCCGGGGAGTGAACTCATTGGTAGTTGTTACAAGAGGTGCTTGATTTGCTTGTTTTGCTCCAATCTTGCAATTTCTTCTTATGTGCCCTGCATAACCACAAGGAAAACATACCTTTGTACTTGACGAACCCCGAAGTCGGTGAGGTAAGGTTGTTGTCGTTGATTGTAGTGAATTCCGTCGTCGGAGGAGGAGTTACCGACTGGGGCACAAAAACTGTCCCAACCGAACTAGGACTGTCTCCAGTTCGATTGTATCCAAGGCCGAAACGGTTTGTTTGACCAAGACCAAGCATCTTATCCAACTTGCTCCTTCCCGAAGAAAATCACTTTAAATCATCCTTAAGTTGGAAAATGGTCTTCGTCATCTCCATCTTTTCCTGTCGAGCCTCGGAGTAGAGCTTCAAGAAGTAACTTGCTTTATCACCATTTTTACGTGTTCCTTCTCGAAATGCTCATTTTTCTCTTGAAGGGAAACATTTACTTTGATCAAGTTATCCCTTTCCACTTCAAGACCGTTTGAGAGAGAAGTTGCCCTTTTTACTTCTTCTTCGAGATCCTGCAATCTCCCTCTCAAACCCTTGTTTTGCTTTGCCAGTTTCTTTGAATCCTTTAAAAGTTTATGGTAGGCAAAAGCAAAGTCTTCACCTTCGGAATTACTCGATTCGTTGTCCGTTGCATTCTTTTCAACTTGGGAGGAGTTGGACAAGGAATCAGATGTACTTGCCATTAAGCACACGAAAGGTGAAGTTGTGGACGCGTGGAACGCCGTTGCGTTATTTTCTTCATCACTGGAAGATGACTCATTTGACGTTGAGGTGTCATCCCAAGTGACGGCTTGCATCGCTTTCTTCTTTGACGGATTCTTATTGGGACACTCCGTTGAGATATGGCCGTACCCTCGGCACTTGAAGCATTGGACTTGTCCCTCTGAGCTTTTCTTATCCTTTGAAAAACTCTCTTGCTTTCTTGACTTGTAGCTTGAAGAACCTTTGCCTTTCTTCGACTTTACGAAGGATGAAGTTTTACTTGAATTACCCCTTCGAAAGTTTCGGCGAAATTTCTTGTCAAGAGAGCAAGTTGCTTCTCAAAGTCCTCCATAGATAGGTTCTCGTCATCGTCTGAGGAGGATGAATCCGCGTCTTCTTCTTTTGTTGTTTTCAACGCAAAACCTGAAGACTTAGAAGTAGATGCTTTCCAGAAGAATAGTTAGTAGGAAATGTCATTTCATATGTTTGAAGTGCACCAACTAATTCTTCTACACGGATTTCGTCCGGGTGTTTAATAGTTTCAATGGCCGTAACCTTGGAACGAAATCTTTCAGGAAGAGTCCTTAAAATCTTTCTTACAACTTTAAATTCTGGAATTTTCTCTCCCAAGTTAGCACATGTATTCACGATGTCTTGCAATCGCGTATAGTAATCTGTGAACGATTCATTTTCTGCCATGAAAATAGAGTCAAACTTGCTCGTAAGCATTTGCAGTTTTTGAATCTTCACAAGTATGTTCCCTCATGTGTAACTTGTAGAACATCCCAGATTTCTTTCGCAGTCTCACATGCCGAGACGCGAGAGAACTCAGTTTGTGACAAAGCATTAAATAAGGCGTTAATTCCTTTGCCATTGTAAGAAGATGAGTCAATCTCTTCCTTGGTCCATTTCGACCTAGGTTTGATGGTGTGAACATCAACAATAACTTCAGTTGGATTTGACCATCCTAACTCGATAGATTGCCACACCCGTTCGTCGATGGAAATTAAAAAGGCTTTCATCCGTACTTTCCAGTAGGCATAGTTTGTTCCATCGAAGAACGGGGGTCTGTTGATGTTTCCACCTTCAACCATTGTTTACAACCCTATTCCGCTCTGATACCAATTGTTGGGTTAACTCTAATATGGATCTAAATAGGGGAAAAAACACCTAGAGGGGGGTGAATAGGTGTAAACGATAAACACTCAAAAATCTTTGCGTAATAAAACCCAATGCGGAAATGAAAAATAACACGCAAAATTTTTACGTGGAAAACTCCATCACAGGAGTAAAAAACCACGGGACCGATAACACGGTGAAATCAACTAAGATTAAACACGTACAAAGGTGATATAACGCACTCACAGACGACTCATCCTTTTTCCATACGCTCCGAGTTGATCTTCTCCGCTCGCTCCGCAACGCGCCTCGAATCCACGATTTGCGTCCAACTCCGAATCCCCGGTGTCTGACCGAATCCACGGTCTCCACCAGGTAGTACGTCTCGATCACACGAACGTACCTCGCTCCGAATCCACGAGAGCGGTTGCACCTTGAATCCACAAGGCCACGCGAATCCACGCGCCGATTTTGGGAAAAATCGTTGTTTTGTTGGTGGTGATGATCCGCCAAATACTTAGATCAAAGATAGATCGGAAATGCCATCTAAGTATTCATTAATTTGATTCTACTCAAAATCTGAGTATGAAAACCTAGAATCAAATTAATTAATATAGATGAAGAAACATAGAATTAAATCTAGTTATTTCCTTTCTTCTCTATATGTGGATCTCTAAGTTTTTCTCCGTTAATTTTTATCTGTCATTTCCCAGAGATAAAACTTAGTGTGGATTACCCTAAAAGATAGAATTAGGGTTTACTTATAGTTAGAAACCATTGGAAAAGGATAAGAATCAAAAACTGATTGTAACAGAATTTTTCCCGCACGACGGTCCGGACCGGATTAGGCTCGTTCAGGACTGTCGTTGTTTTTCAGAGAATTGCTGAAAAATCAAGGTTCGGGGTCCGGAACGAATCCTACGGTCCGGACTGTTCATGTAGTTTCAGCAAACTCCACGTTCGGGGTCCGGAACAAAATCCTACGGTCCGGACTGTTCATGAAGTTTCACCAAAATCCACGTTCGGGGTCCGGAACAAAACAGGGATGTTCAGGACTGGATTTGTGCATGAACTACCAACGTTCGGGGTCAGGACTGTAGTCCCCTGTTCCGGATCCTGAACATGTAACTTGTCCAATTTTTGATTTTTATGCGATTAAAAGCCGATCCAGTGTTTCTACATTATAAGAAGTATTCAGATCACCATTAATGTTTAGTTAAACTTACCTGATCATTTTGAATTCTTCTTTCTTGAGATTGAGGTATATGATCCAAGCTTCTTATCTTCAATCTTCAAGACTTAAATAGTTTCACGAAATACGCCAAAACTAAAATCCTTAACATGCATGCTTGTATAGATTGGACCTATGCCATGTTAGTACTTAGTGTTCTTATGAGATCTATTATTATCCTGGAATAATATGCTCTAATCAATGTAAGAACAACGATATATGTCCTTCTTTTATCATCATAGGACAATTGCATGCTTGTATGGACATCTAGATAGGCCATCTTTTCTGCTACACTATCATTGGGATTTGACTTAGGAGAAACCATGTTGGCCCCTTTTCTTCTTTTATTGAAATACATGTTGTTTATTGTTCGGGTTTAGCAGGGTTGTAGGATAGTGTAGCCGAGTTTATCGAGTCTGATTGGTCGTACTCGATTGTGGATTGTGTGGTGGTATTGCGGCAACCGCGATATTGGGTGGTTGGCCGGATGTAGGTTGTTGTACTAGATTGGGATTGTGGGGTATTGGCGGCGACCGAGCGGACATTGGCGGTTGACCGACGTTTTACTTGTGCATCAGTTTGGGGGATCGGGTTTTCCTTATGGATGGATTTTCCCACTTCGATCATAGTCGTGAACCAGTCCTGCTGATATCGTGAATACTTGGGATAGAGAATATTTAGCTCGTGTGGGGTTCGCTCCCCCTCGACGTGCCCACTCCGGATTAGCGATTTACACAGGTCGGCCGAGTGAGTTACTGGACAGTGAGTGCCCGGCCCCATTGACGCCGATCCTGTCCAAATACTATTGCAGACAGTTATCAGGCAGTTGGCAGTGTTTACTGGTCCATTGATTGGGTTTATTCAGGCAGATACTTTACTGATGCATTTGATTCAAATAGTTTCTCCTTTCCAGCACAGCATTTAGAGGCCATAGTATTTGGTTTTAGCTTCATTTTATCAGCAGTT
>CM055076.1:14920725-15014098 GCA_029204045.2 Tillandsia leiboldiana
AGAAAGAGAGCTCTGGAAACTTCGAACAAAAAGATTGGAGTAAAAGATACTCAAAAACCCTTTTGTTCTTTAATAAAAACCTAGCCCCCGCATCCGGATCAGTTCATGCTTGCGATCCGGATCGGCTACCCGCAGTGAGAACAGCGTTCGGGATCCGGATCGGCAGATACAATCCGGATCGTCACCCGCAGAAGAATTCCTCGTTCGGGATCCGGATCATCTTGCCGATCCGGATCGTCTCCAACTTTTTCTTTAGAAAATGTCAAGAAATTCAAGAAAAACCAGAAAAAGATTGTAAGCACAAATGTACCAACCTTTAAACAAAAATCACGTTCATACAACAAGAATTAGATTATGCCAAATCTATCAATAATATCCAAAAAGAAACGAGAATTACAAGAATTAAATCCCTTAAAGTGAACACCTTCAATTACATCTAACTTGATCTTATGAGTAATGCCTTTATCAAATCATCAATTCAGAAAAGAAAATGAAATACAAAGATCAATAGATGTTTGAAATCCCAAATATATAGATAAGGTATTACGACAATCTGTTGAAGAGAGTGGCTCTTTGAGCATCTTTCTTTAAAAACCCACCTTATACCAACCTTGAAATTTGACAGAGTCAATATTTTAACATGCATTTACTTAATCAAAAATTTGAACAACCATGCTTGGTAACATGTGGTAGCTGCACACAATACTCGGACGACGAGGTGGTAGACTCTTTCCTCCATGTGGGTGGGAGATTTTCACACTCCTCAGTGGGATGTAACTCTTTTCCACATCTTGGAGCATTTTACTTTTTCTATGACTCCCCCTCAATTGGCTATCAATTATTTAAGATATAAAGTATTCAACCAAATATGATCTCGATTTCATACTCGACTAAGCAGTCAAATAAGATAATGACTATAACCAAGAGATCATTGAGAGAGAGAAATTGACTTTGGATCACTTAGAAGATGATTTAATTAACATAAAGATCATTGCAACAGTGAAAGTATTATGATGGCAACAAGCATAATAAATTCTAAATGTGCGAAAGATGCAATTAAAGTCAATTATGAGTCTATGCTCAATTAATGTCCTATGTACAAACATAGATATATGAACAAAACAAAACAAATACAAAACCTATCCTAAGCAAAGGTTTCAAAAAGAAGTTTATTTCAAGGAAAGCATTCCAATTGCTTTTCGTAAAGGAATAAAACGTTTTTGATCCAAAGGTTTTGTTAAAAAGTCAGACAATTGAGCCTCAGTTGAAATATATGAAAGTTGAAGAGTATTTGATTCAACTAGCTCTCTAAGAAAATGATATCTAAGTTCAATATGTTTTGTTCTAGAGTGCAACACAGGGGTTGTTAGAAATGTTAATTGCACTTGTGTTGTCACAAAGAATTGTTACCGAAGATGCTGAAATGCGGAAGTCGCTCAATACGCTTTTCATCCAAATGAGTTGAGTTGAGCAACTTCCAGCTGAAATGTATTCCGCTTCGGCAGTCGAGAGTGCTATGCATATTCTGCTTTTTACTGTGCATGCAAAGCAAGGCAATGGCCAAGATAGAAGCATGCACCACTCGTGCTTTTCCGATCATCCACTGATCCTGCCCAATCGGCATCTGAGTATCCAACAATATCCAAACTTGTTCCCATAGATACCAAATGCCGAAATTAATTGATCCTTTGATATACCGGATGATCCGTTTCACCGCTTTCAGGTGAACCTCCTTTGGTGCTGATTGATATCTCGCGCAAATCCCAACACTAAAGGATATATCCGGGCGACTAGCCGTGAGGTAAAGTAGACTTCCAATCATACTTCTATACAGTTTCTCGTCTACATTCTCACTATGTGATTCACTTCCAAGTCCCTTGTGGCTAGTTCCCATTGGAGTCGGAAAATCTTTACAATTTCTAGATCAAACTTTTTGACCAACTCCATTGCATACTTGGATTGACTCAAGTGAATACCTTCATCATTTTGTTTAATTTGCAATCCAAGAAATAAGTCAATTCGCCCATCATGGACATCTCAAATTCGCTTTCCATGGTCTCCGCGAATTAGAAGCATCATTATCTCTTGTTGCGCCAAATACAATGTCTCGACATAGATTTGTGCTACAATGAAATTGCTTTGATAATGCTTCACAAAGAGAGTCCTATCAGCTCCCCCTCGAGTATAGCCCTTCTCCAAAAGGTGCTTTGTTAACCTTTCGTACCATGCTCGCGGTGCTTGTTTCAGACCGTAAAGAGCCTTTTTCAAACGAAAAACATGGTTAGGTTGTTTATGATCTACAAAACCTTTCGGTTGAGCCACATAAACTTCCTCATTTAAAAACCCATTGTAGAAATGCCGCTTCTTACGTCCATTTGAAATAATTTGATTTATAAATGACAAGCAATAGCAAATAGTATACGAATGGACTCGAGTCTAGCTACAGGGGCGAATGTTTCATCAAGTCTATACCTTCTACTTGAGAATAGCCTGAGCAACTAATCGTGCCTTGTTCCTGATGATAGTACCATCCTCATTTTCTTGTTCTTGAAGATCCATTTGTTACCTATCACATTGTGTTGCTTTGGGAGGCTTCGTTAATTCCCAGACTTTGTTTTCGCTCAAATTGATGGAGCTCTTCCTGCATTGCTTTAATCCAGTAGTCATCCTGAAGAGCTTCATCTATGTTCTTTGGTTCGATTAAAGATACGTAGCAAGCGAATCCACAAACCAACTGCCTCCGAGTTCTGACTCCTTCTTGTGGATCTCCAATGATTTTGATTCCGATGATCCTTGGAGATTCGTAGCGTTTGTTGAAACGGAGTACTCGGAGGTACATGAGATGATTCCTGCACATCAGATAAACTAGAAGAACCATTAGATGCATCATTAATATTGGAAGTATTATTATGAGAAGATGCACTAGCAGGAGAAATCATCATCTAGAGAGATATCGAGGGTAGATTTTCCAGATCCAAAGTGAAAAGCTTCATCTACTTTAACATTTATAGATTCTACGATCGTCTTAGATTCAATGTTAAATACTCGATATGCTCTGCTATTCGTAGAATAACCCAAAAAGATCCCTTCATCACTTCGAGAGTCGAACTTTCCAAGATTTTCACGGTCACGTAAATGTAACATCGACTCCCGAAGATACGAAAGTACTTTGATATCCGGTTTTCTACTAAACCACAGCTCATATGGTGTATTTAAAGTTCCTGGGCGCAAGTAACTCTAAATGACATAGACAGCGGTGTTCACGGCTTCAGCCCAAAAATGTAGCGGAAATTCCGGCTATGAAGCATCACACCGCGCCATCTCTTGAACAACCCTGTTTTTGCGCTCAACAACACCATTCTGCTGAGGTGTATAGGGTGCCGAGAATTCATGTTTAATGCCATTTGAAGTACAAAAATCAATGAATTTTGAATTTATGAATTCTCCACCCCTATCACTTCTAACACGAATGATCTTTTCATTCTTTTCAATCATAATACGATGGCAAATCTCATGAAAGAGTCAAACGTATCAGCTTTCTCTTTTAAAATGCTACCCAAGAAAACCGAGAGAAATCATCAACCAATAAAAGAATGTACCATTTACCTCCCAAGATGGTTGACGGGTCGGCCCCATTAAATCCATGTGCAAAAGTTCCAAGGGCCGTTTTGTACCAACGTGGTTCAAGTTCTTGTGTGCAGTCCTAGACTGTTTTCCCTTTTGGCAACCACCACACACAACGTTTTGTTTAAATAAAAGTTTTGGACCCCCTTGACCACGTCCTTGTTTGAAATTCTAGTAAGTTCCTTAAAATTTAAGTGACCTAGCCTTTCATGCCAAAGAGTTTCATTATTCAAAGCGGCTAAGTTACAATTTTCAGAAAATTTATTAGGAACAACATAACAATTGTTTTCAGATCTAACCCCTTTTAAAAGAAGACATGGTCCTTATCAGTTACAACGCATTCAACAGATGAAAAGTTAACTGAAAAACCATTGTCGCAAAGTTGACTTATGCTTATGAGGTTAGTCTTAAGGCCATCAACAAATAAGACGTTTTTCAAAATCGGGCCATCTGGAATAGCTACCGTCCCTTTTCCAACAATTTTGGAAGATCGACCGTCTCCGAAAACAACGTGTCCTCCGGAGATTTTCTCAAGATTTTGAAAACTATTTTTGTCACCGGTCATGTGACGGGAACACCCGCTATCCAGATACCAAGACGAACTATCATATGCATGCAAGGAAACATTGGAAACAAGACAAGGAAAATTTCACCTTTGCGCACCCAAACCCTTTTGGAGTGCGTCGGTAATGGTCGTGAAGTTATATGCCTAGGTGAAGGCGTCTTGTTAAAACGATTGTTGTTCCTTGATGAAGTCGTCTTGCGCGATGAACTACCAAGTCTCTTTTCATTTGAAAGTTTTGCTTTGATTCCGGGGAGGAGCCTTTTTGGTAGTTTGTTGCAAGAGGTCTTGAGATGAGCGTTCGACTCCCGTCTTGCAATATCTTCTTATGTGCCCTGAAACACCACAACGAAAACATACCTTAGATCTTGACGATCCCAAAGAGGATGAAGTAGGTTTGTTGTCGTTGTTTGTCTTGAATTCCGGTGTCGGAGGAGGAGATACCGACTGAGGCACAAAAACTGTCTCACTCGAACTTGGACTGTTTCCAGTTTGAGTGTATCCGAGGCCGAACCGATTTGATTGACCAAGACCAAGAAGTCTATCCAACTTACTCCTTCCTGAAGAGAATCGCTGTAAGTCATTCTTGAGTTGGAAAATGGTCTTTGTCATTTCCAGGTTATCCTGTCGAGCCTCGTTGTAGAGCTTTGAGAAGTGATTCGCGTTATCCACCAGATTTGTATGTTCCTTCTCAAGTTGCTCATTGGACTCTTGAAGGGAACATTTGCTTTTATCAGGTTTTCCCTTTCCACTTCAAGAGCGTTTGAGAGAGAAGTCCTCTTTTTTTGCTTCTTCTTCGAGATCATGCAATCTCTCTCCCTCAAACTCTTGTTTTGCTTAGCCACTTTCTTTGAGTTCCCTCAAAAGTCTGTGGTAGGCTAGAGCAAAATCTTCACCTCCGAATCATCCGATTCATTGTCCGTGCATTCTTTCAACAGTGGAGTTGGACAACGACTCGGATGTACTTGCCATAAAGCACATGAAGGGTGAAGATACGGACGCGTGGAATGCGGTGGAGCTCTTTTCTTCATCACTCGAAGACGACTCATTGACGTTGAGTTGTCATCCCAAGTGACGACTTGCATCGCCTTCTTCTTTGCCGATACTTGTTGGACACTCCGTTGCAATGTGGCCGTAGCCCTCGACATTTGAAGCAGTGTAGTTGTCCTTCTGAACTTTTCTTATCCTTTGAGAAGTTCTCTTGCTTTCTTGACTTGTAACTTGAAGTACCCTTGCTTTGTTCGACTTTCCGAAGGATGGAGATTTGCTTGAATTACCCCTTCGAAAGTTGCGGCGAAACTTCCTTGTCAAGAGAGCGAGCTGCTTCTCAAATTCCTCCCATAGAAAGGTTCTCGTCATCGTCTGAGGAGGATGTATCCGCGTCTTCTTCCTTAGTTGTTTTCAACGCATAACCTGAAGACTTAGAAGTGGATGCCTTTCCAGAAGAATTGTTAGTAGTAAATGTCATTTCATAAGTTTGTAATGAACCAACTAATTCTTCTACACGTATTTCGTCCGGGTGTGTTTAATAGTTTCAATGGCAGTAACCTTTGGGCGAAATCGTTCAGGAAGAGTTCTTAAGATCTTTCTTACATCTTAAATTCTGGAATCTTCTCTCCCCAGATTTAGCACATGAGTTTACGATGTCTTGCAATCGTGTATAGTAGTCCGTGAAAGATTCATTTTCTGCCATTACAAGATAGAGTCAAAACTTGCTCGTAGCATTTGCAGTTTCTGAATCTTCACGAGGTTAGTTCCCTCATGTGTAACCTGAAGAACATCCCAGATTTCTTTCGCAGTCTCACATGCCGAGACGCGAGAGAATTCAGTTGAGATAAGGCATTAAAAATAGCATTATTCCCTTGCCATTGTAAGAAATGAATCTAACTCTTCCTTGGTCCATTTCGACCTAGGTTTTAAGGTGCGAACATCACCAATAAATTCAGTTGGATTAGACCATCCTAATTCAATTGATTGCCACCACCCGTTCGTCGATGGAAATTAAAAAGGCTTTCATCCGTACTTTCCAGTACGCATAATTTGTTTCCATCGAAGAACGGGGGTCGGTTGATGTTTCCACCTTCAACCATTGTTTACAACCCTATTCCCGCTCTGATACCACTTGTTGGGTTATATGTATAAGGATCTAAATAGGGGAAAAAACACCTAGAGGGGGGTGAATAGGTGTAAACGTATAAACACTCAAAAATCGTTGCGATAAAAAATCCAATGCGGAAATAAAAATAATACGCAAGATTTTTACGTGGAAAAACTCCATCACCGGAGTAAAAAACCACGGGACCGATAACACGGCAGAAATCCACTAGAATTAAAACACGTACAAGGTGATTTACCGTACACACTTACGACTCAACCTTTCCATACGCTCCTAGAGGATCTCTTCCGCTCGCTCCGACGCTCTCGACTTCTCATCCCCACGATCTGCGCCCAACGCCGAATCCACGGCGTCCAATCGAATCCACGACGTCCGACCGAATCCACGGTCTTCACCCAATAGCACCCTTCGAATCCACGAACGTGCCTCGCTCCGAATCCACGAGAGCGGTTGAACCTTGAATCCACAAGGACACGCGAATCCACGCCGATTTTTGGGGTAAATCGTGTTTTGGGTGGTGATGATCCGCCGAATACTTAGATCAAAGATAGATCGGAAAATACCATCTAAGTATTCATTAGTTTGATTCAACTCAAGATGTGAGTATGAAAACCTAGAATCAAACTAATCAATATAGATGAAGAAACATAGAGTATTCTCTAATGATTTCCTTTCTTCTCTATATGTGGATCTAGAGCCGTATAAGATGATATATGAAAATGACGGCTATGTGGATTAACCCTAGAAAAAGAGTCATTAGGGTTATTTATAGGTTAGAAACCCTAGGAAGGAGATAAGAATCAAAAACCTAACATTTCTGGAAATTTTACCGACGGCGATCCGGATCGGATTAGCTGTGATCCGGATCGTCGTAACGAGTCAAGGCAATTCCAGAAAAACGAAGGTTCGGGATCCGGATCGAAGTGCTTGATCCGGATCGTTCATACAGTTCACCAAACATCAACGTTCGGGATCCGGATTGCGAAGCCTGATCCGGATCGTTCAAGGAAGATGGTAAACTCAGTGTTCGGGATCCGATCAAGAGAGGCTACGATCCGGATTGAACTGGTGTATGAACGAACCACCTTCGGGATCCGGATCGAACAACCTGATCCGGATCCTGAACATGTCCCAAGTCCAGTTTTTGATTTTTATGCAATGAAAGATTCTTCCAAGTGTTTCTACACTACAAGAAGTATTCGGATCACACAAAATCTTTAGTTAAACATACCTGATCCTTTGAATTCTTCTTTCTTGAGATTGAGTTAAATGATCCAACTTTCTTCACCTTCAATCTTCAAGAGTTGAGACTTTCACGAAACTACGCCAACTCAAATTCCGTAACAGTGTGATCTTAAGAGCTTAACCTATCTCGGTTGTGTGAGTTCTTTGTGATAAACAGAGACAACCGATTGACTAAATTGGGATTAATATTTCTTCACATAAGAGATTGTATTTTTTTCTTACAAGGTAATGAACTGAATTGCAAAACGATTGGAAGAGTTACATCCGAAAGGAGTGTGAAAACTACCACCATGTTGGAGGAAGAGCTCCACCACCCCCGGCGTCCGGTTTTTCTGTGTGAAGCTACCACATGTTTTGGATGCTAGAAAATATTTTTGTGTAAATTTTTTAGATGAAGCATTCGGAGATTTAATTCAGAGTTCTTTTTTGAACAATCTCCTGGTTGGTATAAGGTGGGATAGTTGAAAGATGCTCAAAGAGCCACCCTTAGGTATTTTAGTGCATATCTCAATTTAGAAGGTAAAATTCAAAATTGATGTCATTTGGAATCTCTGTAAGTCATCTTTGTAAATCCGTTACATCTTGATAGACTTTGGATCTCAAGATTATTTTTGATGACTTGTGTTTGACGTATATAATATGAAAAATGGTTTATAATGTCTTATCTTTGTTTTTCATGATTTCGGAGTAAATCTTTTTAATTTTTGTAAAATTAATTGGATTGAATGACATCTATGTGATCTCACTATTTTCAAGCACTTAAATTATTTTCTTGATGGCACGCAAATCGGTATTTGAAAGATTTCAAAATTTGGATTTGTTTCAAGAATTTTTGTGATTTTTGCCTTCGAGGACCGGTACGAAATCTGTGTTTTTGTTATATACCGGAACTGAGCTTTTATCTCTCTTTCTCTATGAACTAATGTTGTTAGTGATTTCTTTTTGCCTATATTCATTGTTTGACATTTGTGACAAAACGGGGAGAACAGAAATAAGGGGAGAACAGAGATAGGGGGAGACAGAGATGCTCAAGAAAGGGGGAGATAAAGAAAGGAGATGATGAAAAAGGAGCCGAAAAACAAAAAACCAAAGGACGAATCAAATGTAGGATTTACATTTAATTTCTAACGACTAACGTTTGATTTTGTTTGGAGTTTTGTTTTGCAGGAATTACATCACTTTAAGACTCCAAGTCCTAAGTCATAGAGTTTGTTCTAAAGACTGGTTCAAATGTAATTTTTGTTTATTGGATCTTTCACGCAAAGAAAGTCAATGTTTTGGTGATGACATTGAGTTTCGATTTTTTGGTTTAAGATGAGTGTCTTGAGCGTTTTATGTATTTTTGGTTTTGTCACGAAATTGCCAAAGGGGGAGATTGTTACGGCTTTTTTGTGTGGCATATTTCGTGAGTTGAGTCGGAGTCTTGAAGTAATCAAATTGTCAATCAGCAATTGAAAGCCCAGAGAAGATTCAACAAGATCTCAAGTTGACACTCAGTGTTTTGAGTCTTGAAGATTGAAGTTGAAGAATTGTGGATCATATACATCAATCTTAAAGAAAATGGATTCGGATTGATCAGGTACGTTTAACTAAATAATTTTGGTGATCCGAATACATTTGTGTAGTTTAGAAACACTTGGATAAGTTTTCATGCTTAAAAATCAAAAACTGGACAATTGGATGTTCAGAGTCCAGTTCAGAATTTCTGATCCTGAACCGATCCGGATTAGAATTCCGATCCGGATCAGAATTCCGATCCGGATCCCGAACCTTGTTTTTTCAGGAATTGCTTAAAAAAAGACGACAGTCCGGATCGCCCAAATCCGATCCGGATCGTCGTGCGGGAAAATTTCTGTTAAGTGTCAGTTTTTGATGCTTATCTCTTTCCAAAGGTTTCTAAACTATAAATAGACACTTAGGGTTTCTCAAGAACTACCGATTAATTTATAAAACACTTGAGAGCAACCCTAGAGGCTAGGTTTTTATCGTTCTTCTTTATAGCCTCTTTTAGGTCAATTCGACGGTTCTTCCAAGATCTATCTTTTGTCGAATTGATCTAATCTTTGCTTAGAGATTTCTTCTACGGTTCCTCAATAAGAATCTAAGCAAAGGATCACCATCGAAGCCAATATTCTTACCGGCTGAGTTTGCGTCGTGGATTCGACGTGGCATCGTGGATTCGGTGTGCTAAAGGCGTTTCGTGGATTCGAAACGTGGTGCTCGTGGATTTCGAGTGGCGTTCGTGGATTCGAACGTGTGCAGTGCACGTGCAATCGGTGAGCGCAAGGTCCGAGAAGTTGAAGGAGGGTTTTGAGTCCGTAGAGTCGGTAATCACCTTGTTATTCTTCTTTTCTTAGTGGATTGTTATTGCGTGTTGGTCCCGTGGTTTTTCTCCTGGATTGGAGTTTCCCGTAAATCTCGGTGTGCTGTTTTTATTTTTCGCATTGGTTTTTATTTTGCACTGAGATTGAGTTTTTAAGTATTACACCTATTCACCCCCCCTCTAGTTGTTTGATAGTACCTATTTAGATCCGTGTGGAATATATAAAAACCTACAAGTGTCGTGTGGGCACTGATTTCAAAACTTGTGGATTTATCCTTTCAAGCAAGGTGGCTGCTTAAAAGAGTTTGCGAAAATGTTTTGTAAAACCGGTGTCGAGTGGACACCGACTTCCAAACCTATGGGTTTATGCTTGTAGTTTCAATATGATAAATGTGACTAGATGGTTAAGTGTAATCTCTCCTCGTTGTCGTTCATTGTTTTCATGGTTAAAGTGTTTGTCGTGCTCGGAACGCCGTGCATGTACAAAGGAGGCTCCGCCCGTTTGGGTAGTGAATTTGTATATGTGGCGGGTCTGGTGCGCACCGGAGGCGAAGTTTATTTAAGAAAAAAAAATGGATACGTTTATCGCTCTTTTAGAACCTCCGGGCGTGACATTTACATTCTTTTTTTTTCCCTCATAATACATAGTTCACTCAGATATAATATAAAAGGGATACATCTGCTATACCCTCTAGATCTCTATATGCTGGGGGCCCTTGCCCCTGTCGCATGCCTCGCCGGTCGTACCTGTACATAAAAAAATGGTCACCCAAGGGTGTGAGAACTACTTAAAGTTCCTTGTGGTTCAACCACCGAGAAGGAATTTTCTACACACACTTGGTCCAATGGAACCAGGATAGCAAGATAATCCATGCTAAAATAATTGCAAATGCTAACAATATATCTTCGTATGCATGTATGAATATATCTACACTATTTGTGTATGTTCCTTGTCTCATTATTATCAGTCTTGCCACTCTGGGCGCTACGTGGCGGGGCGCCACATGGCGCCCCGCGAGTGGCCAGCGCCACCCGCTCCGCTCCTTGTCGGGCCCCGCGGCGCGGGGCGGTTGGCCGCGCCCCCGCTGCCGCGTGTTCGGGGTCACGTGTCGTGCTCGGAATGAACCGGGCACGGACTACGGTGTCCCGTGTTCGGCGACCGGTTGTTCCGGGCGCCCGAAAGTGTACCCCAAGGGGTTCCCCCCACCCCCCCCATTTCTTGGCTATAAATAGGACTTTCCCCTTTGTTTTTGGGCTTTTCCCGAGCTCTTATGTGAATGAGCCCCTTAAGCAAGTTGATCTCCATCTTGTGTTGCATCCTTGAAGGAGTTTCAAAATTTTTTGAGATCTCGACATCGGCGACTTCTGCGATTCGGCACACTGCGGCGTTCTTCTTCCGGGTTCTTTTCCGGTGCGTTTCGGTCCGTGGGCTTCCCTGGGCTACCCCGAGGGACTTTTTGAAAATTCTTGTGGCATTTTCTTCACGACAGGTAGGGCTACACTTTTTTGTATTTACCACTTCCGCCCGTTTTGAGGTTTTACTAGTTTTCTGGAGCTTCTTTAAACCCCCTTTTTCTGTGGTGATTTTGGATAGCGGTGGAGTAATCATCATGGATTTTCTCGGCCTACGAGTATCGGAATGAGGCATATAAATACTCGATTCATATCTACGCGTCGCAAGGAACATCATCGTGATTTTTCTAGATTTTTTGAGGTTATCCCGAAGGTGAAAATCCTACTTTTCTGGGCAGATTACTGCAGAACTATGTTGTTTGGGAGTTTCGCGCTTACCGCGATGTTAATTTGTATCTTGGCCCCACTGGTGTCGGAACGGGACGTGCGAGTACTCGATCTTCATCTACTCGTCGCGACGATCGCAGCAGTGATTTTTCTAGAATTTTGGAGTTCATCTCGTAGTGAAAATTTACCTTTTTCTGGACTGTTGCGCGGACAGCGGATGGGTAAAATTACGAGATTAATTGTGCACCATTTTGGGTATTTTTGTAGGTTTGCGGTGAGCCGGGGTTTTCTTTGTAGTGAGCGAGCTTGGATTTGTGCTTCGCATTGGAGGTGGGTGATTGTTGAGGACCTCATATTTTGACTTACTCACTAGGAATATTAGAGTGATCGCCGGTTGTTGAATTCCGTTAGTACATTGTGGGTAATATGCATTATTGGGTTAACTCTAATATGGATCTAAATAGGGAAAAAAAACACCTAGAGGGGGGTGAATAGGTGTAAACGATAAACTCAAAAATCTTTGCGTAATAAAATCCAATGCGGAAATGAAAAATAACACGCAAGATTTTTACGTGGAAAACTCCATCACGGGAGTAAAAAACCACGGGACCGATAAAACGGTGAAATCAACTAAGTTAAACACGTACAAAGGTGATATAACGCACTCACAGACGACTCATCCTTTTCCATACGCTCCGAGTTGATCTTCTCCGCTCGCTCCGCAACGCGCCTCGAATCCACGATTTGCATCCAACGCCGAATCCACGGTCTGACCGAATCCACGGTCTCCACCAGGTAGTACATCTCGATCACACGAACGTACCCCGCTCTGAATCCACGTGCGGTTTCACCTTGAATCCACAAGGCCACGCGAATCCACGCGCCGATTTGGAGAAAATCGTTGTTTTATTGGTGGTGATGATCCGCCGAATACTTAGATCAAAGATAGATCGGAAATGCCATCTAAGTATTCATTAATTTGATTCTACTCAAAATCTGAGTATGAAAACCTAGAATCAAATTAATTAACATAGATGAAGAAACATAGAATTAAATCTAGTTATTTCCTTTCTTCTCTATATGTGGATCTCTAAGTTTTTCTCCGTTAATTTTTATCTGTCATTTCCAGAGATAAAACTTAGTGTGGATTACCCTAAAAGATAGAATTAGGGTTTACTTATAGGTTAGAAACCATTGGAAGAGGATAAGAATCAAAAACTGATTGTACAGAATTTTTCCCGCACGACGGTCCGGACCGGATTAGACTCGTTCAGGACTGTCGTTGTTTTTCAGAGAATTGCGAAAAATCAAGGTTCGAGGTCCGGAACGAAATCCTACGGTCCGGACTATTCATGCAGTTCCAGCAAACTCCACGTTCGGGGTCCGGAACGAAATCCTACGGTCCGGCTGTTCATGGCAGTTTCACCAAAATCCACGTTCGGGGTCTGGAACAAAACAGGGATGTTCAGGACTGGATTTGTGCATGAACTACCAACGTTCGGGGTCCGGACTGTAGTCCCCGTTCCGGATCCTGAACATGTAACTGGTCCAGTTTTTTATTTTTATGCGATTAAAAACCCATCCAAGTGTTTCTACATTATAAGAAGTATTCAGATCACCATTAATGTTTAGTTAAACTTACCTGATGATTTTGAATTCTTCTTTCTTGAGATTGAGGTATATGATCCAAGCTTCTTTATCTTCAATCTTCAAGACTTAAATACTTTCACGAAATACGCCAAAACTAAAATCCTTAACAATCTCCCCCTTTGGTGGTTTCGTGACAAAACAAAGATCCACTTAAGAAATTTCAAAAAGATATTTTGTTGCTATCACCATACAACAAAGATTTACATTTGAGATCCAAATAAAACAAATACATGAGTTAAACTCCTAAAACAGACTCTAGATTTAGACATCTGTACTCTCTGCAAAAAGAAGTAATTCTCGACAAAAAAAAAAAGATCGTTAGATACCTCAAGAATTTTTGCATTCAAAAACCAACCAGAGAGATAGAGTTTATACTCACAATGACATTCATGAACTCAGATATGTAATAAAATATCATCAGAGATAGACATATCTTCTAAGCAATAAATCCAAATGTCATAAACTTGTTAGTAATCAAACAACTTGTTAGTAATAATACATGCCCAAATAGTTAGTCAAATAGTTAGTCGAGGCATGCATTCATTCACAATACAAAACCAAAAGTTGTAATATACTTACCTTCCAGAGTTCAAAGTTCAAAGTTCTCACAAACCATTGTAACCATTGTTTCTCACAAACCATTGTAACCATTGTTCAGATTGTTCAGATCTCTCTCCCCCTTTTTGTCACTAAATTAAGCCAAAATTACAAAAATTAAAAGGGAGTCAAAGGTTCAAAAAGATAGGAACTAAGACTAAAACCTGCAAAAGAAAAATGATTAGAACAAAAAAAAAATCATTCTGAATCCTCAGAACTGGTACAGCTGAGTTTTTGAAAGATTTTCTTTATTAGCTTGTTCATAGAAAGCTGTTCCTTTTTTTACTTCTCGTATTTCTCCTTCATTTCAATGAATTCATTCGATATTCGTTCCTGTTCAGAGGAAAGTCGTTGTTGCTCTCTATAAATAGAGGTAACTGAGCATCATCCTCTGAAGTTGAAGGAGGTGCAGGTTGTGCTGCTGGTGCTGGTGGTACTGAAGCTGTAGCTGCTGTTTTTTTGCTGTTGCTGTTGTGTTGAGGGTCGGCGTCTGCGAGGAGGTGAAGGAGGCTCATCTTGTCTTGTTGAGAGGGACTTTACGATAGTTGTATCGTTGATAGTTCCAAGCTATGCATGTAAGCCGATGATGAAATATCGACTTTGAATTTCTTCAAAATTTGCATAATTATTATTGGGAAGGGAAGTCGCTCTGTAGGATGGGCATGTTCCACATACCGCACCATCCTTGACCGATGAGATAGGAATGTTTAAGTTTGATCCCATAGCCGCTGTGGGTTTCCAATAAGATAAAGAAATAACATCCTATCCCATCTAAGAATCTTTGTTTGCATGTTAGGAAAAATGTTGTAGCAACAATAAAATTCAAGTAGCGATACTCCGGTCGAAGTTCTTTTGAAAAGACTGAGTTCCCCGTCGACTGAGTATCTGGAAGACAAATTCCATCCACGACCACTCTCCATGAGGTGGTGGAGAAGATATGACCTTTCAGGTAATGTGCTCCTTCAACCCGGGCCTTCATCCCTAACACCTCTCCAATTAATTGGGTGTGACCTTAATCTTAACATTTCTAACCATTGTTAGAAACTCTCGATTTCCGTCCTCTAGATCAACCAACCTTGATGCATTCTGAGAAAACATCCTCACCGAGTGAAGACAATATCCAGTAGACTCAGGGAAATGACAAATGGGGGCAACACCCGCATGGTCAAGAAAGAGTGGCCAAAAAGTGCAGATCGCTCCTTCAGAGCTTTCACATTGACATGTCTTTCACCAATGCATTCCCTCTTTTCGAAATCCTTGATTCTTTCCGAGCTTATAAGTCTTGTGGAGGAGGCTAGCTTGCTAATGGCTCTTCAATTGATATTCCTTGAGCACTCCCTCTTTTGCGTGCAACGCTCTTTCTTTTTGTTTTAAGAGGAGTTTCTTCCATTGGAGCTTTGCCCTGTTCCTGCAGCGGTTGGCGGAGTCTTCGCCTTTGAGGATGCAGCAGGGCTTTCCCCTTTGAAGCAGTAGGAGCAGTCGCTTCTAACCAACAGCTCATCCCAATCAATAGACTCTGTCTCGGATTCCGTCTCAGAGTCATCCCGAGTTTTCTTAGCCCTTTTCGGTTTGTTCGTTGCTCTAGTGTGAACCATGGCAACAAGAAGAACTATGATGAATGAAAACACCATTGTTGCTATTACGAGAGAAACCTGCGAGCACGAACTCAAGAACACGAAAAAAAATTATTTATTTTCAAAGATTTGAAAAATTGTACCTAAACAATCATTAGCATGTAGAGAGACTAGGAATCAAATTAGTTTTGCAAAAAGAATTTTAAAAATAGATCAATCCCATGATTTTCAAAAATTCTCATTATATGCCCTAAAACCGAATTTTCAGAAATCGAAACCCAAAAATCCGTTAATCAGGAGAAACCCTAGCATATAATCAAAACTAATCTACTCAGAGTTCGTATTTCAAAAGAAATTTGACCAAAAAACCATCTAGAATTGAATTCCACCCATGATTTCCACTGACGTTTATGAAGAACAATGCAAACAGTGGAAAAATGAAATTTTGATCAAAGAAACTTACTTTAATCCGAGGAACTCGAGTTGGAAAGGGCTCCAAATAGGTTGATTTCAAGAGAGAGAAGCTCTAGAGACTTAGAAACAAAAGATTGTTGTAAAAAGAAATCAAAACCCTTTTGTTTCTTATAAAACCCTAGCCGCGGTCCGGAACGGATCAAGAATCCAGTCCGGAACGGCTACCCACAGAAATTTCTGCGTTCGGGATCCGGAACGGATATTTCGGTCCGGATCAGCTCCAAACTTTTTCTTCAGAAAAATTTAGGAAAATTCCAGATAATCCAGAAAAAGTATGTAAGCACTTTTGCATGTCAACTTTAAACAAAAGTCATCATTTCACATCAAAAGAAATAGATTATGCTAAATCTATCAATAATATCCAAGTAATGAAATGAAAATTTATGAAAATTAAAACCTTTAAAGTTGAACAAGTTCAATGACATCTATCATGATCTTATGAGTAATGCGTTTATCAAATCATTAACATAGTAAAGAAAATGAAGTACCAAGATCAATAGATGTTTGAAATCCCAAATATGTTTGATAATATATCTAATCAATTTATTGTAAGGAGTGGCTCTTTGAGCATATTTCAATAAAATTCCCACCATATACCAACCTTGGAATTTGACAGAGTCAAGTATTCCAAAAAGTATTTTATCTTATCACCTTGAAAAACCATGCTTGGTATACATGTGGTAGCTGCACACAGTACTCGGACGACCGAGGTGGTAGCTCCTTCCTCCATGTGGTGGTAGTTTTCACACTCCTCAATGGGATGTAACTCTTTCCACATCTTGTGAGCATAAATATTTTAACAAACTCCCCCTCAATTGGTTATCAATTATTTAAGATATAAGGTATTCAACCAAAAATTGATCTCGAGTTTCATACTTAACTCAATTTTCAAATATGATAAAAACTATACCAAGAGATCATATGAGAGAGAAATTGACTATGATCAATTAAAGATGACTTAATTGACATAAATGATCATTGCATCAAATGAATTATTATGATATCCAAAGCATAATAAATTTCTAAATATATGAAAGGATGCAAGTAAAGTCAATTACATATGCTCAATTAATGTTCTATGTACAAACATAGATAAAGAACAAAAACACAAAACAAAACCTAACCTAAGCAATGATTTCAAAAAGTGTTATTTCAAAGAAAGCATTCCAATTGCTTTACGTAAATGAATAAACCCTTTTTGATCCAAAGGTTTTGTTAAAATGTCAGCTAATTGATCTTCAGTTGAAATATAGGAAATTTGAAGAATATTTGATTCAACTAGCTCTCTTAGAAAATGATATCTAAGTTCAATGTGTTTTGTTCTCGAGTGCAACACAGGATTTTTAGAAATATTTATGGCACTTGTGTTGTCACAAAGAATAGTTACTGAAGTTGCTGAAATTCGGAAGTCGCTCAACATGCTTTTCATCCAAATGAGTTGAGTTGAACAACTACCCGCTGAGATATATTCCGCTTCGGCAGTCGAGAGTGCTATGCAGTTTTGCTTTTTATTATGCCATGCAACAAGACAATGGCCAAGATAAAAACATGCACCACTCGTACTCTTCCGATCATCCACAGATCCTGCCCAATCGGCATCTGAATATCCTATTATGTCAAGAGTTGTTCCCATAGGATACCAAATTCCGAAATTCAGTATTCCTTTGACGTACCGGATGATCCTTTTCACCGCTTTCAGGTGAACCTCCTTTGGTGCTGATTGATATCTCGCGCAGATCCCAACACTAAAGGATATATCCGGGCGACTAGCCGTGAGGTAGAGTAGACTTCCAATCATGCTACGATAAAGCTTCTCGTCTACACTTTCACTAAGAGATTCACTTCCTAATCCCTTATTGCTAGTTCCCATTGGAGTTGGAAAATCTTTAGAGTTTTCTAAATCGAATTTCTTCACCAACTCCCTTGCATACTTGGATTGGCACAAATGGATCCCTTCTTCATTTTGTTTCACTTCCAATCCAAGAAAGTATGTCAGTTCGCCCATCATAGACATCTCAAATTCGCTTTCCTTGGTTTCTGCGAATTTAGAAGCATCATTGTCTCTAGTTGCACCAAATACAATGTCATCGACATAGATTTGTGCTACAATGAAATTATCCTGATAATGCTTCACAAAGAGAGTCCGGTCTGCTTCCCCTAGAGTATAGCCATTTTTCAATAGGTGCTTTGTTAACCTTTCGTACCACGCGCGCGGTGCTTGTTTTAGACCGTAAAGAGCCTTTTTCAAACGAAAAACATGGTTAGGTTGTTTATAGTCTACAAAACCTTTCGGTTGAGCCACATAAACTTCCTCGTTCAAAAACCCATTTAAAAATGCGCTCTTAACGTCCATTTGAAAGAGTTTGATTTTAAAATGACAAGCAATCGCGAACAAAATACGAATCGACTCGAGTCGAGCAACTGGGGCGAACGTCTCATCAAAGTCTATACCTTCAATTTGTGAGTAGCCCTGAGCAACTAGGCGTGCTTTGTTCCTGATAATGGTACCATCCACGTTTTTCTTATTCTTGAAAATCCATTTAGTACCAATCACGTTGTGTTGCTTCGGTGGCTTCGTTAGCTCCCAGACTTTGTTTCTTTCGAACTGATGGATCTCTTCCTGCATTGCTTCAATCCTGTAGTCATCCTGAAGAGCTTCATCGACGTTCTTTGGTTCTACCATGGAGACGTAACATGCGACTCCACAAACCAATTGTCTCCGAGTCCAGACTCCTTCTTGTGGGTCTCCAATAATGTTCGATTCCGAATGATCCTTGGAGATCCGTAGCGTTTGAGGTAACGGAGTACTCGGAGGTACATGTGATGATTCCTGCATATCAGATAAACTAGAAGAACCATTAGATGCATCAACTTTATCAAAAGAGTTATTATGAGAAGATGCATTTACAGGAGTATCATCATCTAGAGACATATCAGGGGTAGATTTATCAGATGCAAAATGGAAAGCTTCATCTACTTTAACATTAATGGATTCTACCATCGTTTTAGATTCCAAGTTAAATACCCGATATGCTCTACTGTTTGTAGAAAAACCAATGAAAATCCCTTCGTCACTTCGAGAGTCGAATTAACCAAGATTTTCGCGATCACGCAAAATATAACAACGACTCCCAAAGATACGAAAATATTTGATATTCGGTTTTCTACAAAACCACAGCTCATATGGTGTATTTAAAGTTCCCGGGCGCAAATACACTCGATTAATTACATAGACAGCGGTGTTCACAGCTTCAGCCCAAAAATGTAACGGGAGTTTCCGGCTATGAAGCATCACACGCGCCATCTCTTGAACAACCCTGTTTTTGCGCTCGACTACACCATTTTGCTGAGGTGTATAGGGTGCTGAGAATTCATGTTTTATGCCGTTGGAAGTGCAAAAATCAATGAATTTAGAATTAATGAATTCTCCACCTCTATCACTTCGAACACAAACGATCTTTTCATTTCTTTCAATCATAATACGATGACAAACCTCATGAAAAGAGTCGAAAGTATCCGCTTTCTCTTTTAAAAATGTTACCCATGAATATCTAGATAAATCATCAAATAAAAGAAAAATATACCATTTACCTCCCAAAGATGGTTGACGAGTCGGCCCCATTAAGTCCATGTGCAGTAATTCTAAGGGCCGATTGGTACCAACGTGGTTCAAGTTCTTGTGTGCAGCCCTTGATTGTTTTCCCTTTAGACAACCTCCACACACAATGTTTTCTTTAAATGAAAGTTTAGGAACCCCCTTAACCACGTCTTTGTTTGAAATCCTTGCTAGTTCTTTAAAATTTATGTGACCTAGTCTTTCATGCCAAAGAGTTTCATTATCCAAAGAAACTAGGTTACACTTTTCAGAAATTTTGTTTGAAACAACATAGCAATTATTTTCCGATCTAACCCCTTTCAAAAAGAACAAATTTACATAAGCTACAGGACATTCAATCGCTTTGAAAAGTTAAAGACAAGGAAAGAATTCACCTTTGCGTACCCAAACCTTTTGAGTTTTAGAGTGCGTTGGCAATGATTGAGAAGTTATTTTCCTTGGTGAAAACGTCTTGTATGATTGAATGCTTTTCATTGATGACGTCATCTTGTGCGGTGAACTACCAATGCTCTTTTCTTTTGAAAAATCCTTCTTTGATTTCCGGGGAGTGAACTCATTGGTAGTTGTTACAAGAGGTGCTTGATTTGCTTGTTTTGCTCCAATCTTGCAATTTCTTCTTATGTGCCCTGCATAACCACAAGGAAAACATACCTTTGTACTTGACGAACCCGATGTCGGTGAGGTAAGGTTGTTATCGTTGATTGTAGTGAATTCCGTCGTCGGAGGAGGAGTTACCGACTGGGGCACAAAAACTGTCCCAACCGAACTAGGACTGTCTCCAGTTCGATTGTATCCAAGGCCGAAACGGTTTGTTTGACCAAGACCAAGCATCTTATCCAACTTGCTCCTTCCCGAAGAAAATCACTTTAAATCATCCTTAAGTTGGAAAATGGTCTTCGTCATCTCCATCTTTTCCTGTCGAGCCTCGGAGTAGAGCTTCAAGAAGTAACTTGCTTTATCAACCATTTTTACGTGTTCCTTCTCGAAATGCTCATTTTTCTCTTGAAGGGAAACATTTACTTTGATCAAGTTATCCCTTTCCACTTCAAGACCGTTTGAGAGAGAAGTTACCCTTTTTACTTCTTCTTCGAGATCCTGCAATCTCCCTCTCAAACCCTTGTTTTGCTTTGCCAGTTTCTTTGAGTCCTTTAAAAGTTTATGGTAGGCAAAAGCAAAGTCTTCACCTTCGGAATTACTCGATTCGTTGTCCGTTGCATTCTTTTCAACTTGGGAGGAGTTGGACAAGGAATCAGATGTACTTGCCATTAAGCACACAAAAGGTGAAGTTGTGGACGCGTGGAACGCCGTTGCGTTATTTTCTTCATCACTGGAAGATGACTCATTTGACATTGAGGTGTCATCCCAAGTGACGGCTTGCATCGCTTTCTTCTTTGACGGATTCTTATTGGGACACTCCGTTGAGATATGGCCGTACCCTCGGCACTTGAAGCATTGGACTTGTCCCTCTGAGCTTTTCTTATCCTTCGAAAAACTCTCTTGCTTTCTTGACTTGTAGCTTGAAGAACCTTTGCCTTTCTTCGACTTTACGAAGGATGAAGTTTTACTTGAATTACCCCTTCGAAAGTTTCGGCGAAATTTTCTTGTCAAGAGAGCAAGTTGCTTCTCAAAGTCCTCCATAGATAGGTTCTCGTCATCGTCTGAGGAGGAAGAATCCGCGTCTTCTTCTTTTGTTGTTTTCAACGCAAAACCTGAAGACTTAGAAGTAGATGCTTTTCCAGAAGAATAGTTAGTAGGAAATGTCATTTCATATGTTTGAAGTGCACCAACTAATTCTTCTACACGGATTTCGTCCGGGTGTTTAATAGTTTCAATGGCCGTAACCTTGGAACGAAATCTTTCAGGAAGAGTCCTTAAAATCTTTCTTACAACTTTAAATTCTGGAATTTTCTCTTCCAAGTTAGCACATGTATTCACGATGTCTTGCAATCGCGTATAGTAATCTGTGAACGATTCATTTTCTGCCATGAAAATAGAGTCAAACTTGCTCGTAAGCATTTGCAGTTTTTGAATCTTCACAAGTATGTTCCCTCATGTGTAACTTGTAGAACATCCCAGATTTCTTTCGCAGTCTCACATGCCGAGACGCGAGAGAACTCAGTTTGTGACAAAGCATTAAATAAGGCGTTAATTCCTTTGCCATTTTAAGAAGATGAGTCAATCTCTTCCTTGGTCCATTTCGACCTAGGTTTGATGGTGTGAACATCAACAATAACTTCAGTTGGATTTGACCATCCTAACTCGATAGATTGCCACACCCGTTCGTCCATGGAAATTAAAAAGGCTTTCATCCGTACTTTCCAGTAGGCATAGTTTGTTCCATCGAAGAACGGGGGTCTGTTGATGTTTCCACCTTCAACCATTGTTTACAACCCTATTCCCGCTCTGATACCAATTATTGGGTTAACTCTAATATGGATCTAAATAGGGGAAAAAACACCTAGAGGGGGGTGAATAGGTGTAAACGATAAACACTCAAAAATCTTTGCGTAATAAAACCCAATGCGGAAATGAAAAATAACACGCAAAATTTTTACGTGGAAAACTCCATCACAGGAGTAAAAAACCACGGGACCGATAACACGGTGAAATCAACTAAGATTAAACACGTACAAAGGTGATATAACGCACTCACAGACGACTCATCCTTTTTCCATACGCTCCGAGTTGATCTTCCCCGCTCGCTCCGCAACGCGCCTCGAATCCACGATTTGTGTCCAACTCCGAATCCCCGGTGTCTGACCGAATCCACGGTCTCCACCAGGTAGTACGTCTCGATCACACGAACGTACCTCGCTCCGAATCCACGAGAGCGGTTGCACCTTGAATCCACAAGGCCACGCGAATCCACGCGCCAATTTTGGGAAAAATCGTTGTTTTGTTGGTGGTGATGATCCGCCAAATACTTAGATCAAAGATAGATCGGATATGCCATCTAAGTATTCATTAATTTGATTCTACTCAAAATCTGAGTATGAAAACCTAGAATCAAATTAATTAATATAGATGAAGAAACATAGAATTAAATCTAGTTATTTCCTTTCTTCTCTATATGTGGATCTCTAAGTTTTTCTCCGTTAATTTTTATCTGTCATTTCCCAGAGATAAAACTTAGTGTGGATTACCCTAAAAGATAGAATTAGGGTTTACTTATAAGTTAGAAACCATTGGAAAAGGATAAGAATCAAAAACTGATTGTAACAGAATTTTTCCCGCACGACGGTCCGGACCGGATTAGGCTCGTTCAGGACTGTCGTTGTTTTTCAGAGAATTGCTGAAAAATCAAGGTTCGGGGTCCGGAACGAAATCCTACGGTCCGGACTGTTCATGTAGTTTCAGCAAACTCCACGTTCGGGGTCCGGAACAAAATCCTACGGTCCGGACTGTTCATGAAGTTTCACCAAAATCCACGTTCGGGGTCCGGAACAAAACAGGGATGTTCAGGACTGGATTTGTGCATGAACTACCAACGTTCGGGGTCAGGACTGTAGTCCCCTGTTCCGGATCCTGAACATGTAACTTGTCCAATTTTTGATTTTTATGCGATTAAAAGCCGATCCAAGTGTTTCTACATTATAAGAAGTATTCAGATCACCATTAATGTTTAGTTAAACTTACCTGATCATTTTGAATTCTTCTTTCTTGAGATTGAGGTATATGATCCAAGCTTCTTTATCTTCAATCTTCAAGACTTAAATAGTTTCACGAAATACGCCAAAACTAAAATCCTTAACATGCATGCTTGTATAGATTGGACCTATGCCATGTTAGTACTTAGTGTTCTTATGAGATCTATTATTATCCTGGAATAATATGCTCTAATCAATGTAAGAACAACGATATATGTCCTTCTTTTATCATCATGAGGACAATTGCATGCTTGTATGGACATCTAGATAGGCCATCTTTTACTGCTACACTATCATTGGGATTTGACTTAGGAGAAACCATGTTGGCCCCTTTTCTTCTTTTATTGAAATACATGTTGTTTATTGTTCGGGTTTGAGCAGGGTTGTAGGATAGTGTAGCCGAGTTTATCGAGTCTGATTGGTCGTACTCGATTGTGGATTTGTGGGGTATTGCGGCAACCGCGGATATTGGGTGGTTGGCCGGATGTAGGTTGTTGTACTAGATTGTGGATTGTGGGGTATTGCGGCGACCGCGGACATTGGGCGGTTGACCGGACGTTTACTTGTGCATCAGTTTGGGGGATCGGGTTTTCCTTAGTGGATGGATTTTCCCACTTCGATCATAGTCGTGATCCAGTCCTGCTATATCGTGATACTTGTGATAGAGATACTTTACTCGTGTGGGTCGCTCCCCTCGAGTGCCACTCCGGAGTAGGCGATTTACACAGCGGCCAGTGAGTACTGGACAGTGAGTGCCGGCCAGTGAGCGCCGATCTGTTAGCAAATACTTGAGACAGTTTAGCAGGCAGTGCCAGTGTTTACTGGTCCATTGATTGGGTTTATTCAGGCAGATACTTTTACTGATGCATTCATATAGTTACTCCTTCCAGCACCGCATTTAGAGGCATAGTAGTGGTAGCTTCATTTTATCAGCAGTTCTGTTTATAGCTTGCCACCTCTCTTTCCTTTTGCCTCTGGTAGACCTAGTGAGCACGTCAAAGTTTGAGGCTTTACCCACTAGGGGAGGCTACTGATTTTATAGTAGTTCTCACCCCCATTGTCCTTTTTCCTTTTTCTCCCTTTGTTTTGCAGAGTCCTCTACGGGAGTTGCTGGGCCGTCAGTGGCAGATCGAGGTAAGAGAATTGCGGATTAGATAGATCGTTTACCCCGACTGCGAGTTTAGTTGTACTTTTGGTTGTACCCCTATCTTCTCAGACAGATGTACTTGTACTCTTATTTTGGGTCTGGCTTTAGCCAGCTTGTTGCATATTTTTGGTGAGCTGGGAGAGACACTTGTATTTTATTTACATTTGTACTTTATGTTATTTCCAGCTTCAGTCTGAGATGTAGTAGTTTTAGTTCAGCTCTGTTTTATGCTCTTTTATTATATCTTTTATATCTGAGTAGGTTACCAGCGCTTCGTGTACACGGAAAATTCCGTGTGCACGGCGGATCTGTAGACGGGCCCGGGTTCTGGTTTACACCCGGGGCGTGACAGCTCAGGTTGAAGTTAAAGTGAGAGTTTATTTTACCCAGCTCCTTAAGACTAACTCTGTCACGCCCCGGGTGTAAACCGGAACCCGGGCCCGTCTACAGATCCGCCGTGCACACGGTATTTCCCGCGTACACGAAGCGCCAAACCTGCTCAGATATAAGAGATAATAATAAAAGAGCAATAAAAACAGAGCTGAACTAAAAACTAATACATCTCAGGCTGAAGCTCGAAATAAAATACAATACATCTGTATAAATGATACATCAGTCTCTCCCAGCTCACCAAAATAAATACAACCTGCTGGCAAAAGCCAATCCCAAAAGTAAAGGTACAACCGTCTGAGGAAACATGGGTACACCAACAGTCCAGCTAACTCGCTCATCCTGCCTCGAGATCTATCTACTCAGCCGTCCTCTCTCCTCGACCCGCCGCTGAAAGCCCAGCAGCACCCGCAGAAGACACTGCAAAACAAGGGAGAAGAAAAAGAGGAAAGAAGAATGGGGGTGAAAACTACTAGTAAACCAGTAGCCTCCCCTAGTGGGTAAAACCTCAAACTCTGACACACCTACTAGGTCTACCAGAGGCAAAAAGGAAAGAAGTATGGTAAGCAATAATGACTGCTGAAGAAAGGAAACTACCACTACTATGCCTCTAAAATGCAGTCCTAGACTGGAATAACCGTATGCAACAGTAACTAACCGTCCCAGATGAACCCAATCTGTACTGCCCTCATCATCGGGCAAGTAGCCGCGCCGATGTGATAGCAAAACTCCTGCTGCCGCCCTCATCATCGGGCAAATAAGCCGCGCCGATGTGATAGCAAAACTGTCAATAACTGTCTGGCCCCAGCTTCCGGAGAGGAACTCGAGGGGAGCGACCCACACGAGGAAAGCATCACCGGGCAATAACCGCGCCGGTGTGATAAGTATCAAAAGCAGGACTGGATCAATATAAAACCCCAGTGGAACACTGTGAGGACCCGGATCCCCGCGTTGGGTTTGCTGGTTGTTTGGCGGCTTTTGGTGGCCTGTGTGGTGTCTCGGTGGAGTTTGTGCGCAATTTGGACGCAAGTGATGAACTTCGGGTTTAAAAAAGAGATCACGCGGGTAATTGGAGGACCCGTCGAGTGTTTAGAAGTGGTTTCGTGCGACGCGGATGTCAAAATTGGATTCAGGGCGAAGTTTGGATAAAAGATCACCTCTCCGGATGCCTTCGGCAATTTTTAGAGTTGGAATTTGGCAAAATGGACGTCGGATTTGGATTCAGCGCGCGAAAATGATGAAAATAGACTATTTACTTGCTTTTTTCGGAGCCCGGATGTCGCGCACGGATTTCGAGGCAGCTTGACACTGTTCCGTCGGCCGGCGGGCAGCGGCGGCGGCGGCGGGCGCGCGGGCAGGCGCGCAGGCGCACGGGCAGGAGCGCGGTCCATCGCGGAGGCGTGCACCCGGGCGGTGGACACGTGGCGGCTCTCGGTTGGCCGGCGCAGCAGACGCGGTCCACGGAATTTATCGCGGGTGTACGGTGGACCGGTAGGTGACACGTGTCAGCGTGTGATTGGCACGGTGTTGTACGCTCGGTCCACGGAACCGCTGCACCGCCTCGGGGCGCGTGCGTGCAGGCGGTGCAGGCGGCGTGCCAGGCGCGCGCCAGGCGCGCGTTGACTGGCTGCGGGGGCCACGCGTCGGCGTGTGGAGGCGGCCACGTGTCGCTCGCGTAGTGGTTCCGTCGGCCGGCGGGCAGCGGCGGCGGCGGCGGAGCGCCGCGGGCAGCGGCGGCGGGCGCGCGGGCAGGCGCGCAGGCGCACGGGCAGGAGCGCGGTCCACCGCGGAGGCGTGCACCCGGGCGGTGGACACGTGGCGGCTCTCGGTTGGCCGGCGCAGCAGACGCGGTCCACGGAATTTATCGCGGGTGTACGGAGGACCGGTAGGTGACACGTGTCAGCGAGTGATTGGCGCGGTGTTGTACGCTCGGTCCACGGAACCGCAGCACCGCCTCGGGGCGCGTGCGTGCAGGCGGGGCAGGCGGCGTGCCAGGCGCGTGCCAGGCGCGCGTTGACTGGCTGCGGGGGCCACGCGTCGGCGTGTGGAGGCGGCCACGTGTCGCTCGCGTAGTGGGCACTTTCGCTGTCGCCTGTTTGGCGGGCGACGTGGAGGCCCACGGGAGATTCGGGCTGCTACAGTGTTGGGCCGGCCGGCCCAACACTGTGCGCGCCCGAATGTCCCCTTGCGCCCGGAAACCGAGACACGTTCGGTATTTTTCGAATTGTTTCGGGCAGCCTATTTAAAGGTTCCGAGCCTCCTTCTTCACCCCTTTTGCCGCATTTCCGAGCTTCCCCTCACCCCGAGCCCTTAAGCAATGTTGCTCCCCTTCGTGTTCTGCATCTTCTGGAGGATTCCTAGTATTTTTGGTGGCACGCACTTCGAGGTCTCCATTTTTACGGCGCGGCGCGACGCTCGTCCATTTGTGTTCCCCTTCGTCGCGTTTCGGTGCGAGAGCTCCCTCGGCCTTCTCCGACCACCTTTTCGAGCGATTTCTTCGCCATTGGATCCGCGACGGACAGATCTTCGATCAATGTATCTTTAGTTTCCTCTCATTTTGCACTTTTCGAGGAGTTCTTCCTTGCTTACTGGGATGCTGTTGCTGTGAAGAATACTAGGACAGCGGCGTGGTGTTTCGAGGATATCTCCGCAACCGGGCATCGGATTGAGACGAGCCTCTGGACTTTTTTCATCTACTCGACGCAAGGATTATCACAGTATTTTTCTTGGATTTTTCTGAGGTTTTCCCGAAGGTATATGTTTTCCCCCTTATCTGTACAAGAGTTTACAGTTGTTGGTTATGAGATTTTGCGCACCGTTACTGTGGAATTTGTAACTTGGCCTACGGTGCTCGGATTTGGACCCGCAGGTACCCGTTTCGAAGGTCTCGATGCGAGGATTGCTATGGTATTTATTTTAGAATTTTTGGAGCCCTTTGTGCTAGTGAAAAATTGACATCTTTGCGGCTGAAATTTCAGATTGTATTACTTGGTTAAATTTTGGGAATAAAGTGTAATTGTAGCCTTGTGTTGTACCCAGGAGGGTTTGTGGACAGTGCTGGACCTGTTGGACTTGGAGCTATCAATTTCCTGGTATTTTCAGCTGTGGAATCTTGGACAGTTAGCGCCTTCAGGTGGGTGGCCTTGTCTCCAAGTTTTATGGACTGAACAGTAATTCTACTGATGTAGGATCATGCATGTTAGAGTATTTCTTGTGTAGCATGCTAGATTGTAGGAATTGTTATTTCCTTTATTATCTGAGGTTCATGTGACATCCTTGCTCTCTATCATCTGTTAATGATAGTTATCTTGGAACCTGACCTAGCACCCCGGTCATATGTTGCATGTGTAACCAGACCAGTTGAAAACCCTCACTTGGGCTACGGTTATTTATGTTTAGACATCCACACTTTATGTTCATTCCTGGACTTAGTGTTATCCTCGCCCGGGTAGTGGGCCGAGCGGTCGGGACTTCTATTTAGTGTGGGTTGCATTTGCACTCGTGCTTGGGAGCAGAGTGGAATCTGGTTGATGTAGTGGATCGCTTGTCTGTACCGGGAACCGTTTGGGGTAAACGGTGGTACCGGGAGGTCTTGTTTTTCCCCTTGTTTGGGTTGTCGCCACTGTGTTAGTGGCAGTAGTTTACTAGTGTTAGCCGGACCTAGAACCCAGAACCCTTTTTGACATACACAAGATTTTAGTCTACCAATGTTTTCTTCCAAGCATCGAAGGGCCGCTGGAGTCTGTTCTTGTTTGATTGGACAAAGGCATCAGCCCTCGGGGTTTGGGTAAAACACTTGTTTCTAACTGTTTTTCTAAAAAGAACTAAAAATCATTAAAAATAGATTTCTTCTCAAAACAAGATAGCTTTTCAAAAAAAGGGTACTACTTTTAATCCTCACCCTGTGTGGGTTGAGTGAAAATGGTTTTCAATAACAAATGGCACCTTTTCCTGTAAATCTCACCACTCGAAAGGATTTGAGTGGTCTGGGTTCTAGGGGTCGTTCCTTTGTCAGGACGAAAGCCACGGGGGCCGAGCCTGGAACCTGTTCTTGTTTGATAGGGTTGTAGGTGTAGGTCTCCCGGGACTTTCGGGCCCTGTTGGTGTCTTCTGCATGTTGTACCGTGATTATTGTGTTCCCGAACTATAAGGGGGTCGGGAACTTCGATAGGCGGAGCCTAGAGTCTGTTCTTGTTTGATAGGGTTCTTAGCACCGGTCTATCGGGTTTTCGCACCCTTATGGTGTCGGTCTTTCCTGTGAGTTTAGTGTTCTGTTGTGGGAGCCGTCTCGTGGACGGTGGCCCCGGCTGTGGAGTATCTCCAGCCAGTGTGTTTGTGCTGTGAGCGGTTGGTGAGGCTAGTGTCTCGTGTTTCGTGTGAGCTGATCAGCTGGGTCGTCGAGAGTGCTCCGACTGTTGTGCGAGATGTTTGAGGATTGAGTCTTTCCGTTCAGCGCGTGAGCATGGATTTTGACTATAGCCTGCAGTGCCACTTGAGCTCGACAGAGTGCGCGGATACCCTTGTCCTCGTTGGGGTCGCTCCCCTCGAGTGCCACGTCCGGAGTGGGTTTGCACTTTGGTATCGCGACTTGTCGACGCCGTCCCTCTCACTGGCCCAGTTTTGGCAGTCACGGACACAGTCCCTCTGGCTGGCCCAGTTTTGGCAGCTACGGACGCCCTACGTCAGTCCGGTCCTCCGAGATGTAACGGCAGTAGGTAGGCACAGGTTTGACTGGACCCGAGGAGGCAGTCAGTGTAGATTGGGTGACTATACTTGAGAGTCAGTGGATGCATCATATTATCATCTGTTCCACTTCTTGAGCATCTAGATCGAGGCATAGTAGCTGTAGAGTTATTTTCTAGCTTTTCCTTTTTCAGCCCTGCTTTTGTTACTTTATGCCTCTAGTAGACTTAGTGGGCAGACCGTTGGGCTTGTTGACGGCACCCACTGAGAACTACTGTGGTAAGTAGTTCTCACACCCGTTGTGGTATTTTTTCCCAGGGACTTCTTCTCCTGTTCCTGTTGCACCAGTTGCTGTTTCTTCTAACCGAGGCGAGGGAGTCGCGAGCTAGTTCCCTACCCGTCGTTGGAGTGTAGCGGTACCCCTTCTGAGGAGAGCTTCAGTAAATTAGTTTACCTCTTTTCCCTCTGTTGAGAGACCCTTGTTGTGAGGTATAGAGTTGTATTTTATTTTACAGTTTGAGAGACTGATGTAGTGAGGATATTTTTGTATTGAGAGCTTGTACACTGATGTATTTATTGGAGATGTCTCCCTTTTGAGTTTTGTATCAGAAGACTTGTATATGATCGTTTTTTTTTGGGAGATGGATATTGTATTATTCTCAGTTGTACGGGGATTGGATTTTAGTTTTTCAGTAGTTTACTTTCAGCTCTGATATCTGTATACTGTAGTTGGTTCTTTTTGCAGGTTAGACGCTTCGTCTATACGGGGTTTCCGTATGGGCGGCGGATCTGTTGGCGAGCCCGGGTCGCAGTTTCGACGCCGGGGCGTGACAGATTAGGTGGTATCAGAGCCTAGGTTGTAGGTCATGGTGGACTTAGAAACCCTTGGCTTGTGGTTGGACATTAGGATGACTACGTGAGAGTCGTGACTTATAGCGAGAGTCCTTATTGAGTTTCATACCTCTCCCTAGGGACGGGACGAGTGATTGGCATGTTTATTCTTCTAAGTGATTATGTTGGCTGCAGACAACATAATGCTATGGAATGGATGACATGTCTTAGACTTTCGCTGGATTGGGTCGTATGGTTGTTGTGTCCTGATGTTTGTTATTGTGTAGTGGACTACGATGCCCCTGAGACGTCATGTTGTGAAGAGGACACACCCCGCATCTGATGGTACCCGAGCAGCGGGAGGCAGAGCTATCAGAGCAGAGCGAGACCCAGGAGTTATGGACCCAAATGGCACCGATGTCGGAGGCTGTCCGATGCCAGGAGGAAGCCATGGAACGTTTGAGGCGCTTGTTGGAGCAGAGAGCACAGCTAGTTGCAGTACCGCTTGAGAGTCCTCCAGCACTTTCTTCCTATGCAGTGGCATATTCAGCTATATCAGTGGCACCGATTGAGCGAGCAGCCCCCTCCGTGCCGACTTGTAGTGCCGAGGCACCGAGGCAAGGTGGATAGTGGATAGTAGATGAGCTTTGGGACATCATTGGTCGATGGAGCCAGTCCCGGCAGTCTGAACCATCCCGATTCATAGGTTTGAGTTGGAGCCTTTGTAGGCAGAATTGGGGTGGGTGGTGATGGAGAGACTATCTGAGAGCCTCCCTATGCTAGGGAGTTTATACAGTTGTTGAACTGCACGCTCCAGGTTTCGAGGGACGAGGCGCATAGGATATGTTTGACTGGGAATGGGTTGCGCCAGGATACCTTCCAGTCTAGTTGGTCCATCCATTACGGATTATTGACGCTTCGATGGAGTAGGCGTGGTGTATGGAGCGTGGCGTTGCAGTTCCTTTGGATAGGGATCAGCCGCCAGAAGCGAGTTCTGGATTTTGGTGCTTTGCGCCGGGTGATGGAGAGTAGATCGGTCGGCAGAGACAGTGCTGATTTCTTTTTTCAGGGTAGCGGATTTTTGAGATGCCAGAGATCGGGTGGACCCCGATGGCAGCATCAGCACCTACATCAGATTGGCACGGCGGTAGCATGGATTGGTTATCTACGGAGGACCGCATTTGTCACCCCAGTGTGAGCAGAGGCAGACTGAGCGACGACCACCTACATCGAGCGGATGAGTCTGTACCGCCCGGTTGGAGGGCGCTACGGCAGTGGACCAGGTTGTCGCGGGCATGATTTCTTTTCAGCAGTCTGAGTTGAGTGTTTTTGGCTTTCCTGTCTGGACTGGAGGTAAAGTTGTTACCACGTGCACTAGAGGTACATGTTCATGTTGGTGTTGTGCATGTGGGGGAGCCTAGTGGGTTGTGATCAGTGCAGTTGAGACTTGGGACTTCACCTGCTGATATGACGATTCAAGGACAGCTCTAGGACTTGGATTGAGCACACAGGTTGGACTGGTTGGTGCGGTGCCGGGCAAGACTGATTGTGGAATGAGAGCAGTCACCCTTCCGCGAGTTGGACAGGAGGAGTTCATCCCCACGGTTGCCGAAGTTTTCTTCCTGCGACGTTGGCTTCAGCGGCATTGGACAGACGCCACCTCGGGAGCATTGTTGTTTGTGTGTTGGTCTGTTTGTTTGTTTGTTTAGGACTAGAGGTTGTGTCCTTAGAGGTCTTGGTTAGATTGTAGCTTCGTTTTTGTAGCCACAGCAGGAACGACATCAACACTTCGTTTCCCCCCTTTTTCTCGTCTTTGTGCTGAAATTTACGAGTGGGACGAAAACTTCGAAAGGCTGCTCCAGAAATGGAGACAGTGCCCGAACCTGTTCTTGTTTGATTGGGGCGAAGGCACTGACCTTTCGGAATCTTTGGACTTTTCGCTAATTTCAGCTGTTTTCTAAATTTGGGGGTTGGGGTTGATGACTTTCCTGCTGGTGGGGCCTTACCTTTCTTCTTTGTTTGCGTTGTTTCTGTCGGGTTGGTCTTGTCGTTGTGGTGTGTTTTAGTTTCGGGGACGAAACTTTCTTTTAGTGGGGGAGGATGTGAGGACCCGGATCCCCGCGTTGGGTTTGCTGGTTGTTTGGCGGCTTTTGGTGGCCTGTGTGGTGTCTCGGTGGTGTTTGTGCGCAATTTGGACGCAAGTGATGGACTTCGAGTTTAAAAAAGAGATCACGCGGGTAATTGGAGGACCCGTCGAGTGTTTAGAAGTGGTTTCGCGCGACACGGATGTCAAAATTGGACTCAGGGCGAAGTTTGGGTAAAAGATCACCTCTCCGGATGCCTTCGGCAATTTTTAGAGTTGGAATTTGGCAAAATGGACATCGGATTTGGATTCAGTGCGCGAAAACGATGAAAATGGACTATTTACTTGCTTTTTTTGGAGCCCGAATGTCGCGCACGGATTTCGAGGCAGCTTGACACTGTTCCGGCGGCCGGCGGGCAGCGGCGGCGGCGGCGGGCAGCGGCGGAGCGCCGCGGGCAGCGGCGGCGGGCGCGCGGGCAGGCGGGCAGGCGCACGGGCAGGAGCGCGGTCCGCCGCGGAGGCGTGCACCCGGGCGGTGGACACGTGGCGGCTCTCGGTTGGCCGGCGCAGCAGACGCGGTCCACGGAATTTATCGCGGGTGTACGGTGGACCGGTAGGTGACAAGTGTCAGTGTCTGATTGGCGCGGTGTTGTACGCTCGGCCCACGGAACTGCTGCACCACCTCGGGGCGCGTGCGTGCAGGCAGTGCAGGCGGCGTGCCAGGCGCGCGCCAGGCACGCGTTGACTGGCTGCCGGGGCCACGCGTCGGCGTGTGGAGGCGGCCACGTGTCGCTCGCGTAGTGGGCGCTTTCGCTATCGCCTGTTTGGCGGGCGACGTGGAGGCCCACGGGAGATTCGGGCTGCTACAGTGTTGGGCCGGCCCAACACTGTGCGCGCCCGAATGTCCCCTTGCGCCCGGAAACCGGGACACGTTCGGTATTTTCTGAATTGTTTCGGGCAGCCTATTTAAAGGTTCCGAGCCTCCTTCTTCACCCCTTTTGCCGCATTTCCGAGCTTCCCCTCACCCCGAGCCCTTAAGCAATGTTGCTCCCCTTCGTGTTCTGCATCTTCTGGAGGATTCCTAGGATTTTTGGTGGCACGCACTTCGAGGTCCCTCGGCCTTCTCCGACCACCCTTTCGAGCGATTTCTTCGCCGTTGGATCCGCGACGGACAGAGCTTCGATCGAGGTACTTTCAGTTTCCTCTCAATTCGCACTTTTCGAGGAGTTCTTCATTGCTTACTGGGATGTTGTTGCTGTGAGGAATACTAGGACAGCGGCGTGGTGTTTCGAGGATATCTCCACAACCGGGCATCGGATTGAGACGAGCCTTTGGACTTTTTTCATCTACTCGACGCAAGGATTATCACAGTATTTTTCTTGGATTTTTCTGAGGTTTGCCCGAAGGTATATGTTTTTCCCCTTATCTGTACAAGAGTTTACAGTTGTTGGTTATGAGATTTTGCGCACCGTTACTGTGGAATTTGTAACTTGGCCTACGGTGCTCGGATTTGGACCCGCAGGTACCCATTTCGAAGGTCTCGACGCGAGGATCACTGTGGTATTTATTTCAGAATTTTTGGAGCCCTTTGTGTAGGTGAAAAATTGACATCTTTGCAGCTGAAATTTCAGATTGTATTACTTGGTTAAATTTTGGGAATAAAGTGTAATTGTAGCCTTGTGTTGTACCCAGGAGGGTTTGTGGACAGTGCTGGACCTGTTAGACTTGGAGCTATCAATTTCCTGGTATTTTCAGCTATGGAATCTTGGACAGTTAGCGCCTTCAGGTGGGTGGCCTTGTCTCCAAGTTTTATGGACTGAACAGTAATTCTACTGATGTAGGATCATGCATGTTAGAGTATTTCTTGTGTAGCATGCTAGATTGTAGGAATTGTTATTTCCTTTATTATCTGAGGTTCATGTGACCTCCTTGCTCTCTATCATCTGTTAATGATAGTTATCTTGGAACCTGACCTAGCACCCCCGTCATATGTTGCATGTGTAACCAGACCAGTTGAAAACCCTCACTTGGGCTACGGTTATTTATGTTTAGACATCCACACTTTATGTTCATTCCTGGACTTAGTGTTATCCTCGCCCGGGTAGTGGGCCGAGCGGTCGGGACTTCTTTTTAGTGTGGGTTGCATTTGCACTCGTGCTTGGGAGCAGAGTGGAATCTGGTTGATGTAGTGGATCGCTTGTCTGTAACGGGAACCGTTTGGGGTAAACGGTGGTCTCGGGAGGTCTTGTTTTTCCCCTGTTTGGGTTGTCGCCAATGTGTTAGTGCCAGTAGTTTACTAGTGTTAGCCGGACCTAGAACCCAGAACCCTTTTTGACATACACATGATTTTAGTCTACCAATGTTTTCTTCCAAGCATCGAAGGGCCGCTGGAGTCTGTTCTTGTTTGATTGGACAAAGGCATCAGCCCTCGGGGTTTGGGTAAAACACTTGTTTCTAACTGTTTTTCTAAAAAAAGTAAAAATCATTAAAAATGGATTTCTTCTCAAAACAAGATAGCTTTTCAAAAAAAGGGTACTACTTTTAATCCTCACCCTGTGTGGGTTGAGTGAAAATGGTTTTCAATAACAAATGGCACCTTTTCCTGTAAATCTCACCACTCGAAAGGATTCGAGTGGTCTGGGTTCTAGGGGACGATCCTTTGTCGGGACGAAAGCCACGGGGGCCGAGCCTGGAACCTGTTCTTGTTTGATAGGGTTGTAGGTGTAGGTCTCCCGGGACTTTCGGGCCCTGTTGGTGTCTTCTGCGTGTTGTACCGTGATTATTGTGTTCCCGAACTATAAGGGGGTCGGGAACTTCGATAGGCGGAGCCTAGAGTCTGTTCTTGTTTGATAGGGTTCTTAGCACCGGTCTATCGGGTTTCCGCACCCTTATGGTGTCGGTCTTTCCTGTGAGTTTAGTGTTCTGTTGTGGGAGCCGTCTGGTGGACGGTGGTCCTGGCTGTGGAGTATCTCCAGCCAGTGTGTTTGTGCTGTGAGCGGTTGGTGAGGCTAGTGTCTCGTGTTTCGTGAGCTGATCAGCTGAGTCGTCGAGAGTGCTCCGACTGTTGTGCGAGATGTTTGAGGATTGAGTCTTTCCGTTCAGCGCGTGAGCGTGGATTTTGACTATAGCTTGCAGTGCCACTTGAGCTCGACAGAGTGCGCGGATACCCTTGTCCTCGTTGGGGTCGCTCCCCTCGAGTGCCACGTCCGGAGTGGGTTTGCACTTTGGTATCGCGACTTGTCGACGCCGTCCCTCTCACTGGCCCAGTTTTGGCAGTCACGGACACAGTCCCTCTGGCTGGCCCAGTTTTGGCAGCTACGGACGCCCTACGTCAGTCCGGTTCTCCGGGATGTAACGGCAGTAGGTAGGCGCAGGTTTGACTGGACCCGAGGAGGCAGTCAGTGTAGATTGGGTGACTATACTTGAGAGTCAGTGGATGCATCATATTATCATCTGTTCCACTTCTTGAGCATCTAGATAGAGGCATAGTAGCTGTAGAGTTATTTTCCACCTTTTCCTTTTTCAGCCCTGCTTTTGTTACTTTATGCCTCTAGTAGACTTAGTGGGCAGACCGTTGGGCTTGTTGACGGCACCCACTGAGAACTACTGTGGGAAGTAGTTCTCACACCCGTCGTGGTGTTTTTCCCCAGGGACTTCTTCTCCTGTTCCTGTTGCTCCAGTTGCTGTTTCTTCTGACCGAGGCGAGGGAGTCGCGAGCTAGTTCCCTACCCGTCGTTGGAGTGTAGCGGTACCCCTTCTGAGGAGAGCTTCAGTAGATTAGTTTACCTCTTTTCCCTCTGTTGAGAGACCCTTGTTGTGAGGTATAGAGTTGTATTTTATTTTACAGTTTGAGAGACTGATGTAGTGAGGATATTTTTGTATTGAGAGCTTGTACACTGATGTATTTATTGGAGAAGTCTCCCTTTTGAGTTTTGTATCAGAGGACTTGTATATGATCATTTTTTTTTGGGAGATGGATATTGTATTATTCTCAGTTGTACGGGGATTGGATTTTAGTTTTTCAGTAGTTTACTTTCAGCTCTGATATCTGTATACTGTAGTTGGTTCTTTTTGCAGGTTAGACGCTTCGTCTATACGGGGTTTCTCCTAAATCAAGTTCCAACATGATAGTGTAGCGATAAGAAATGACCTATCTAGATGTCCATACAAGCATGCATATGTCCTCAAGGAAGATAAAAGAAAAGGTGACCAATAGTGGTTCCACATGTGTAGCAATTAATAGCTCCGCATAGATATAACCATCATGCTCAAATATTATCCAACCACACATGTCTATAATCCATGTTCCATAATAAAGCATTACTATCCACCTATGCATGTCATAAAATCCTCAAATAGTACCAACCCTCAAGGTACTTTAATTTTCCCAATTTAAGATCCAATTCCCATGCAAAGTTAACCGCTAACATAGCCAACCATATGCCCAAACAAGCATGCGTAAGTTCCATCCCCACTTGTTAATCAATAATCCTAACATAAGGAGATCACTCTAATAATCCTAGTGAGCATGTTAAAATAGAGGTAAGCAACAACCACCCACCTGGACACGTGCAATCCTCAGCTGTAAAACCTCCTCGCTGTCCAATATCCCTTTTTCCACGCCAAACACCCAAACAGATAAACCGCCGCGATCACTGTTCACAATTACCCCAAAACATACAATTAAGCACACAAGCACCCAAAAACATGCTGTCCCAGAATTCAGTCCCAAAGTTGTGCCTTTTTCACCTGCGAGCTCTGCACAGAAAATTCCCAAAAAAATATCTTCGCGAACCTCGCCAGAGCCGGTCGAAACGTGTAGTGATCCGGCCCTTCGGGGTATTTTTGACTTACAGATAGTCATTTAAGCCTTTAAGTGAAATAAAATTATTCAATTCTTAAAAGTTGGCCATTGTGAGGTGCTGGTATTTTTCTGCGATAGAGCGCGGAAAAAGAAGGCCGACGGTGCGAACGGATCTGAAATCCGATATCGGGATCTCCCGGAACGGAATTCCTAGTGATACGGTGATTAGTCATGCATCGAAATCCGTGCGATTAATTAGTTAGAGAATTAGTTATTCGGTTACGGGTATTAAAAGGTGGGTTTATCTCGTGCGATTAATTAGTTAGAGAATTAGTTATTCGGTTACGGGGATTACAAGGTGGGTTATCCCGTAGGAATAATTAATTAAGGAATTAATTAATTGGTGACGAAGATTTAAAAGGTTGGGATTTTATCTCGTAAGTCAGATATTTATTTGAGAAATAAAAACCGGATATTTGTGGGTTTTTCCTGTTACGTACGTGTAAAATAAAGAGGAAATTAATTAAATAATTAAATAATAGGGATTATATAAGTAATCCCGGTTATCGGAAGAAAAACCCTAATTTAAAATACCGCCTCCTCAAACCCTCCTCTTTCGTGCGTACCGAAAACCAAACGAAACCCTAGTTAGAAAAGAAAGAGGAAAACCCTAACCGGAGGAGAAAAGAGGAAAAGAAGGAGGAAGCGGAGGAACCCGATCGCCCTGATTCACGTGCCGGAGATCGGAGAACGAGACGCCATCGTCTACGGGGAGCGGATCCGGGTCTCCAACGCCGAAAGGAAACAAGATCGGTTCTTTAATTCCGATAAATTAAGGTTAGTGAACATCGTTGCGGTTGTTAAATTAATCGGGGGTTTTTCGTGTCCTTGTAAGGTGATTTTAATCGGAACATCGATCGCGGATTTTCGTCGGGTTTTGATCCATGTTTTATTCTCGTTCTTGACCGGGTGTGATCGAGGATTTTTATCAGATTTTAATTGGTGGTTTTTAATCGGTTTCTTGTTATCGGACCTCCGATCGACGTTTTGGTTGTTCGTCGATCGTTGGTTTAGTCATTAGAATTATCGTGTTTTTATTCGAGAATTTTTGGGGATGTTTCGTCGGAACATAGTGGGTAAACGGGAGGCCGCCGCCGCCGTTTTTAAATGGGAGGCCGCCGCCGCCGTTACCATGACCGCGGGATCTTCGCCGGGGTCGCACGGGAGCGAAAACGGAGAAGAAATCGCGAAACGGGAGCGAAAACGGAGAGAAAACGCGAAAAGTTAGGGTTACTGTGCTGTCCGTACGGCGGCGGTCCACGGACCCCGGGCGTGCACCCGGTGCACGCCCCGCTGTCCCAAAAGCGCAGACCCGGCGCATGAAACCGTGCGCCGGGCTGCACAGTGTGCGCAGTGCACGCCCTAGGCGTGCACCCGGCGCGCGCGCTTGCGGCCGAAGAGCAAGGACCCGGTGCACGCTCGGGTCGTGCACCGGCCCGGCCCGAGATGCGCGGTGCACGCTTCATGCGTGCACCCGGCGCATGTCGCCGCCGCCTGACGCCGTGAACCTGGTCCACGGTTGCCCCTGTGCACCACCCGACAGCCCAAAGTTCGGTGGCTCCGTTTGGGTCCGTTTTTCCACCGTTTTGAGCGCCGTCTTCGCCGTTGGGATCACAATCTCCGCGGTTTTCTTGGCATGGCCACTTGGGATCTTTTTGGTCACTGTTTTATTATGTCGGGTGCTAATTTCGCCGACGCTCCGCGCCTCGACGAAATCGTCGGGGGCGCGCCGTCGGGTCTCTTTTCTCATCATTTCCGCCGTCGGGGCCTTCTTGGTTTTAACCATTGACGTCCCGAGTGGGCTACCGGTTGAGGATTGAGTTTTGTTGGATTTCCGGCTTTCGTCAACCCGGACAGTGTTGGACTTTTCCGTCGAAAAGAGTAAATTGGGTCTTTTGTTTTCGGATGTTAGTACACGTTTTTGACTATAGTTATCCTTGCGGACTTTCTTTAGGTCCAAGTGCGCAGCGGGGGTGCGCGAAGGATTCAGGTGTTCCAACTTCTCTTCAAATAGGTGGGTACGGTTGCGATAAGTGCAACATGTGCAGTAAGTGCATCTATCGTCATTAAAGTGCACTTAATTTATCTAACAAAGTAGATGGACAGTTTAACCTTTCGCATAATTGTGTTTTATCTAACAATTGAAGCGGCTACGGTCGCGATGCTCACTACACGCCGATCTCGGCAAATCCGTTTCGGATGCTGCACGTACACAGGCGGATTGGCCTCCGCATGGGTGTACTTTTCCGGAGAAGTGGTCTCTTTTGACCCGTGTTCCTCACGAAGGTGTGGGTGCCGTGAGGACCTCTTCGCGCCCGCTGAAAATAGCACACCAGCACCGCGAAGAGGTTAAATGCATCAAAGAGGTGTTTGCGCACGAGGGGAGACTTTAGTCTCCCCGACAGGTACTCTGGGGTTGGTGCCCAACTTAATTGATAAATCTGGGGTTGGTGCCCAACTTAATTGATAAAACTGGGGTTGGGGCCCAGCTTAATTGTGTGCAGGGTTTTAGCGAAAGGTTCCGGTGTTTTCGGTTTGCTCCTTATTCCTTATTGTTATTAGACATCTACTTTGTTTGTCACTGACACCCACTCCGTGACAGGTGTTACGAGGTGCGTTAGCCGGGAGGGCGGTGAGACTGCGTCGCGAGGACCGTAGTCAGACACTTGGGTTTATTATCTCATTTCCCCTTATGTTTCTTTTAGTTAATTTGCTTGTGGATCGTATTAGTCGTGGACATGTATTACTTAGTGCTGTGGATGAGGTGTACATTTATACTTTGATGCTTTTAGTGATGTTTTCATATGCGGCATGTTTTCAAAATAAACCAAATGATTTCGAAAACGTTTTCTCAAAACGATGTGCCGTGTGGGCACGGGTTTTGCAACCGTGGGTTTTATCCTTTCTAAACACTGATGCCGTTTTAGTATTCCGCTTGAAAATAAAACAACAAGGTGTCGAGTGGACACCAGTCTTTTAAACATTAGTTAAACTACTGTACTCTGTTTGACGATGTATGTCTAGTGTATGGTTGATGGTTGATGCATGATGTTGAAAATGAGACGCCGTGCATATACAAAGGAGACTCTGTCCGTGGGCAGAGAGAATTTGTGTATGTGGCGGTCTGGCGCGCACCGGGGATGAGGTTTAAGTTACCTTATTAAGAAAAAAAAAAAGAAGAATACACGAAATTTTCCGCTTTGATAGACTTAAAAATCCCCGGGGGCGTGACAGATTAAATGGTATCAGAGAAAACAACCATAACCATAGTAGACGTGATCCACATCCACAGTGTAAGGTGCCACAAGCAAATTGGACATGAGATAACCAAGGTATAGGTGCGGTAGTACGTGAGAGTACGGGGAAAACGGGAACGTAATATAGGTGTGTTCGTAAGTCTAGGTGCTAGGGTGATAACCTTAGGGCTAACTTGGTTTCTTTGTTTGCACGGTTAATGGCCCGAAGCCGCTCTTCAATCGATGGTGCAGAAGAAGATACGACGGTTCCGGCAACAGTGGAGAATCGGCTACTCCAACAACGGATTACGCGACATGGCATAGCGACACTGATCGGGTAATACCGACGGTGGGTCTACCCGCTTACCGAGAAGTGATCGATAGGACCACTATGGTGGGGCGGGAATTGGCCGTTCCACGCACCCGGCAGAAGGATCATGAGTCTGCCGGGGGCCGAAACGACCCCAGCCCTTCTCAGGAGGGGGATTTTCTAGCGGAGATTGGCCATGCATCATCTACAGAGGAGCACCCCGGAGGAAAATTATTCATTCCGGAAGCACGACCTTTGCTTCTAACGTGACAAACTAGGACAGTTCCGTTTTTACTGCCCTGAACCCGGGAATGATTCTTCGGAGTCGCGACACGGATGAGAGGTCTTATGCGACGACACGACAAAGGACGCACTACCCGAGGGAAGTAGTAGCAGGAAAGACCTCTTACAAGGAGTAATTTTGGCCACGACCCCAGAGGAACCCTTAGAAGTAATGCTTCGTACCTTCCTGCCCAATAAGGATGCAAAGACTTAGTTGTCTTTGGTGTTGGCCCTTTATTATGGGTCAAATAGGTCCAACTTCCTGCCTTGAGACAATAGGCCCAGGGGACTAGTGAGTTGGGTTGGGTGAGCCCAATAGGTTGAGTGGGCTGCGGTCCGCAATAGACCTATGTCACGCCCCGGGGTTTGTTTTAGCGGAAACGATTCATAAAAGTCGAATGTTTGACGTGTAAATTTTTTTTTTTTTGTTTAAAAGAGACCCCTCTTCCCCGGCACGTGCCCAGACCCGCCACACATACAGGATCACTCTGCAAACGGACAGAGTCTCCCCTGCACGTGCACGGCGTAGCGTTCAGTACATGTTCCAGCATACACAGCCAATCAATCACAACAATTAACCAGCATTCTAAACTAATAACAGAAGAACATATGGCCGGTCAATTTGGAAAGGATAAATCCACAGTTTTTGGAAGAGCGCCTACCCGGCGCTTACGTTTTGAAAGCTAGTTTCGAAATTAGCATAAATCCACAAGGTTTGAAAGCGGTGCCCACCCGGCACCAAGTTTTGCAATCCCTTTCGCAATCCATAAATCCACAGGGTTTTGAAACCAGTGCCCACGCGACACTTAGATTTTTAAAGAACGGTTTTCGCAATCTTTTCTTTGGCTTCTGCCTCTTTGATTTTTTTAAATGGCCGATAGAAATAAAAGGGAAAAATATTCCTCCAGGGGCACTAAATGTAGCCCGTACCGACATCCATGCCGACCCCACGAGGGTATCGCGAACCACTCACATAACTACAAAGTAATGAAAAGCGAGAGTAAAAGAATGAACACAGTCCAGGGTCCCCAGCGACCCAGCTGCTCCTGTCCCGTCCTCACCACCGCCTACCTCTCTCCCCGTCTGGACCCTGTCACGAAGTGGGAAATCAGTGACTAATAAATGCCGTGCAGGGGAAAATAATAAAAACAAACCGTGGCGACGACCGGAGCAACCACCCTTTTGGGGGGGGGAAAAAAAAATGGTAACCTGTGTATCTGCATCCTGTAATACCCTGCCGCGTCGGTCCACTACCGACGGCCCATACCGTACCTGTAGCACCGCGACCGCGCCGGACAACTAAACCGGCGGGTCGCTCCGCTCGCACCTCGGCGCCTCAACCCCACAGCTAATAAGGGGCCCCACTACGTCACCTCGTGGGTATACACGGGTCCTACGACCTCTTTTCCGGAAAAGTGCACCCCTCACGGTGGCCAAACCGCGGGTGCACGTGTTGCAGCCTCGAGCACAGTAACCACAATGTATGAGCAATAGTAATGCAGTAATCGCAATGTATATGAAATAGTAAAGCAGTAACCATGATGCATGAATCAGAATGAGGTAGAGGCGTGTAAACTCATGTTGCCCTACTATTAGCATAGTCGAAGGAAAGACGGTAGCTGAAGCATCAAAACACGAGACTACGTAACTATCGATGTGTAGCAATAATCCGTAGCATCTAGAATAATGATTACTGAAGTGAACGGTAACATATAATGTTTGAATTAAAACAATCAATGTGGTTCGATGCCAAATATCACACTCAACCCACCTGAATGAAGGCCGATCCCGAACTCCCGCTAGACTGCCGGGAGGCTGGTGCCGAACAGCTGGGCCCTGAACAGAGACTGTAGTCAGAACTAGACTCACATATACCCGTCCCGACGACACGACAGTAACAGAGTGTTTATACGGGCAATATTGCCGATTTACCGCACAGAATCTAATTCTCGATCAGTGAGGACCTACTGAGCTCTAACAAGATGCCTAGTAGGCGTGTCAACGCTGTCTAAGGATAGCCAGCAAGTCCGAATCGCATTTTAGTCCAAAAAGTATTTTAATGTGCCTAAGGTTATGCATTAATCCGATGTTTCGACTCGTTCTCAAAATCCGGGAGTCCAAAAGCTGCGCCGTAACTTTCAGCGCGTTTGTTACGACGAGACGGAGGCCGTGCTCACAGTATTTGGGCCGAGACCAGGCCCATTTACAAGTTGGCCCAAAAACACAAGGGCCCCAATTTAGTAATGTTGCGACTTAATACATACTTGGTCTGCGTGTGATCTAACTGGAGCATGGTATACAGTAGGGACTGAGGGTAATGGGGCTCACCTTGCGCGTGTCGGAGGCCGGCCGGAGAGTCGCCGGAGCAAGGTGAAGCAACCCCCAAAGAATGAGCAAGGCTTGGCTTGGGCAAGTTGGGATCAAGCCAGGCTCAGACCTGCAGCAAGGTTGAGCATCGGGTTACTTGGAGTCTCAGAAGGTCTCGGGTCCACGCGGGGTCGAGCCCCGGCGGCCGGAGGCGGCGGCGGCCGGAGATGAGCCCGGGAGGCTTAGCTCGGGTGCAAGCTTTAAGACCACACTACAGGGGGTCTCTGGCCTCAAAATAAAATCATGGAGTTCTTATAGTGGAGGTTTAGAGCCTACCTGTCGAGGTGGCCGGAGTCCGGAGCGCCGGAGTTGGCCGGAGACCAAAGCTAGTGTTGCTCGGGTGCAATGCTGGAGGTAAGGATCCCGACGTTAGATCTTGGATGCAAGATGATAGGGGAGCTCTAGAAGGTCCAAGGAGCTTACCTGGGTTGTTCCCCGGTGCCGGGAAGCGCAGGCAAGGCGAGGCGGCGGAGTTCGGTTGAAGCTCCAATGTCCAACAATGGCGGTTTCCGGCCGACTTGCTCCGGGCCGGAGCAACTTGGACCAAAAGGGTCCGCTCGATGCCAGGAGTCTTCGGGTGCAGTTGGCCGGCGATGGGAGGCAGCGGCGGCGCCGGACGGCCGGGGTCGGCTTAGTTTGAAGGAAGCCGATTCCTAGGGCTTTCTCGCGCGGCACCGATTCTGATCCGATCGAGCTCAGATCTTGTGGAGAGGTTGCAGTCGTCAAGATCACGAGGTTCAACGGTGCTGATCGCGATCTCGACGGTCAGATGACGGCGGCGCGCGCGGTCGGCCAGAAAACGGTAATCTCCGGCGGGGTGGCTTCCGCCGGCGATCGGGACGACGGCTGTGGCTGGGTCTGCACCCGAGGGGTGGCCTCGATGTCAGGAGTGCAAGGGTTGTGCCCAAAAGCCGAAAAAAGAGAAGCGTCCCAAGAACTCACCTTCGCCGGAATTTCAAGAAAAAGGAGAGGACGGCCGCGGCGGCGCACGGCGGCGGCGGCGCCCGGGTTCACCTCCACTCGGGTTCCGCTATGCCGAGGGTCTCTCCAAAGGGGTCTGGGATCAGCCAAGCTCCTCGTACGGGTCTCCCTTCCTCCAACCGAGAGGAAGAAGAAGGCTTGATTCCTTCTTCTCCGGCGACGGGGGAGGCGGCGGCCGGTGCGGCTGGGTCCGAGGGGAGCGGCAGCGGAGAGGAGTTGTTGATGCTAGCGGCTAGGTCTAGGGTGTAGAGGCTTAGGTTTTCTAGGGCATTGCGATTACACACCTATATACGTATATATTCCTAGGTTGATCAAAGTTGCGATATAACCCCTCTACAAGTGGTATTTCACCCTAGGTCCCTCACAGCATCACTAATTTCTCACTTAGGTCCCTCCCTATACAGTGGCACGCTTTCCGAGGCACGTTTAATAGGGATTTAGAATGCAGAATACGCCTTTTTCGACGTATTTCACGCTTTTCGAGGTGATCCGGTCGTCGAAACGGAAAATGGACTGCGCCATGACGTCCGGCTCGACGAGACCTATCAGGTAGCGATTTCTAATTTTCAAAAAACTGCCCGGATAAAATCTCGGTCCATAAATACTGTGTCCAAATACAGTTTTTGCGCTTTTCGAGATTCCAGAGTCGTCAAACAGAATTTTCGACTATGCCATTGCGTTCAGAACGTCGAAACCGTTCGAAAAGACTAGCTGGATCACTATATTCGGATTCCGAACAGTGAATTGGTCAGCGTTGCAACCGTCGTAGTCCCGAAATTGAGGTTTACTGTTCATCTACAGTGGCCACTTAAGTGACACTGTGCACGGGCATTGTTACAATGATTGCGTTTATTCACTTGCTTCTTCATCGGTTTCTGGAAGATCCGACCGTCAGATCGAAAAGTGCTGAATATGAATCTCGCTCAGTTCGACGAGACGATCGCAACGGTCAACTCGGATTTCCAAGATCATGTCCGGATTGGAAAGTAGCCTTTTTGTCTCGTAAAACGTGCAACTCGCACACTGGCAATTGACTAAATAAATCAACATAGGTCTTTGAAATCAAACCCAGGTCAAAATTTCACCTTTTTGACTATTTATTAAAAATAAAATATTTCGAGTTCTTACAACCTAACGGCAAGAGGCCCCACAATAGACCCAACATCCAGGTGGGTTGGGTCTGGTCCAGATCAGTGGTGCGGTGTATGCCGCTTTAAGTGAATCGGATGCACACCTCTAAAAGCTCAGGCTTTTGGGGTTAATGGTCAGCGCCAACGATTCGACATTTGAGACTTAGTGGTAAGGGAATTTCCGGACGTGTTTTCGGCGGAGATCCCCGAAATGCCGCCGGAACGAGAGGTCGACTTCCCTATTGAATTACTCCCCGGCACCAAACCCATCACCAAGGCACCGTACAGGATGGCCTTCATGGAGTTGAAGGAACTCAAGGCACAGTTGGAGGACCTTTTGGATAAGGGTTTCATCAGACCTAGCGCGTCACCCTGGGGCGCGCCCGTCCTGTTTGTGAGGAAGAATGACGGAAGTCTCCGGTTGTGCATCGACTACCGGGAGATAAATAAGGTCACCCAATGCGAACAAGTACCCCCTGCCAAGGATCGACGACCTCTTCGACCAACTACAGGGGGAGACGGTGTTTTCAAAGATTGACCTGCAGTCGGGCTATCATCAGGTCCAGGTCAAGGGGGAGGACATCCCCAAAACGGCTTTTCGGACTCGCTACGGCCATTACGAATTTACAGTAATGCCGTTCGGGCTCACAAATGCCCCGGCGGTGCTCATGGACATGATGAACAGGGTATTCAAACCCTTCCTGGACTTATTCGTGGTGGTCTTCATCGATGATATCCTCATCTACTCCCGTACAGACGAGGAACATGAAGAACATCTGCGCACAGTCCTCCAGACCCTACGGGAACAGAAGCCAAACTCAAAAAGTGTGAGTTTTGGCTCCGTGAGGTTGGCTTCTTGGGGCACGTAATCTCGGCGGCTGGGGTCGCAGTCGATCCGAACAAGATAGATTCGGTGACGGACTGGTCCCAACCGACGACGGTAACGGAGATTCGAAGCTTTCTGGGATTAGCCGGGTACTACCGGCGCTTCGTGGAAGGTTTCTCCAAGATAGCCACCCCCTTGAACCGCTTGACTAAAAAGGGGGAAAAGTTCATCTGGACGGACAAATGTCAGAGGAGCTTCGAGGAGCTCAATGATAGATTGACGCGAGCCCCGATTCTCGCCCTGCCAGAACCAGGGGAGGATTATGAGGTGTACTGCGATGCGTCGCGAAACGGACTGGGTGGAGTACTCATGCAACGGGGAAAGGTTATAGCCTATGCGTCAAGGCAGCTCAAAGAATACGACCGAAACTACCCCGTGCACGATTTGGAACTCGCAGCGGTTGTGTTCGTCCTCAAGCTTTGGAGACACTACCTGTATGGGGCACACTGCAATGTGTACTCAGATCATAAAAGTCTTAAGTACCTTTTCACCCAAAAGGAGTTAAATTTGCGACAAAGACGGTGGCTCGAGCTACTGAAGGATTACGATTTAACGATCCACTACCACCCGGGAAAGGCAAACGTGGTGGCCGACGCCCTGAGCCGTAAGGGGCAGGCCGAAAAGGCAGGGGTAAGTGCCATCACCCAGCAAGATAGCCTGATTGCAGAATTTTCGCGATTAAAACTAGAAGTAGTACCAGCAGGTACAGTCGCACAACTTCTGACACTGGTGGTCAGACCTACCTTGCTTGACAGAATTCTCGAGGGGCAGTCGACTGATGACCAACTCCAGCTGGTGCGAAGTAGAGTAACTGCCGACCAAGAAGGGGATTTCACAGTAAACTCCGACGGCACGATACGATTTCGGGGACGAATCTACGTGCCGGATCTACCGGAACTCAAAGAGGAAATCCTGCGGGAGGCGCATACTGCTCCATATGCAGCGCACCCCGGGGGAACGAAGATGTACAAGGACGTCGAACATACCTTCTGGTGGCCCAAAATGAAGGGAGACGTGACTCGGTTTGTGGCACACTGCCTGGTGTGCCAACGGGTGAAGGCCGAGCACCAGCGTCCGGCAGGAAAACTGCAACCCTTACCGGTGCCCGAGTGGAAGTGGGACATGATTACCATGGATTTTGTGACCGGGTTCCCGAGATCGTCACAGGGACACGATGCATTATGGGTGATTGTGGACCGTCTGACGAAATCGGCCCACTTTCTGCCCATACACACGACGTGGACGCGGGAACGACTGGCACAAACCTACATCAACGAGATAGTAAGGTTGCATGGGGTGCCGACATCCATCACGTCGGACAGGGACACGCGATTTGTGTCAAACTTTTGGCAGAGCCTGCAGGGAGCAATGGGAACCAAGTTGCACTTCAGTACGGCTTTTCACCCGCAGACCGATGGACAATCAGAGCGGGTGATACAGATTGTGGAGGACATGCTTCGAGCATGCGTTTTGGACTTGGGCGATGGGTGGGCACGGTGTTTGCCCCTAGTGGAATTTGCCTACAATAACAGTTACCAGGCCAGCATTCAGATGGCACCATACGAGGCCCTGTACGGGCGCCGCTGTCGGTCTCCAATATGCTGGGACGACTTGGGTGAGCGTAAATTTCTGGGCCCAGATTTGGTGGAGGAGACCGAAGCAAAGGTGCGATTGATTAGACAAAGGCTACTGACCGCCCAGAGTAGACAGAAAAGCTACGCGGACAACAGGCGCCGAGACTTAGAGTTCATGGTGGGTGAGCATGCGTTACTCCGAGTTTCGCCCTCCAAGAGGAACCGACGCTTCGGCATAAAGGGAAAGTTAAGCCCGAGGTACGTAGGACCGTTCGAGATCCTAGAACGCGTAGGACCGGTGGCGTACCGATTAGCCCTGCCGCCGAATCTCGAACGAGTCCATAACGTGTTCCATGTCTCAATGCTCCGGAAGTACCTAGCTGACCCCTCTCATGCCTTGGATGCCTCCACCATCGAGTTGCGAGAGGATTTAAGCGTCGAGGAGACGCCGGTGCGGATTTTGGCAAGAGAGGACAAGAAGTTGCGCAAACGAACAATCCCCTATGTAAAGGTCCAGTGGAGCAACCACGAAGAGCGCGAGGCGACTTGGGAACTGGAATCGAAGATGAGAGAATATTTTCCCGAATTGATTAGTGGGGTTTGTATTTAAGTTTCGGGACGAAACTTTTTATAAAGTGTGAGTGGTGTAGTGATGCGGCCCTTCGGGGTATTTTTGACTTACAGATAGTCATTTGAGCCTTTAAGTGAAATAAAATTATTCAATTCTTAAAAGTTGGCCATTGTGAGGTGCTGGTATTTTTCTGCGATAGAGCGCGGAAAAAGAAGGCCGACGGTGCGAACGGATCTGAAATCCGATATCGGGATCTCCCGGAACGGAATTCCTAGTGATACGGTGATTAGTCATGCATCGAAATCCGTGGGATTAATTAGTTAGAGAATTAGTTATTCGGTTACGGGTATTAAAAGGTGGGTTTATCTCATGCGATTAATTAGTTAGAGAATTAGTTATTCGGTTACGGGGATTACAAGGTGGGTTATCCCGTAGGAATAATTAATTAAGGAATTAATTAATTGGTGACGAAGATTTAAAAGGTGGGGATTTTATCTCGTAAGTCAGATATTTATTTGAGAAATAAAAACTGGATATTTGTGGGTTTTTCCTGTTACGTACGTGTAAAATAAAGAGGAAATTAATTAAATAATTAAATAATAGGGATTATATAAGTAATCCCGGTTATCAGAAGAAAAACCCTAATTTAAAATACCGCCTCCTCAAACCCTCCTCTTTCGTGCGTACCGAAAACCAAACGAAACCCTAGTTAGAAAAGAAAGAGGAAAACCCTAACCGGAGGAGAAAAGAGGAAAAGAAGGAGGAAGCGGAGGAACCCGATCGCCCTGATTCACGTGCCGGAGATCGGAGAACGAGACGCCATCGTCTACGGGGAGCGGATCCGGGTCTCCAACGCCGAAAGGAAACAAGATCGGTTCTTTAATTCCGATAAATTAAGGTTAGTGAACATCGTTGCGGTTGTTAAATTAATCGGGGGTTTTTCGTGTCCTTGTAAGGTGATTTTAATCGGAACATCGATCGCGGATTTTCGTCGGGTTTTGATCCATGTTTTATTCTCGTTCTTGACCGGGTGTGATCGAGGATTTTTATCAGATTTTAATTGGTGGTTTTTAATCGGTTTCTTGTTATCTGACCTCCGATCGACGTTTTGGTTGTTCGTCGATCGTTGGTTTAGTCATTAGAATTATCGTATGTTTATTCGAGAATTTTTGGGGATGTTTCGTCGGAACATAGTGGGTTAACGGGAGGCCGCCGCCGCCGTTTTTAAATGGGAGGCCGCCGCCGCCGTTAGCATGACCGCGGGATCTTCGCCGGGGTCGCACGGGGGCGAAAACGGAGAAGAAATCGCGAAACGGGAGCGAAAACGGAGAGAAAATGCGAAAAGTTAGTGTTACTGTGCTGTCCGTACGGCGGCGGTCCACGGACCCCGGGCGTGCACCCGGTGCACGCCCCGCTGTCCCAAAAGCGCAGACCCGGCGCACGAAACCGTGCGCCGGGCTGCACAGTGTGCGCGGTGCACGCCCTAGGCGTGCACCCGGCGCGCGCGCTTGCGGCCGAAGAGCAAGGACCCGGTGCACGCTCGGGTCGTGCACCGGCCCGGCCCGAGATGCGCGGTGCACGCTTCCTGCGTGCACCCGGCGCATGCCGCCGCCGCCTGACGCCGTGAACCTGGTCCACGGTTGCCCCTGTGCACCACCCGACAGCCCAAAGTTCGGTGGCTCCGTTTGGGTCCGTTTTTCCACCGTTTTGAGCGCCGTCTTCGCCGTTGGGATCACAATCTCCGCGGTTTTCTTGGCATGGCCACTTGGGATCTTTTTGGTCACTGTTTTATTATGTCGGGTGCTAATTTCGCCGACGCTCCGCGCCTCGACGAAATCGTCGGGGGCGCGCCATCGGGTCTCTTTTCTCATCATTTCCGCCGTCGGGGCTTTCTTGGTTTTAACCATTGACGTCCCGAGTGGGCTACCGGTTGAGGATTGAGTTTTGTTGGATTTCCGGCTTTCGTCAACCCGGACGGTGTTGGACTTTTCCGTCGAAAAGAGTAAATTGGGTCTTTTGTTTTCGGATGTTAGTACACGTTTTTGACTATAGTTATCCTTGCGGACTTTCTTTAGGTCCAAGTGCGCAGCGGGGGTGCGCGAAGGATTTAGGTGTTCCGACTTCTCTTCAAATAGGTGGGTACGGTTGCGATAAGTGCAACAAGTGCAGTAAGTGCATCTATCGTCATTAAAGTGCTCTTACTTTATCTAACAAAGTAGATGGACAGTTTAACCTTTCGCATAATTGTGTTTTATCTAACAATTGAAGCGGCTACGGTCGCGATGCTCACTACACGCCGATCTCGGCAAATCCGTTTCGGATGCTGCACGTACACAGGCGGATTGGCCTCCGCATGGGTGTACTTTTCCGGAGAAGTGGTCTCTTTTGACCCGTGTTCCTCATGAAGGTGTGGGTGCCGTGAGGACCTCTTCGCGCCCGCTGAAAATAGCACACCAGCACCGCGAAGAGGTTAAATGCATCAAAGAGGTGTTTGCGCACGAGGGGAGACTTTAGTCTCCCCGACAGGTACTCTGGGGTTGGTGCCCAACTTAATTGATAAATCTGGGGTTGGTGCCCAACTTAATTGATAAAACTGGGGTTGGGGCCCAGCTTAATTGTGTGCAGGGTTTTAGCGAAAGGTTCCGGTGTTTTCGGTTTGCTGCTTATTCCTTATTGTTATTAGACATCTACTTTGTTTGTCACTGACACCCACTCCGTGACAGGTGTTACGAGGTGCGTTAGCCGGGAGGGCGGTGAGACTGCGTCGCGAGGACCGTAGTCAGACACTTGGGTTTATTATCTCATTTCCCCTTATGTTTCTTTTAGTTAATTTGCTTGTGGATCGTATTAGTCGTGGACATGTATTACTTAGTGCTGTGGATGAGGTGTACATTTATACTTTGATGCTTTTAGTGATGTTTTCATATGCGGCATGTTTTCAAGATAAACCAAATGATTTCGAAAACGTTTTCTCAAAACGAAGTGCCGTGTGGGCACGGGTTTTGCAACCGTGGGTTTTATCCTTTCTAAACACTGATGCCGTTTTAGTATTCCCCTTGAAAATAAAACAACAAGGTGTCGAGTGGACACCAGTCTTTTAAACATTAGTTAAACTACTGTACTCTATTTGACGATGTATGTCTAGTGTATGGTTGATGGTTGATGCATGATGTTGAAAATGAGACGCCGTGCATATACAAAGGAGACTCTGTCCGTGGGCGGAGAGAATTTGTGTATGTGGCGGTCTGGCGCGCACCGGGGATGAGGTTTAAGTTACCTTATTAAGAAAAAAAAAAAAAAGAATACACGAAATTTTCCGCTTTGATAGACTCAAAAACCCCCGGGGGCGTGACAAAACGAGTACCTGCACGTTCAAATCCGAGTTTCCTACGCTGAGATACAAATTCGTCAAGGGAACCACCCCGAAATAAACCGATCTAAAAAACTGTAGCATTACTTTCTGCAAACAGAGATTTTTCACCTTTGAAAAATATTCAGAAAATTCCCAGAAAATTTGAGGGTGTTCCTTGCGCTGTGTAGATGAAAAACGTCTCTTGGCACGCCTCGATCCTGTTCGGTTTGAATGAAATGGATCTAAATAGGGGAAAAAACACCTAGAGGGGGGGTGAATAGGTGTAAACAATAAACACTCAAAAATCTTTGCGATATAAAACCCAATGCGGAAAAATAAACAACACGTAGAGATTTTTACGTGGAAAACTCCAAACCGGAGTAAAAAACCACGGGACCGGTAACACGGTGAAATCCACTAGAATTATAACACGTACAAAGGTGATATACCGTACTCACAGACGACTCAACCTTTTTCCATACCCTCCTAGTTGATCTTCTCCGCTCGCTCCGCAACGCTTCTCGAATCCACGATCTGCGTCCAACGCCGAATCCACGGCGTCCAACGTCGAGTCCACGAGTCCGACCGAATCCACGGCCTTCACCCAGTAGCACGTCTCGAATCTACGAACGTACCTCGCTCCAAATCCACGAGAGCGGTAGCACCTTGAATCCACAAGGCCACGCGAGTCCACGCGCCGATTTTGGGGAAATCGTTGTTTTTGGGTGGTGATGATCCGCCGAATACTTAGATTAGAAATAGATCGGAAATACCATCTAAGTATTCATTAATTTGATTCAACTCAAAATCTGAGTTTGGAAAACCTAGAATCAAATTAATAAAATAGATGAAGAAACATAGAATTAAATCTAGTATTTCCTTTCTTCTCTATTTGTGTGGATCTATCTATTTCGGTCGTATTTTTCCCTTTTTCGTGGTTACCCTAAAAGATGAATTAAAGGGTCTATTTATAGGTTAGAAACCGTTGGAAGAGAATAAGAATCAAAAACTAACCTTTTCTGGAATTTTTCAGGACGACGATCCGGATCGGAGTTAGGCGATCCGGATTGCAGTAACGAGACAGACAGTATCCAGAAAATCAAAGGTTCGGGATCCGGATCGAAGTGCCTGATCCGGATCGTTCATACAATTCACCAAACACCAATGTTCGGGATCCGGATTGAAATGCCTGATCCGGATCGTTCATACATTTCGGTAAAAACTAGTGTTCGGGATCCGGATCAGAAGAGGCCACGATCCGGATTGAAATTGCATATGAACTGACAACCTTCGGGATCCGGATTGGATTGTCTGATCCGGATCCTGAACATGTCCCATGTCCAGTTTTTGATTTTTATGCAATTAAAAATTCATCCAAGTGTTTCTACACTATAAGAAGTATTCGGATCACCAAAAATAATTAGTTAAACATACCTGATCCTTTTGAATTCTTTTTTCTTGAGATTCAGTTAAATGATCCAACTTTTTTTATCTTCAATCTTCAAGACTTAAACGAATTCACGAAATACGCCAACTCAAATTCCGTAACAGATCCGACGCCTGTGCGCGAAGATATCGCCGAAACATTGTGGCGCTGTCCAAAACTCCTCCCAAGAAAAACGGTCAAATGAAAGCTCGGGGAAACTCAAATCACGAAGATCGTAGCCCTACCTGTTGAGAAGCCAACGGCGCAAGAATCGACAAAAACGGGGGTCGGAGTAAGCCGGGGGAGTCCTCGCACCAAAATGCGACGAAGAAGATCACAAACGAACGAACGTCGCGCCGCACCGTAAAAAAGAAAACCTCGGGATGCGTGCCCCTAAAAATCCCAAGAATGCTCTGTGAAATGTAGCTCAGGTGGAGGAAGAAAGTCCCAGAAGGAGTCACTGTGAAAAACTGCTCAGAAAAAGAGCTAAAAGGCCTCAAAGTTCACTATTTATAGGCCCAACCCGCAGCCCACACTTAATCGGATTCGAGCGCCCAGATTCGGGCGCCCGAAATCCGTTTAGTCGGATTTCCTCCGTCCGACCGAGCGCCCGGAATCACCCCGTGCTGACACGTGTCCCGCACAGCAAACAGCTGTGCGGGGCGCGTCAGTAGCCGCCGCGTGGCCCGCCTGGGTGACAGACGCGTGTCCCGCACAGCAAACAGCTGTGCGGGCGCGTCCGGTGCCGACGCGTGGCGCCGCTCGGTCAAGCGGGTAGGTAGCGCCCGCTAATAGCCGGGCGCCACGTGCCCCCGCACTGTCGCGGTCACACGTGCGGGCAGGCGCCGCCTGCGCGCCTGCCATGCACGCGCCCCGAGGCGCCAGCCCGCGCCCCCGTGCGCCGCGCCTCGTGAGCCCGCCAATGGACTGCCGCCACGTGTCCCTGCGCCGGGTTCATGCACCCGCGCGGGGAACTCCGTGGACCGCGCACCCAGCGCCAGCCAACCGGGGGTCGACACGTGTCTCCCGCCCGAAACCCTGCACCGTCGTTCAAAACCCTGCACCGCCGCACGAACTCCGTGGACCGCGCGCCGAAAGCCACCCAATCCACGCTTGACACGTATCCTGCCCTCGGTGAACGCCGGCCCCGTGGACCGCGCACCTGCCCGCGCGCCTGCCCGCCAGCCTCCGCGCTGCCCGCGCCTGCGCGCTGCCCGCGCTGCTGCCCGCGACGCTGCGCCGCCTTGCTCCGCAGCTGCCCGCCGTGCTCTGCTGCCGCCGCCGCTGCCCGCCGGCTGCCGGAACAGTACCCAATCCTCGGAATCCGTGTTTTCGCATCCGGGCTCCGAAAAATACCAATAAATAGTCCATTTTCACCGTTTTCACGCGCTGAATCCAAATCCGGTGTTCGATTTGCCAAATTATAATTCCAAAATTTTTCGAATGCATCCGGAAAGCTGTTCCTTGGTCCAAAATTCGTGCTGAGTCCATTTTTAATATCCGCTTCGCGCGAAACTACTTCTAAACATCCAACGGGGTCCTCCGATCACTCACGTGATCCATTTTAAGCCCGAAGTACAACACTTGTGTCCAATTTGTGCACAAACACCTCCAACACACCCCGTAGGCCTCCAGAAGCCACCCAACGCACTGCAACAGCTCTGCGGAGATCCAGGTCATCACAAACTCTAGGGATTTTCCTCATTTACACTTTTTAACCTCAACTTCTATTCCCTTTCTCTTAGAGACTCGACTCTAAGTTAAACTTTAACTTTTTCATAACCTTAGTTTGATTTATGTACAATGCCACACGTGGAGTCCTAAGGTTAATGCCACTCATAAAACCTTAGTCTAGGTTTTCTCCTATGTCATCATATCCAACATGCAACATACTTTTACATTAAGGTCTAGCATGCAATAATTATAACTTTACTTTTCGACTTCCTTCGCATAGAAAGGATCATTTGCATGATTCTTATACCAAGAATACTTCATCCAAACCCTTTTTCTCATGAATATTCTAACTTTCTATTGACATGCTTCTATGATATATAAAAACAAAGGACAAGGGGAGAGGTCACCCTTGTTCGCTAGAATCCCCCACCTTTTGTTGTTCTTGATTGGAGAAGATGGCTTGCTCTCTTGTTGGTTCACAAGAAGCCCTAAATCCAATAATGAAACCTCAAGGAATCATTACAATGCTCTTTTAATCCATAAAAATCATAAAAGAGAAACCCTAGGTTTACTCTTATCTCTCTTGATGGCTCTTTGAACCAAATGAAAGAAAAGGGATGAAAACCCCATTTTTGACATGTTCTAGTAAAGAGAAATATTGATCTCTTTATGTGAGGACCACCCGAATCCCCGCGAAAGGATTACTGTTGGATCAGCAGCTTCTGGAGGCCTATATTGGGTGTTGGAGGTGTTTGTGCGCGTATCGGACTCAAGAAAGGGGCTCAGTGCGTAAAATAGATCACAAGTGTATTTGGATGCCCCTGTCGAATTTTAGAAGTGGTTTCACGCGAAACAGACATAGAATTTGCATTTAGAGCGGAAAAATGATGGAAATTGACTACTTGGATGTATTTTTCTGAGTCCGGACGCTCGAAAACGGACACCTGCAAGTTTTCAGTGTTTTCGGTTCCATAGTGGACCGGTGGACCGAGGGATGTGCCACGTGGCGGCTTCCCATTGGTACCGTACGCCACGTGGAAGAGCGGGAGGCGTAGCACAATGGGCTCGGCCCACGGGAGCAGCGTGCACAGGTCGGGCAGACGCGCGGGCAGCCGCGGCGCTGCGGGGACTGGTGTGCCACGTGGAGGCTTCTCATTGGCATGCTTTGGAAACGTGGCAGCAGCGGATTGGTGGGTGCAGCAGGGGCGGTCCACGGAGGTGACTAGGGCGCCTCGGGATGCATGCGTGGGCAGGCGGGGCTGGCACGGGCGCACGTGGGAGCGGCGACCGAGGCATTGACGCGGGCGGAGGCAGCGCATGAGCGCGCCACGCGTCGGCGCGTGGTTGGCGGGAGCCAACCACCCGCGCGGTGGGTGCGGGCCACGCGGCGCGGAGGGTTGGATCCACTATTTGCTGTTTTGGGCTACGTGGCGCAACGGGGTTGATCCGGGCGCTGGGAGTTTGGGGGACATTCCGGGCTACTGTTTGCGCCCGAAAGATTCGGGCACCCAGAAAAGGACCCCCAAACCGTGTTTTTCTCATGGATTTTAGCCTATAAATAGGCATGGGGTGCCCCATTACGGGATTTTTTGAGTTTTTCCAGGAGCCCCCTTTGGCAGAGCTCTTCACCACCTTGTCCTCTACTCTTCCATGGATTGTGAGTTTTTTTGGAGGCCGCGACATCGGCATTTTCTGCGACGCGGCGCGCTTCGACGCTCCTTCGATTGTGGTTTCTTCCGTTGCATTTCAGTCCGCGAGGCCCCGTGGACTACCCTGATGGAGTTTTGAGCCGATTTTTATGGCAGCGCATTCATGAGAGGTATGCCTTCAATTTCCATGCTGATCACATTGCTCTGTTTCGAGTTTTTGTGGTGTTCCTAAGGTATCTTTTGACCCCTTTTTCTGCGGCAGACTTTTGGACAGCGATGGAGTATTGTTAGGTTTTCTCAGCCTACGGGCCTCGAAACGGGACATTTAAGGACTAAATCGACATCTACGCTTTGAGAGGAACGTAACCGTATTTTTATCGAAATTTTTGGAGGTCATTTCGAAGGTGATGTTTTAGCTTCTTCGGGACTGATTTTCGCAGATTTGCAATTGTGGGTAGTTTGTCTTACCGCGATGTTTTGTGTGTAACTTGGCCTACAGGTGTCGGAACGAGGAGTATAAATACTCGATTTGCATCTACTCGTCTCGAGGATCGCAGCCGTGATTTTTTTAGATTTTTCGGAGGATTGGACACAGGTGAAAACCCCCTTTTCTGTGCTGTTTTGTAAAACAGCAAGTGTTGTTTTGGGGTGTTGACTGTGGTGTTGATTGTGGGCTGTTTAGCAGTGGACTTGGCGATGGTGTTGGCTGTGATGTTGGCTGTGATGTTTGCTGTGGCACGAGCGATCAAGTGCCGAGGGTGCGGTTTCAGCGGATTTTGATTGTGAGTGACTGCGCCTTTCACCGACTTCTGCTTTGCCTGCGGAAAGCGATTCAGGTAGGTTGCTTCGTCTCCAGAACCGGTGGACGGTTCTCTAATTCTATCTGTTAGAATGCATGCAAGTTTAGGGTACAATGTATGTGTGGTGACCCGGATCTTTGCAGGGCTTCTATAGTGTGACCAGCAGCTTCTGGAAGCCTACGTGGCATGTCGGCGGTGTTCGCGCGCCAATTTGGACACAAGAGATGGACTCGGGGCTTAAAATAGATCACGTGGGTAATCGGGGGACCCCATCGGATGTTTAGAAGAGTTTACGCGCGGAGTGGATATCAAATTTAGGCTCGGCGCAGAATTCGGATTAAAAATACCTTTCCGGGAGCCTCCGGCAAATTATAGGAGTGGAATTTGGCAAAATGGACGCCGTTTTTGGAATCAGCGCGCGAAAACGGTCAAGATGGGCTATTTACTTACTGTTTTTGAGCTTGCGGGTACTGTTCACGCCGGAACAGTGTCTCCGGCGATCGCCGGCGGCGGCGGGCAGCGTTGGCGGGCGGCGGCGCAGCCTCGGGCAGGCATTTAGCGGCCGCGGGCAGGCGGCTGAGGGCGCGGGCAGGCGGCTGAGGGCGCGGGCAGGAGCGCGGTCCACCGCGGAGGTCGTGCGCCAGGGGCGGGCCACGTGGCGCTTTTCGGTTGGCCGGTGCTGCAGACGCGGTCCACGGAATTTGGTCCGGGTGCACGGTAGACCGGGGGGACACGTGGCATGAGGTGATTGTTTCGGTGTTGTGCTCCCGGTCCACGCAACCGGTGGAGTGGGTGACCGGGGCAGGTGGCCGTACGGCGGGGCAGGTGGCCGTACGGCCGGGGCAGTCGCGACGTGCGCGGTGCACGGGGCGACGTGCGCGGTGCACGGGTTGCCGGGGCCACGTGGCGCGACGCCATTGGCTGGCGCAGGTGCGCCGGGTGCAGCGGGGCCCAGGAATCCTGTGTAGTGGGCTACGTGGCCGGCCCGCAGCGTTTCGGGCTTGAACAGTAATGGGCCGGGCCCATTACTGTAGCCGCCCGAAAAATCCCTGGCGCCCGAATCCGGGACTCATTCGGTATTTTTGCAATTGTTTCTCCTGCACTATATATACCAACCCGAGCCCCCTTCTTTGCTTTCTTTCTCTCAACCCTTTCACTTTCTGCCCGAGCCCCCTTAAGCAAAGTTGTTCACCTCTTCATCCTTGATCTTCCTGCCAAGTTCTAGGATTTTAGGAGGCTCGAATCCCGAGGTTCCCCATTTTACGGCGCGGCGCGACGTTGCATTCCTGGGTTCTTCTTCGGCGCAGCAACAGTGTTTTAGCTCCCCTGGGCTACCCCGAGATCTTTTTGCTGTGATTCTTGCGCCGGCAGACTCCTAAGAGGTAGGAATTCATCTTTCGTTTTGGTTGCGCTTTCCAGTTTCAAGTTTTTGGCACGGATCCCGAGGCAAACTGTGACCCCATTTTCTGTGTGGACTTCCTTGACAGCAGCGGGGTATTTTGGCCATATCTTTACGCACAAGCGTCAGACGGAAACGAGCTCAACAACTTTTTCATCTTCAGATCGCAAGGAACGCGCTCGTATTTTTCTTGGATTTTTCTGAGATTTCATCAGAGGTGAAAATCACTGTTTCTCTGTGTACAGTGCTACAGTCTTTTTGTGCTGAAATCTTGGGAGTGTACCACCCTGTCGAATTTATATCTTGGCTTACCGAACTCAGATTTGGGCGTGCAAGCTACCGTTGCGAAGCTATCGACGCGAGGATCGCGGTGATATTTTTCTGGGAATTTTCTGGGCTCTTGCTGCAGGTGAAAATTAAGCATTTCTGGGACTGTTGTGGTATGTGTGTGTGAGAGCAGATTTTGGAATGTATGTGTAATAGTGGACTTTGTATTGTGCCAGGAGAGTTACGGGTGTGCTGAACTTATTGGAGCAAGGGATTAGAGTTATCTGGTGTTTTCAGCTGTTGGGCTTTGGACAGTCAGCTTTTCAGGTGGGTGCCTTATTCCCGGAACCGGTGGACGGTTCTCTATATTGTTATATGTTAGCATTGCATGCAGGTGTACGGTACAATAGCTGGAATTGATCGGTAAGTTTAACAGTGAGGATTTTATGGAAATTGCAAGTGAATTTCTGATAGTATGACAATGGTATAATCAAATATTCATGTTGGTGATTAGTGGAAGCCCACCTAAGGCAAGGTTACCATATATGATTAATTATCATGCCATATTAGCACATAACCTTTTATGAGGCTGGTTTATGCATTGGGATAGGATTATGTAGTTATGTGCAGGTTCCATTCTGAGGAGCCGTTTTGGATTGAGGATTATGGACAGGTATGGTCATTGATAATTTTGGCATGAGGTTTATTTTTCTTTATTTTGCTTTGAGGACAAATGCATGCTTGTATGGACATCTAGATAGGCCATCTTTTACTGCTACACTTTCATATTGGAACTTGACTTAGGAGAAACCATGTTATTCCTTTCTCCTTCTTGTTAGTCAGGTGGTCTGTGTTGCTCGGGTGCGAGCCGGGGTCTGGGGTAGTGTAGCAGGGACATTGGTGACAGGGACAGGTTGTGCTGGATTGCGGCTGGCAGGGTCTTGGCGGTGACCGCGGACTTTGGGCGGTTGACCGGAGGTCGGTTATAGTACTTTGGTTATGGACGGCAGGGTATTGCGGCAACTGCGGATATTGGGCGGTTGACCGGATATTTATTGATGTATCAGATTGGGTATTAGACTTTCCTCTAGTGGATGGAGTTTCCACTTATCATTTACTGTTGTATCCGTGTAGGGATCGGGTTTCCCTTTAGTGGATGAGTTTTCCCACTTTGATCAGAGTCGTGATCCAGTCCTGCTATATCGTGAGACTTGTTACAGTGATACTGGTTACAGAGATACTTTACTCGTGTGGGTCGCTCCCCACGAGTGCCACTCCGGAGTGCGCGGCTGACAGACTTTGAGTCCTTGGGACTCCTTTGCTTCGGTGTTATGCGTAGGCTGGCATACCCGTCGCGGCAGAGCAGGCAGTACCAGTTCTACTGGTGGTATCAGATTGGGTTTATTTCCAGACAGTTACTTCATGGTTACACTCATGTCAGGGGGACTGAGCAGAGTCTAGCGGCTGTGTGTAGACCAGTGCTAGTGTTGTTGGGAACCGTTTGGGGTTTGACGGTGGTCCCGTGGTCGTTGTGAGTTCTTTGACCATTGTGTGAGAGGTTGAGCATCTTGAGTCTTTCCGTTCTGAGAGAGAGAGGGCATGGATTTGACTATAGCCTGCATGAGCCACTACTCGATAGCGAGTTAGTCCGTTTGGACGCCCTACGTAATTCCTGCCCGTCAGGGGAGGTGGTTGTAGGTGGGCGCAGGTTTGACTGGACCCGATGTGGCAGTCAGCTCGATTGGGTCGATTGAGCACCTCGTGTGCGAGTGTTGCATATCTTCATCAGAGTATCCCCAGTTGAGCATTTAGATTGAGGCATGGTAGCTGTAGAGTGTTTCCAGCTTCTCCTTTCAGTTTTACTGCATCGGTTATCTTTTGCCTCTAGTAGTCTTGGTGGGCAGATCGTCGGGCCTAGTGGCGATACCCACTGAGAACTCCCTTTTTGCGTAGTTCTCACGCCCGTTGGGGGTTTTCCCCCTTTTTTGTCCTTTCTCTCCTTTGTTTTGCAGAGTCTTGGCGGGTGTTGCCGTTCTGTGGTTGCTGTGCGTGGTGAGGGAGTAGCGAGCTAGATCCAGACCCATCTTTGGAGAGTAGCGGTACCCCCTTTTGAGGAGATCTTCAGTATAGTCGGTAGATTGGTATTTATTTCCTCTTTTGAGAGACTGATGTAGTGAGGATATGATGTATTGAGAGCTTATACACTGATGTTTTATTTGAGATATCTCCCTGTTGAGCTATGAGTTTTGTACTCGAGGTTATTGTATGATCATCATTTTTTTGGAAGATGGACCTTGTTGTTTTATCTTCAGTTGTACAGTGGTTGATTTTATTTCTATAGCAGTTTTATCTTTTAGCTCTGATATCTGTTAGCTGTAGCTCTTTTTGCAGGTAGGACGCTTCGCCTATGCGGGTTTGGCATAGGTGGCGGATCTGTTGGCTAGCCCGGGTCGCAGTTTCGACCCCGGGGCGTGACAGATTAGGTGGTATCAGAGCCTAGGTTGTAGGTCATGGTGGACTTAGAAACCCTAGGCTTGTGGTTGGACCCTAGGATGACTTCGTGAGAGTCGTGATTTGTAGCGAGAGTCCTGATTGAGTTTTACACCTCTCCCGAGGGACGGGATGAGTGATTGGCATGTTTATTCTCCTAAGAAGTTATGTTGGCTGCAGACAACATAACGCTGTGGAATGGGTGACATGCTCTAGACTTTCGCTGGATTGGGTCGAGCGTTGTTGTGTGCTGATTTGTGGTTTCGTCGTGGCGAGCGGTGTCTCCCCGACGCTGGGTTTGGGACCCTTGTGCATCCTGTCATGGCAGTTGAGCTTGAGCGGCTGGTTTTGGGCCGGATACCCGGATTGAGGTCAGAGAACTCCGGACCCAGGAGACAGGATTGTCAGAGGCATAGCAGCGGCAGAGTGAGCAGCTAGTTTGGTGACGCCGTTGTCAGAGCAGTGGGCAGCCCGACAGTACTTTTCTTCTGAGACCACCAGGATGTAGTATCCTCAGCGGCAGGGATTTCTGTAGTGCCAATAGAGCGAGTGGCCCCTCCGTGCCAATGTTTAGTGCCAAGGCACTGAGGTAAGGTGGATGGTTGACAGCAGAGGAGCTGTGGGGCATGTTTGATTAAGTGAGCCAGATTTGGCGGATGAACCACCCCGACTCGTAAGATTAAGCTTGGAGCCTTTGGAGGCAGAGTCGTGGTTGGGGGTGATGGAGTGATCAATTGAGAGCCTCCCGGTGCTAGAGAGTTTATGCAGTTGTTGAACTGGCGCTCCAGGTTTCGAGGGACGAGGCACATAGGATAAGTGAGATTGGGAGTGGATTGCGCCAGGATACTCTTTAGTTTCTTTTCGGTCCCTCCTGTTCGGGTTTTGGACTGTGGATGCCTCGTCGGAGTAGGCATTGTGTTTGGAGCTGGACACTGCAGTTCCTTGGATGGGGATCTGCCGCTAGAGGCGAGTTCTGGAGGGAGGCGCTTGGCGCTAGGTGATGGAGGACAGATCGGCAGGCAGAGGCATTTTCGTTTTGCTTTCCTGGGTGGTGGATATCCTTGTGGATGGTTAATGTAAAGCTTACCCAAGGGAATTCTACCCTTTGTGATTTATAACTTGCATATTTTGAATGTATTATATGGGATTGAGGGGTGAGCTTAGTAAGGATAAGTGTATAGGGAATTGCATGGATTAATGGTGTTTTGTCTTATGACGGTTGCAATGATGGATTTCTGAGATGTTGGGGATCGGGTGGACCCCGATGGCAGTATCAGTGTCTTTATCAGAGTAGCGCAACGGTAGCGTGGTTTTGTTGTCTGCGGAGGATCGTATCTGTTGCCTCAGCGTGAGCAGAGACAGAGGTCGTGCTCCCTTGTGATTGATTGGATATTTTCTGGTGGACTAAGCGACAACCGCTTGCATCGTGTGGATGAGCTTGTGCCGCCTGGTTGGAGGGCGCCACGGCAGTGGATCGGGTTGTTGTAGGTGTGATTTCATCACAGCAGTCGGAGTTAGTGCACTTTGCTTTCCGGCATGGACTAAAGGCAGAGTTATTACCACGTGCACTAGAGGTACAGGATACCATCGGTGTTATACATGTGAAGGAGGCTTGTGGATTTTGTTCAGTGTCGTTGAGACCATGAGTTATACCAGCAAACCTTTTGATATGGGTGGCAGTTCGATGTTTTGACCCAGTGCTTGGGATTGGTTGGCACAGCACCACTGGATGGTTAAGTGCGGAGAGAGTGATGACCGTGAGGCAGTCTAAAGGAGGCTTGTTATAGGGAAACTGTTCGAGCACACGGATTTTAGCGACTGTGTGAGAGGAGCTTATGGCGGTGCCGGGACCAAAGGATATTTCTATTGCTGCGAAATCCCGGGTGTGAGTCCACTCGAGTTGATGATTATGCCGCCTGTTAGGGAGATTGAGATTGCGGTTGACGTGGTTCTGGAAACCGCGCCAACCTCGATAGCACCACTTGGATATTATCTGTAAGAGCTGGGAGAGTTGATCGCACCGGTGCAGGGATCTGTTGGATCGAGGGTCGTTTGACCTAGTGCCACGTCGTTGATATACGACGGTGAGAGCCCTTTGGGATTGGAGCCCAGGCAGGTCCAGATATTATTTAGAATCTTTTGATGGAGCTATGTACAGGCAGTTATTGTATGATGCCTGCACCAATATAGAATTTCAACTGAGGGCTTTGTCTAGATGGTGTTCAGGACACAGTAGGGGCAATATGAGTACAGTGAGGCCAATGGAATGACTAAGGTCCTGTTGCCTCTAAGATTGAGGAATTCTGTGTTTCAGTTGGGCTTGAACGGTTTGATAGCAGCGTTCTCCAGAGATATTTTGGTTTTACCCCCTCCCCGAGCGATTTAGAGTTGTGGAGCATTTGTAGACGATGTGACAAGGTCTGTGGGGAAGAAGCTTTATGCCAAGTCGTTGTGGTACAAGTTTTAGCTTCGAGAGCATATCTTCCTGGATTACTTATTCTAGCCGTAGGGGCGGCGGTGGAAATCCGGCCAAAAGGGATGCTATTTAGGACTGACCAAGATCGACGGTCATTGTTGGGGTGAGGAGTTTTAGACCGGATAGTGCTAGCAGAGCTTGATGAGCGGATGATGAGATTGGTACCAGCGCCGATTTTAACCTTGTCTGTGGTGGGAGATGGATTTGCGAGTTATAGTGATACCTCCCGTAGTGGCTGTAGAGCCACCATTGGATTATGTGAGCATCCAGTATCACCCCAACAGAGCCACTGTGGTGGCGGATGCCTGGAGCAGAAGAGCTATTTGGGAGTCGTGTTTGACGGTTCCATAGCTGGCACTGTGTGGGGCCATCCTTGTGTGCAGGGTTTGAGTTGAGTCCCTGAGGATCCCTTTTGATGAAAGGCTGCGGCTGAGCAATCCACTTGGGTTGAGTTTTGAGGGTGACTGAGTGTGAACCCCCGCTTGTTAGGGCCCCTTTTCTGTGCAGGTGTTTGTGTGGATGTGTTTCGGGTCGCTTGGGTTGAGTTGGCTCTTAGGAGTGACGTTAGAGCGTGTTGCTCGGGCTATTTGTTCCTTTCCCCCCGCCTTTTGTTGGAGTTTTTGAGGTTTTTCTGCGTCTCAGCTCAGGAGTGTTATGTTTTGGACCCCTCGCCCGTGTTTGACTCGTTCCTTTTGGGGTCTGTGAGAGTTTGGAGTACGATGGACGCCCGTTGCGAATTCCGGCTCGTGAGGTGAGGGAATTGCGCGATCGGGCTATGCCGTTCTGGTTGTTGCTGATGTTGTTGCTGAGTAATCACGGGGTGTGATTGGTGACTTGGGAGCTGGGGACGGCGGTGTTGGGTATCAACCCCTGGTTTCTGAGACTCCTTGGGAGTTGCTCTAGTTTCGAGGATGAAACTTTCTTTTAGTGGGGGAGGATGTGGTGACCCGGATCTTTGCAGGGCTTCTACAGTGTGACCAGCAGCTTCTGGAAGCCTACGTGGCATGTCGGCGGTGTTCGCGCGCCAATTTGGACACAAGAGATGGACTCGGGGCTTAAAATGGATCACGTGGGTAATCGGGGGACCCCATCGGATGTTTAGAAGAGTTTACGCGCGGAGTGGATATCAAATTTAGGCTCGGCGCGGAATTCGGATTAAAAATACCTTTCCGGGAGCCTCCGGCAAATTATAGGAGTGGAATTTGGCAAAATGGACGCCGTTTTTGGAATCAGCGCGCGAAAACGGTCAAGATGGGCTATTTACTTACTGTTTTTGAGCTTGCGGGTACTGTTCACGCCGGAACAGTGTCTCCGGCGATCGCCGGCGGCGGCCGGCGGCGGCGGGCAGCGTCGGCGGGCGGCGGCGCAGCCTCGGGCAGGCGTTTAGCGGCCGCGGGCAGGCGGCTGAGGGCTCGGGCAGGCGGCTGAGGGCGCGGGCAGGAGCGCGGTCCACCGCGGAGGTCCTGCGCCGGGGGCGGGCCACGTGGCGCTTTTCGGTTGGCCGGTGCTGCAGACGCGGTCCACGGAATTTGGTCCGGGTGCACGGTAGACCGGGGGGACACGTGGCATGAGGTGATTGGTTCGGTGTTGTGCTCCCGGTCCACGCAACCGGTGGAGTGGGTGACCGGGGCAGGTGGCCGTACGGCAGGGCAGGTGGCCGTACGGCCGGGGCAGTCGCGACGTGCGCGGTGCACGGGGCGACGTGCGCGGTGCACGGGTTGCCGGGGCCACGTGGCGCGACGCCATTGGCTGGCGCAGGTGCGCCGGGTGCAGCGGGGCCCAGGAATCCTGTGTAGTGGGCTACGTGGCCGGCCCGCAGCGTTTCGGGCTTGAACAGTAATGGGCCGGGCCCATTACTGTAGCCGCCCGAAAAATCCCTGGCGCCCGAATCCGGGACTCATTCGGTATTTTTGCAATTGTTTCTCCTGCACTATATATACCAACCCGAGCCCCCTTCTTTGCTTTCTTTCTCTCAACCCTTTCACTTTCTGCCCGAGCCCCCTCAAGCAAAGTTGTTCACCTCTTCATCCTTGATCTTCATGCCAAGTTCTAGGATTTTAGGAGGCTCGAATCCCGAGGTTCCCCATTTTACGGCGCGGCACGACGTTGCATTCCTGGGTTCTTCTTCGGCGCAGCGACAGTGTTTTAGCTCCCCTGGGCTACCCCGAGATCATTTTGCTGTGATTCTTGCGCCTGCAGACTCCTAAGAGGTAGGACTTCATCTTTCGTTTTGGTCGCGCTTTCCCGTTTCAAGGTTTTGGCACGGATCCCGAGGCAAACTGTGACCCCATTTTCTGTGTGGACTTCCTTGACAGCAGCGGGGTATTTTGGCCATATCTTTACGCACAAGCGTCAGACGGAAACGAGCTTTTACAACTTTTTCATCTTCAGATCGCAAGGAACGCGCTCGTATTTTTCTTGGATTTTTCTGAGATTTCATCAGAGGTGAAAATCACTGTTTCTCTGTGTACAGTGCTACAGTCTTTTTGTGCTGAAATCTTGGGAGTGTACCACCCTGTCGAATTTATATCTTGGCTTACCGAACTCAGATTTGGGCGTGCAAGCTACCGTTGCGAAGCTATCGACGCGAGGATCGCGGTGATATTTTTCTGGGAATTTTCTGGGCTCTTGCTGCAGGTGAAAATTAAGCATTTCTGGGACTGTTGTGGTATGTGTGTGTGAGAGCAGATTTTGGAATGTATGTGTAATAGTGGACTTTGTATTGTGCCAGGAGAGTTACGGGTGTGCTGAACTTATTGGAGCAAGGGATTAGAGTTATCTGGTGTTTTCAGCTGTTGGGCTTTGGACAGTCAGCTTTTCAGGTGGGTGCCTTATTCCCGGAACCGGTGGACGGTTCTCTATATTGTTATATGTTAGCATTGCATGCAGGTGTACGGTACAATAGCTGGAATTGATCGGTAAGTTTAACAGTGAGGATTTTATGGAAATTGCAAGTGAATTTCTCATAGTATGACAATGGTATAATCAAATATTCATGTTGGTGATTAGTGGAAGCCCACCTAAGGCAAGGTTACCATATATGATTAATTATCATGCCATATTAGCACATAACCTTTTATGAGGCTGGTTTATGCATTGGGATAGGATTATGTAGTTATGTGCAGGTTCCACTCTGAGGAGCCGTTTTGGATTGAGGATTATGGACAGGTATGGTCATTGATAATTTTGGCATGAGGTTTATCTTTCTTTATTTTGCTTTGAGGACAAATGCATGCTTTTATGGACATCTAGATAGGCCATCTTTTACTGCTACACTTTCATATTGGAACTTGACTTAGGAGAAACCATGTTATTCCTTTCTCCTTCTTGTTAGTCAGGCGGTCTGTGTTGCTCGGGTGCGAGCCGGGGTCTGGGGTAGTGTAGCAGGGACATTGGTGACAGGGACAGGTTGTGCTGGATTGCGGCTGGCAGGGTCTTGGCGGTGACCGCGGACTTTGGGCGGTTGACCGGAGGTCGGTTATAGTACTTTGGTTATGGACGGCAGGGTATTGCGGCAACCGCGGATATTGGGCGGTTGACCGGATATTTATTGATGTATCAGATTGGGTATTAGACTTTCCTCTAGTGGATGGAGTTTCCACTTATCATTTACTGTTGTATCCGTGTAGGGATCGGGTTTCCCTTTAGTGGATGAGTTTTCCCACTTTGATCAGAGTCGTGATCCAGTCCTGCTATATCGTGAGACTTGTTACAGTGATAATGGTTACAGAGATACTTTACTCGTGTGGGTCGCTCCCCACGAGTGCCACTCCGGAGTGCGCGGCTGACAGACTTTGAGTCCTTGGGACTCCTTTGCTTCGGTGTTATGCGTAGGCTGGCATACCCGTCGCGGCAGAGCAGGCAGTACCAGTTCTACTGGTGGTATCAGATTGGGTTTATTTCCAGACAGTTACTTCATGGTTACACTCATGTCAGGGGGACTGAGCGGAGTCTAGCGGCTGTGTGTAGACCAGTGCTAGTGTTGTTGGGAACCGTTTGGGGTTTGACGGTGGTCCCGTGGTCGTTGTGAGTTCTTTGACCATTGTGTGAGAGGTTGAGCATCTTGAGTCTTTCCGTTCTGAGAGAGAGAGGGCATGGATTTGACTATAGCCTGCATGAGCCACTACTCGATAGCGAGTTAGTCCGTTTGGACGCCCTACGTAATTCCTGCCCGTCAGCGGGAGGTGGTTGTAGGTGGGCGCAGGTTTGACTGGACCCGATGTGGCAGTCAGCTCGATTGGGTCGATTGAGCACCTCGTGTGCGAGTGTTGCATATCTTCATCAGAGTATCCCCAGTTGAGCATTTAGATTGAGGCATGGTAGCTGTAGAGTGTTTCCAGCTTCTCCTTTCAGTTTTACTGCATCGGTTATCTTTTGCCTCTAGTAGTCTTGGTGGGCAGATCGTCGGGCCTAGTGGCGATACCCACTGAGAACTCCCTTTTTGCGTAGTTCTCACGCCCGTTGGGGGTTTTCCCCCTTTTTTGTCCTTTCTCTCCTTTGTTTTGCAGAGTCTTGGCGGGTGTTGCCGTTCTGTGGTTGCTGTGCGTGGTGAGGGAGTAGCGAGCTAGATCCAGACCCATCTTTGGAGAGTAGCGGTACCCCCTTTTGAGGAGATCTTCAGTATAGTCGGTAGATTGGTATTTATTTCCTCTTTTGAGAGACTGATGTAGTGAGGATATGATGTATTGAGAGCTTGTACACTGATGTTTTATTTGAGATATCTCCCTGTTGAGCTATGAGCTTTGTACTCGAGGTTATTGTATGATCATCATTTTTTTGGAAGATGGACCTTGTTGTTTTATCTTCAGTTGTACAGTGGTTGATTTTATTTCTATAGCAGTTTTATCTTTTAGCTCTGATATCTATTAGCTGTAGCTCTTTTTGCAGGTAGGACGCTTCGCCTATGCGGGTTTGGCATAAGTGGCGGATCTGTTGGCGAGCCCGGGTCGCAGTTTCGACCCCGGGGCGTGACAGTATGTGATTGAGAGGTAAGCTTAGTAGTGGTATTTGTTTGAGAATTTGCAAGAGTAATATCCATGTTATGTCTTATGAGAATTGCAATAGTGGATATCCATGATGATGGTTAATGTAAGCTTACCTAAGGGAATGTTACCCTTGTGATTGATAGCATGCATGACTTAATGTACAACCAATAGGATTGAGATGTAAGCATGGGAATGGCCTATTTATGTGGGATTGATATACTATAGTGGTGATATATTAGCATGCCATGTTAGCACATAGCCTTTTATGAGATTTGATTATTCGATGGGGTAGGATGATATATCTATGTGCGGGTACTACTCTTTCTTCTATCTTCCTTGAGGACACTTGCATACTTGTATGGACATCTAGATAGGCCATCTTTTACTGCTACACTATCATATTGGGACTTGACTTAGGAGAAACCATGATTGCTTCTTTTCTTATTTTTAGTTAGACATGTGGTACATGTTGCTCTTGTTCGAGCTGGGGTTTGGGATAGTGTAGCCGGGACCTTGGGGTCTGGGACAGGTTGGACCGGATTATGGATTGTGGGGGATTGCGGCGACCGCGGATATTGGGCGGTTGACTGGATGTCGGTTGTTGTACCGGATTGTGGATGGTAGGGTATTGCGGCGACCGCGGACATTGGGCGGTTGATCGGATGTTTACTTTTGCATCAGATTGGGGATCCGGGTTTCTTTAGTGGATGGGTTTTCCCACTTGAGCATAGTCGTGATCCAGTCCTGCTATATTATGATACTTGTGACAGAGATACTTTACTCGTGTGGGTCGCTCCCCCCGAGTGCCACTCCGAAGTGTGAGACGGACAGTCTTTGAGTTCTTGATACTCTTTCTTTACATCGGTGTTATGCATAGGCTGGCATACCCGATGTGGCCGGCAGAGCTGGCAGTGCCAGTTTTTACTGGTCCATGGATTGGATTTATTCAAGCAGATACTTTTATTGTTGCACTCGTGCATGGGGGCTGAGTGGAGTCTGGTAGCTGTGATTAGACCAGTGCTAGTGTTGTTGGGAGCCGTTTGGGTTGACGGTGGTCCTCGGTCGTTGAGAGTACTTCGACCTGCGAGATGCTTGGGGATATTGAGTCTATCCGTTCTAAGAGAGAGCATGGATTTCGACTATAGCCTGCATGTGCCACTGTTCGTTAGCGAGTTAGTCCGATTGGACACCCTACGTTGATACACTAGGGAGGCGCAGACTTGACTGGACCAGATGTGCCAGTCAGCTCGATTGGGTCGATTGAGCACCTCGTGTGCGAATGGTTGCATATCTTTTCATCGGTATTACCCATTGAGCATTTTAGATAGAGGCATGGTAGCTGTAGAGTATCTCCAGCTTTTCTTATTCAGTATTTACTGCATCGTTATCTTATGCCTCTAGTAGACTTAATGGGCAGACCGTCGGGCCTGGTGGCGGTACCCACTGAGAACTACGTGTTGGTGTAGTTCTCACACCCGTTGGGGGTGCTCCCCCCCCCCCCTTCCCCCCGTCCCCTCTTTTCTTTCCTCTCCTTTGTTTTGCAGAGTCTTCTGCGGGAGTTGCTGGTTCTTCTGTTGCTGATCGAGGCGAGGGAGTTGCGAGCTAGATCCCTATCCGTCTTTGGAGAGTAGCGGTACCCCCTCATTGGAGATCTATAGTACAATCAGTAGATTGTTTATTTTTACATTGGAGAGACTGTTGTATTGTGAGGATCTGTGTCACGCTCCAGAGGTTCTAAATGAGTGGAAAAACGTGTATCTTTTTTTTGAAATTAACCTCGCCACCGGTGCGCGCCAGACCCGCCACATATACAAATTCACTCCACACACGGACGGAGTCTCCTTTTTATATGTACAGCGTCTTAAACACGACTTATACTTTAACCATGCAGTCACAATGAAATCAAAAGGAGATATCACACTTAATCATAACTATATTTACTACAACAAGGTTGAAAGGATAAATCCACAGGTTTGGAAAACAGTGTCCACACGACACCCGGTTTTAGAAACGTTTTCGCAATCTCTTTTAGGCGGCAACATAACTTGAAAGGATAAATCCACGGGTTTGGAAAGCAGTGCCCACACGACACTTAGTTTGAAAACGTTTTCGAAACTATTTTGCTATTTGAAAACACGCCGCATACAAGTCTAAGATAAACACAATTAAAAGATGTCACCACTAAGTTAGGATCTCAACCCAACATCCACATTATTCCACTAACAAGCAAACACTAGATTACTAACCAAAAGCAATAGAAAGATAACCCAAAGTGAAAAAGACGTTCGTCAGCCTCAAACGGCTAAGGTCCTCTAAACGCTGTCTCACCGTCGTCCCGGTTCCCACCCCTGTTCGGACCTGTCACAGTGTGGGTAGTCAGTGACAAACAAAGTAGATAGAAATAAGTAAAATGCTATAAGAACTGTAATGAACAAACTGATACACCAGAGCATTCCACTTCCCTCTAATGAATCACATATCCCCTGTTTAATCAAAACGAAACATGTGCTGGGAGGTCTAAAGACCCCCAACGAAAGTACACTTTGCTCGTACTTTGATGCCACCAACCCCTCCGCGGTGCTTGTGCGGTACCTTAAGTCATCCGCGAGGGGTCCCCACTACGACACCTTGTGGGGTACACGGGTAAACGTACCATCTTTCCGGAAAAATACACCGTGTGCGGTGGCCAGACTGCCGGTGTGCGTGTAAGCAATCCTGAGCATAAATGCCGAAACCGGCGTGTAATAAAGCACCGCGACATTCGTCGCCACAGTTAGAGTTAAAAGAGCTGGATTCTTATGCAATGGGGTTAGACAGTTCACAAAATATACATCTACTTTATTTTCACAAGATACGGTGGGAGCGACCATACACCGAAATATAATAAAGTACCCACCTCAAATCGCGTCGACCGGAACTCCGAAAATCGACTCGTGTTGGGTTATGATAATATAGATCTAAATAGGGGAAAAAATACCTAGAGGGGGGTGAATAGGTGTAAACAATAAACACTCAAAAATCTTTGAGTAATAAAATCCAATGCGGAAATGAAAAATAACACGCAAGATTTTTACGTGGAAAACTCCATCACAGGAGTAAAAAACCACAGGACCGATAACACGGTGAAATCAACTAAGATTAAACACGTACAAAGGTGATATAACGTACTCACACACGACTCAACCTTTTTCCATACACTCCGAGTTGATCTTCTCCGCTCGCTCCGCAACGCGCCTCGAATCCACGATTTGCGTCCAACGCCGAATCCATGGCGTCCAACGTCGAATCCACGACGTCTGACCAAATCCATGGTCTCCACCAAGTAGTACGTCTCAATCACATGAACGTACCTCGCTCTGAATCCACGAGAGCGGTAGCACCTTGAATCCACAAGGCCACGCGAATCCACGCGCCGATTTTGGGGAAAATCGTTGTTTTGTTTGGTGGTGAAAATCCGCCGAATACTTAGATCAAGGATAGATCGGAAATACCATCTAAGTATTCATTAATTTGATTCTACTCAAAATCTAAGTAAGAAAACCTAGATAGATGAAGAAACATAGAATTAAATCTAGTTATTTCCTTTCTTCTCTATATGTGGATTTATAAGTTTTTCTCCGTTAATATTTTTCCGTCATTTCCTAGAGTATAAAACTTATCGTGGATTACCCTAAAAGATAGAATTAGGGTTTACTTATAGGTTAGAAACCATTGGAAGTGGATAAGAATCAAAAACTGACTATAACAGAATTTTACCCGCACGACGGTCCGGACTGGATTATGCTCGATCCGGACTGTCGTTGTTTTTTAGAGAATTCCTGAAAAACAAGGTTTGGGGTCCGGAACAGAATACCTACGGTCCGGACTGTTCATGCGATTTCAGCAAACTCCACGTTCGGGGTCCGGACTGAACCAGGGGTGTTTCGGGGTCCGGACTGAACCAGGGGTGTTCGGGACTGGATTTGCGCATGAACCAACCTACGTTCGGGGTTCGGACTGTAGTACCCTGATCCGGATCCTGAACATGTAACAGTCCAGTTTCTTGATTTTTATTCGATTAAAAATTCATCCAAGTGTTTCTACACAATAAGAAGTATTCGGATCACCAAACTTATTTAGTTAAACGTACCAGATCCTTTTGAATTCTTCTTTCTTGAGATTGAGGTATATGATCCAACCATCTTCATCTTCAATCTTCAAGACTTAACCATTTCACGAAATACGCCAAAACAAAATCCTTAAGAATCTTCCCCTTTGGCGGTTTCGTGACAAAACATAAATCCACTTAAGAAAATTCAAAAAGATATTTTTGTTGCTATCACCATACAACAAAAATTTACATTTGAGATCCAAAATAAAAATGAATACATGAGATAAACTCCTAAAACAAACTCTAGACTTAGACGTTTGTACTCTCTGCAAAAGAAATAATTCTTGACAAAAGAAATCGTTAGATACCTCAAGAATTTAATATTCAAAAACCAACTAGAGAGATGAAGTTTATACTCACATGACATTTATAAAATCAGATATGTATTAAAATAGCAATCAAAGATAGACATATCTTCTAAGCAATAAATTCCAAATGTCATAAGTATGTTAGTCAACAAACAACTTGTTAGTAATAATACATGCCCAAATAGTTAGTCGAGACATGCAATTATTCACAATACAAAACCAAAGTTTTTGTTACTTACCTTTCAAGTTTTAATCGTTCCAAAGTTCTCACAATCACTTGTTAAAACCTACCATTGTTCATATTTCTCTCCCTCTTTTTGTCACTAAAAGTTAGCCAAAGATTATACAAAATTAAAAGGAAGTCAAAAAGTTCAAAAAGATAGAGAACTAAGACTAAAACCTGCAAAAGAAAAGATAGCTAGAACAACAAAGAAACCCAAGATTAGATCATTAGAGTAAATGATCATTCCAGATCAAACCTGGCTGAACTGCTACAATCCAATTTGTTCAAAATTCCTTTAAGCATTCTTGATATTTTGGAACATTTTCTTTTTATCTGTTGTTGTCCATAATTGATGTGTTCAATGTCAATTGATATAATTTCTTGTTCATCAGACAATCTCCTCTGTTCTCGTTGGATAGAGGATAAGATATCAGCTTCTGTGGTGTTTCTCCTGGAGGTCGAAGGAGATTGTGTGGATGCTGATGGTGCATTTTGATCTTCATTCCATGGAGATTCTCTAGGCAGAGAGTGAGCTCTGACGAGGGGTTCATTGATCCGAATTCCACTACCCCTTGAATTCTTTCGCCTAGTGTACTGCTTGGTTGTTGAGGAAGACTTCATCAGCTTCTTGTTCTTTAAATAAAACCTATCTTCGTCATCAACAGCCTGTTGTACTTCTTTACAATATGCGTCCCAATCTTCTTCGTCTTCTGATTCTGACTCAATTTGAGGAACATTCTTCGTCTCTTCTTGATGTGTTCCATCTTGTTCCTTTTTAACAGATGCTCGAGTTCCTACCATTGCTACAATGAGCACAATGTGTCACGCCCCCGGGGGTTTTTGAGTCTATCAAAGCGGAAGATTGCGTGTATTATTTTTTTTTTCTTCTTAACAAGGTAACTTAAACCTCATCCCCGGTGCGTGCCAGACCGCCACATACACAAATTCTCTCTGCCCACGGACAGAGTCTCCTTTGTATATGCACGGCGTCTCATTTACAACAACATACCTCAACCATCAACCATACAATAGACATACATCGTCAAACAGAGTACAGTAGTTTAACTAATGTTTAAAAAAGACTGGTGTCCACTCGACACCTTGTTGTTTTATTTTCAAGCGGAATATTAAAGCGGCATCAGTGTTTAGAAAGGATAAAACCAACGGTTGCAAGACCCGTGCCCACACGGCACTTCGTTTTGAGAAAACGTTTTCGAAATCATTTGGTTCGTCATGAAAACGTGCCGCATACGAAAACATCACTAAAAGCATCAAAGCATAAAAGTACACCTCATCCACAGCGCTAAGTAATACATGTCCACGGCTAATACGATCCACAAGCAAATTAACTAAAAGAAGCATAAGGGGAAATGAGATAATAAACCCAAGTATCTGACTACGGTCCTCGCGACGCAGTCTCACCGCCCTCCCGGCTAACGCACCTCGTAACACCTGTCACGGAGTGGGTAATGTCAGTGACAAACAAAGTAGATGTCTAATAACAATAAGGAATAAGGAGCAAACCGAAAACACCGGAACCTTTCGCTAAAACCCTGCACATAATTAAGCTGGGCCCCAACCCCAGATTTATCAATTAAGTTGGGCACCAACCCCAGAGTACCTGTCGGGGAGACTAAAGTCTCCCCTCGTGCGCAAACACCTCTTTGATGCATTTAACCTCTTCACGGTGCTGGTGTGCTATCTTCAGCGGGCGCGAAGAGGTCCTCACGGCACCCACCCCTTTGTGAGGTACACGGGTCAAAAAGAGACCACTTCTCCGGAAAAGTACACCCATGCGGAGGCCAATCCGCCTGTGTACGTGCAGCATCCGAAACGGATTTGCCGAGATCGGCGTGTAGTGAGCACCGCGACCGTAGCCGCTTCAATTGTTAGATGAAATACAATTATGCGAAAGGTTAAACTGTCCATCTACTTTGTTAGATAAATTAAGAACACTTTAATGATGATAGATGCACTTACTGCACTTGTTGCACTTATCGCAACCGTACCCACCTATTTGAAGAGAAGTCGGAACACCTGAATCCTTCGCGCACCCCTGCTGCGCACTTGGACCTAAAGAAAGTCCGCAAGGATAGCTATAGTCAAAAATGTGTACTAACATCCGAAAACAAAAGACCCAATTTACACTTTTCGACGGAAAAGTCCAACACCGTCCGGGTTGACGAAAACGGAAATCCCGCGCCGCCGTCGTCGTCCACCGGAGCCCCGCGCGGTTCGGAACCGCGCGGCGTGTCTCCGCGGCGACGCCCACGCGGCGCGGTGCCTCGCGCGGGTTTTGCCCGTGCGGCGGCCGCGCGGTGCCCGCGCGGGTGCGGCCCCGCACGGCGCCCACGCGGTTGCGGGTCCGCGCGGGTGCCGCCCGCGCGGCAGCCGCGCGGCGCCCGCGCGGTGCCCGCGCGGTTGGGGGTCCGCGCGGGTGCTGCCCGCGTGGCGCCCGCGCGGTGCCCGCACGGTTGCGGGTCCGCGCGGGTGCCGCCCGCACGGCAGCCGCGCGGCGCCCGCGCGGTGCCCGCGCGGTTGCGGGTCCGCGCGGGTGCCGCCCGCGCGGCAGCCGCGCGGCGCCCGCGCGGTGCCCGCACGGTTGCGGGTCCGCGCGGCGGCCGCGCGGCGCCCATGCGGTGCCCGCGCGGTTGCGGGTCCGCATGAGTGCCGTCCGTGACTCTCCGCCGCGCGATGCCCTAGCGGCACCGCGCGCCTCCGCCGTCCGTTCCGTGCCCTAGCACGGCGACGATGACGGTGACGGGGGCGGATACGACGGAGAAACCCAAGAACTCAACAAAAGGGACGACGGAAAAATCCCAAATAAATTATAACAATTATTTTACTAACCGAAGATCGACGGGAAGGTTGTCCGGTCGCGTTCTTGCCTTCGGTTCGATGTCCGGGAAGATCGGGCTCCTTCTCTTTCTCCATTCCCTTTCTTCCGGCTAGGGTTCCGTCTTTTCTTTTCTTTTCCTCTTCTCACCGATTAGGGTTTTTATTTCTTTCTTTTCTTTTCTTTCCGATAATCGGGATCCCTTATATAGCTCGTATTAAATCTTTAATTAATTTCCTTTTTAATTAGTACGTAAGAGAATTCTATTTTCCCTCATGGATAATTAATTAACTAATTAATTATCCCCTACGAGATAACCCACCTTATCTCTAACGGGTGCAAGATATTTTGCACGGATTCCGATGCATGACTAATCACCGTATCACTAGGAATTCCGTTCCGGGAGATCCCGGTATCGGATTTCAGATCCGATCGCACCGTCGGCCTTCTTTTTCCGCGCTCTATCGCAGAAAAATACTAGCACCACACACCGGCCAACTTTTAAGAATTGAATAATTTTATTTCACTTAGAGGCTTAAATGACTACATGTAAGTCAAAAATACCCCGAAAGGCCGGATCACTACACAATGATCCAAGCAAAAGCCATTATTGCAAGTGCCTAAGTAATTTAAGAACCTGCGAGCAAAAACTCAAGAACACGAAAAAAAAAAATTATTTATTTTTAAAAATTTGAAAAATTATACCCAAACAATCATTACGTGTAGAGAGACTAGGAATCAAATTAGTTTTGCAAAAAGAATTTTAAAAATAGATCAATCCCATGATTTTCAAAAATTCTCATTATATGCCCTAAAACCGAATTTTTAGAAATCGAAGCCTAAAAATCTGTTAATCAAGTGAATACCAAGCATATAAACAAAACTAATCCACTCAGAGTTCTTATTTCAAAAGAAATTTAATCAAAAACTATCTAGAATTGAATTCGAATCATGATTTTCACTCATGTTATGAAGAACAATACAAAACCAGTGAAAAGATTGAGTTTTGATCAAAAAGACTTACTTGAATTCGAAGAACTTGAGTTAGAAAGGCTCCAAATTGGTTGATTTCTAGAGAGAGAAACTCTGGAGTCTTGAAAACAAAAGCTTGTGATAAAATAAAATCAAAAACCCTTTTGTTTTAAATAAACCCTAGCCGCGGTCCGGAACAAATCAGTAATCCAGTCCGGATCGGCTACCCACAGAAAATTCCTGCGTTCGGGATCCGGAACAGATATTCCAGTCCGGATCGGCTCCAACTTTTTCTTCAGAAAAATTTAGAAAAAATCCAGAAAATCTAGAAAAAGTATGTAAGCACTTTTGCATGTCAACTTTAAACAAAAGTCATCGTTTCATATCAAAAGAAATAGATTATGTTTAATCTATCAATAATATTCAAGTAATGAAACGAAAATTTATAAAAATTAAATCCTTTAAAGTTGAACAAGTTCAATGACATCTATCATGATCTTATGAGTAATGCGTTTATCAAATCATCAATTTGGTAAAGAAAATGAAGTACCAAGATCGATAGATGTCTGAAATCCCAAATAGATTAGATAATATATCTAGTCAATTTATTATAAGGAGTGGCTCTTTGAGCATCTTTCAATAAAAATACCCACCTTATACCAACCTTGGAATTTGACAGAGTCAAGTATTCCAAAAAGCATTTTATCTATTCAATCACGAAAAACCATGCTTTGTATAAATGTGGTAGCTGCACACAGTACTCGGACGACCGAGGTGGTACCTCTTTCCTCCATGTGGTGGTAGTTTTCACACTCCTCATTGGGATGTAACTCTTTCCACATCTTTTGAGCATAAATAATTTGATGAACTCCCCCTCAATTGGCTATCAATTATTTAAGATATAAAGTATTCAACCAAAAATTGATCTCGTATTCATACTTAACACAATTTTCAAATATGATAAAAACTATACCAAGAGATCATTTGAGAGAGAAATTGAATTTGATCAATTAAAAATGAACTAATTGAAATAAAAAATCATTGCATCAAATGAATTATCATGATATCCAAACCATAATAAATTTCTCAAAAATATGAAAGGATGCAAGTAAAGTCAATTATACTAATGCTCAATTAATATTCAATGTACAGACATAGATAAGGAACAAAAACACAAAACAAAACCTAACCTAAGCAATGATTTCAAAAAGTGTTATTTCAAAGAAAGCATTCCAATTGCTTTACGTAAATGAATAAACCGTTTTTGATCCAAAGGTTTTGTTAAAATGTCGGCCAATTGATCTTCAGTTGAAATGTAGGAAATTTGAAGAATACTTGATTCAACTAGCTCTCTTAGAAAATGATATCTAAGTTCAATGTGTTTTGTTCTCGAGTGCAACACATGATTTTTAGAAATATTTATAGCACTTGTGTTGTCACAAAGAATAGTTACCGAAGTTGTAGGAATTCGGAAGTCGCTCAACACGCTTTTCATCCAAATGAGTTGAGTTGAACAACTACCCGCTGAAATATATTCCGCTTCGGCAGTCGAGAGTGCAATGCAGTTTTGCTTTTCACTATGCCATGCAACAAGGCAATGGCCAAGATAAAAACATGCACCACTCGTACTTTTCCGATCATCCACAGATCCTGCCCAATCGGCATCTGAATATCCTATTATGTCAAGAGTTGTTCCCATAGGATACCAAATTTCGAAATTCAAAGTTCCTTTGACGTACCGGATGATCCTTTTCACCGCTTTCAAGTGAACCTCCTTTGGTGCTGATTGATATCTCGCGCAGATCCCAACACTAAAGGATATATCCGGGCGACTAGCCGTGAGGTAGAGTAGACTTCCAATCATGCTGCGATAAAGCTTCTCGTCTACACTTTCACTAAGAGATTCACTTCCTAATCCCTTATTGCTAGTTCCCATTGGAGTCGGAAAGTCTTTAGAGTTTTATAATCCAAACTTCTTGACCAACTCCTTTGCATACTTGGATTGGCACAGATGGATGCCTTCTTCATTTTGTTTCACTTGCAATCCAAGAAAATATGTTAGTTCGCCCATCATCGACATCTCAAATTCGCTTTCCATGGTTTCCGCGAATTTTGAAGCATCGTTGTTTCTTGTTGCTCCAAATACAATGTCATCGACATAGATTTGTGCCACAATAAAGTTATCCTGAAAATGCTTCACAAAGAGTGTCCGATCCGCTCCCCCTCGAGTGTAGCCCTTTTCCAAAAGGTGCTTTGTCAACCTTTCGTACCATGCTCGCGGTGCTTATTTTATACCGTAAAGAGCCTTTTTCAAACAAAAAATATGGTTAGGTTGTTTATGGTCTACGAAACCTTTCGGTTGTGTGACATAAACTTCCTCGTTCAAAAACCCATTTAAAAAGGCGCTCTTACCGTCCATTTGAAAGAGTTTGATTTTAAAATGACAAGCAATCGCAAAGAGGATGCGAATTGACTCGAGACGAGCTACCGGGGCGAACGTCTCATCAAAGCCAACCTTCTATTTGTGAATAGCCCTGAGCAACTAGGCGTGCTTTGTTCCTGATGATGGTACCATCCTCGTTTTTCTTGTTCTTGAAAATCCATTTAGTACCAATCACGTTGTGTTGCTTCGGTGGCTTCGTTAGTTCCCAGACTTTGTTTCTTTCGAACTGATGGAGCTCTTCCTGCATTGTTTCAATCCAGTAATCATCCCGAAGAGCTTCATCGACGTTCTTTTGTTCTACCATGGAGACATAACATGCGACTCCACAAACCAATTGCCTCCGAGTCCTGACTCCTTGTGGGTCTCCAATAATGTTCGACTCTGGATGATCCTTGGAGATACGTAGCGTTTGAGGTAACGGAGTACTCGGAGGTACATGTGATGATTCCTGCATGTCAGATAAACTAGAAGAACCATTAGATGCATCAACTTTATCGAAAAAATTATTATGAGAAGATGCATTTACAGGAGTATCATCATCAAGAGACATATCAGGGGTAGATTTATCAGATGAAAAATGAAAAGCTTCATCTACTTTAACATTAATAGATTCTACCATCGTTTTAGATTCGAGGTTAAATACCCGATATGCTCTACTATTTGTAGAATAACCCATGAAAATTCCTTCGTCACTTCGAGAGTCGAACTTTCCAAGATTTTCGCGATCACGCAAAATATAACAACGACTCCCAAAGATTCGAAAATATTTGATATTCGGTTTTCTACAAAACCATAGCTCATATGGTGTATTTAAAGTTCCCGGGCGCAAATACACTCGATTAATAACGTAGACCGCGGTGTTGACTGCTTCAGCCCAAAAATGTAACGGGAGTTTCCGGCTATGAAGCATAACACGCGCCATCTCTTGAACAACCCTGTTTTTGCGCTCGACTACACCATTCTGCTGAGGTGTATAGGGTGTAGAGAATTCATGTTTTATGCCGTTGGAAGTGCAAAAATCAATGAATTTAGAATTGATGAATTCTCCACCTCTATCACTTCGAATACGAACGATCTTTTCATTTCTCTCAATCATAATACGATGACAAATCTCATGAAAAGAGTCGAAAGTATCCGCTTTCTTTTCTAAAAATGTTACCCATGTATATCTAGGGAAATCATCAACCAAAAGAAAAATATACCATTTACCTCCCAAACTTGGTTGACGAGTCAGCCCCATTAAATCCATGTGCAGTAATTCTAAAGGCCGATTGGTACCCATATGGTTTAAGTTCTTGTGTGCAGCCCTTGATTGTTTTCCCTTTTGACAACCTCCACACACAATGTTTTGATTAAAAGATAATTTCGGAACCCCCTTAACCACGTCTTTATTTGAAATCCTTGCTAGTTCCTTAAAATTGATGTGACCTACTCTTTCATGCCAAAGAGTTTCGTTATCAAGTGAAACTAGGTTACAATTTTCAGAAATTTTGTTTGGAACAACATAGCAATTATTTTCAGACCTAACCCCTTTCAAAAAGAATAATTGGTCCTTATCAGTTACAATACAATCTGCAGAAGAAACGTTAACTGAAAAACCATTATCACATAATTGACTAATGCTAATGAGCATAGGCGAAGCGTCCTACCTGCAAAAAGAACTACAGCTAACAGATATCAGAGCTAAAAGATAAAACTGCTGTAGAATAAAATCAACCACTGTACAACTGAAGATAAAACAACAAGGTCCATCTCCCAAAAATGATAATCATACAATAACCTCGAGTACAAACTCATAGCTCAACAGGGAGATATCTCAAATAAAACATCAGTGTACAAGCTCTCAATACATCATATCCTCACTACATCAGTCTCTCAAAAGAGGAAATAAATACCAATCTACCAACTATACTGAAGATCTCCTAAAAAGGGGGTACCTCTACTCTCCAAAGATGGGTCTGGATCTAGCTCGCTACTCCCTCACCACGCGCAGCAACCACAGAACGGCAACACCCGCCAAGACTCTGCAAAACGAAGGAGAGAAAGGACAAAAAGGGGGAAAACCCCCAACGGGCGTGAGAACTACGCAAAAAGGGAGTTCTCAGTGGGTATCGCCACAAGGCCCGACGATCTGCCCACCAAGACCACTAGAGGCAAAAGATAACTAATGCAGTAAGACTTAAAGAAGAAGCAGAAGACACTCTACAGCCACCATGCCTCTATCTGAATGCTCAAATGGGGAAACTCTGATAAATATATGCAACACTCGCACACGAGGTGCTCAATCGACCCAATCGAGCTGACTGCCACATCGGGTCCAGTCAAACCTGCGCCCACCTACAACCACCTCCGCTGACGGGCAGGAATTACGTAGGGCGTCCAAACGGACTAACTCGCTATTGAGTAGTGGCTCATGCAGGCTATAGTCATAATCCATGCTCTCTCTCTCAGAACGGATAGACTCAAGATGCTCAACCTCTCACACAATGGTCAAAGAACCCACAACGACCACGGGACCACCGTCAAACCCCGAACGGTTCCCACAATACTAGCACTGGTCTAAACACAGCTACTAGACTCCACTCGGTCCCCCAGGCACGAGTGTAACACAAAGTATCTGCCTGAATAAACCCAATCGATAGACCAGTAATCACTGGTACTGCCTGCTCTGCTGTCGAACTCCAGATCTCAATCGCGGGATACGGACCGACTTCGGACCGGTACGGTCGCATCCCAAAGTAAGTAACAGATCGGCATCGAACCGTCCGATCGCACACAAAAGTAAGTAACAGACTGGCATCGATCCGTCCAGTCGCACACTCCGGAGTGGCACTCGAGGGGAGCGACCCACACGAGTAAAGTAACTCTGTCATCAGTATCACAAGTATCTCTGTGTCGAGTATCACTGTATAGCAGGACTGGATCACGACTCTGATCAAAGTGGAAAACTCGTCCACTAAAGGGAAACCCGATCCCTAAACGGATACAACAGTAAACGCTAAGTGGAAACTCCATCCACTAGAGGAAAGTCTAATACCCAATTTGATACATCAATAAATATCCGGTCAACCGCCCAAAGTCCGCGGTTGCCGCAATACCCTGCCGTCCATAACCAAAGTACTATAACCGACCTCCGGTCAACCGCCCAAAGTCCGCGGTCACCGCCAAGACCCTGCCAGCCGCAATCCAGCACAACCCGTCCCTGTCACCAATGTCCCTGCTACACTACCCCAGACCCCGGCTCGCACCCGAGCAACACAGACCGCCTGACTAACAAGAAGGAGAAAGGAATAACATGGTTTCTCCTAAGTCAAGTTCCAATATGAAAGTGTAGCAGTAAAAGATGGCCTATCTAGATGTCCATACAAGCATGCATTTGTCCTCAAAGCAAATAAAGAAAGATAAACCTCATGCCAAAATTATCAATGACCATACCTGTCCATAATCCTCAATCCAAAACGGCTCCTCAGAGTAGAACCTGCACATAACTACATAATCCTATCCCAATGCATAAACCAGCCTCATAAAAGGTTACGTGCTAATATGGCATGATAATTAATCATATATGGTAACCTTGCCTTAGGTAAGCTTTCACTAATCATCAACATGACTATTTGATTAATACCATTGTCATACTGTGAATAATCCACTTGCAATTTCCATAAAATCCTCATTGTTAAACTTACCGATCAATCCCAGCTATTGTACCATTCACCTGCATGCAATGCTAACATATGAAAATTTAGAGAACCGTCCACCGGTTCCGGGAATAAGGCACCCACCTAAAAAGCTGACTGTCCAAAGCCCAACAGCTGAAAACACCAGATAACTCTAATCCCTTGCTCCAATAAGTTCAGCACACCCGTAACTCTCCTGGCACAATACAAAGTCCACTAATTACACTAGGCTCCCAAATATAGCACTTAAAACCACATACAACCTCGAATTCTGAACTGTTAAATTATCACCTGCAGATAGTGCCCAGAAAATTCCAATAAAAATATCACAGCAATCCTTGCGTCGCTAGCTTCGAAACGGTACCTTGCACGCCCAAATCGGAGTTCGGTAAGTCAAGATAAAAATTCGGCAAGGGGGTACACTCATACAAAAATCTGTATTAAAACTGTACACTGTTCACTGAGAAAACAGTAATTTTCACCTCTGATGAAATCTCAGAAAAATCCAAGAAAAATACGAGCGCGTTCCTTGCGATCCGTAGATGAAAAAGTTGTATAAGCTCGTTTTCGTCTGATGCTCGTACGCGAAGATATGGCCAAAATACCCCGCTGCTGTCAAGGAAGTCCACACAGAAAATGGGGTCACTGTTTGCCTCGGGATCCGTGCCAAAACCTCGAAACGGAAAAGCGCGACCAAAACGAAAGATGAAGTCCTACCTCTTAGGAGTCTGCCGGCGCAAGAATCACAGCAAAATGATCACGGGGTAGCCCAGGGGAGCTAAAACACTGTCGCTGCGCCGAAGAAGGACCCAGGAATGCAACGTCGCGCCGCGCCGTAAAATGGGGAACCTCGGGATTCGAGCCTCCTAAAATCCTAGAACTTGGCAGGAAGATCAAGGGTGAAGAGGTGAACAACTTTGCTAGAGGGGGCTCGGGCAGAGAGTGAGAGGGTTGAGAGAAAAAGGCAAAGAAAGGGGGCTCGGGTTGCCTTTAAATAGGCTGAAGAAAAACAATTGGAGAAATACCCTATGTGTCCCCACTTCCGGGCGCTGGGATATTTCGGGCTGCTACAGTAATGGGCCCGGCCCATTACTGTGCAAGCCCGAAACCACACGGGCCCGCCACGTAGCCCAGCACTGTGCGCCCCCGACCCCGCTGCGCCCGCCAGTGGCGTCGCGCCACGTGGCCCCGGCAGCCCGTGCACCGCGCACGTCGCCGCCTGCACCGCGCCCGTACGGCCACCTGCCCGCCGTACGGCCACCTGCCCCCCGGTCAACCACTCCACAGCTTGCGTGGACCGGGAGCACAACACCGAACCAGTAACCGCATGCCACGTGTCCACCCGGTCTACCGTGCCACCCATGCCCACAGTCCGTGGACCTCGCGCTGTGGACCAACCACCGAACAATGCCACGTGGCATCCCGCACTGGCGCACGTCGGTGCCGTGGACCGCGCGCCTGCCCGCGCGCCCGGGCGCCTGCCCGCGCCCTGCCCGCGCCCTGTGCCGCCGCCTACCGCCTGCCCGAGGCTGCGCCGCCGCCGCCGGCGCTGCCCGCCGCCGCCGGCGATCGCCGGAAACACTGTTCCGGCGTGAACAGTACCCGCAAGCTCAAAAACAGTAAGTAAATAGCCCATCTTGACCGTTTTCGCGCGCTGATTCCAAAAACGGCGTCCATTTTGCCAAATTCCACTCCTATAATTTGCCGGAGGCTCCCGGAAAGGTATTTTTAATCCGAATTCCGCGCCGAGCCTAAATTTGATATCCACTCCGCGCGTAAACTCTTCTAAACATCCGATGGGGTCCCCCAATTACCTACGAGATCCATTTTAAGCCCCGAGTCCATCTCTTGTGTCCAAATTGGCGCGCGAACATCGCCGACATGCCACGTAGGCTTCCAGAAGCTGCTGGTGACACTGTAGAAGCCCTGCAAAGATCCGGGTCACCACACTTGGTTGACGAGTCAGCCCCATTAAATCCATGTGCAGTAATTCTAAAGGCCGATTGGTACCCATATGGTTTAAGTTCTTGTGTGCAGCCCTTGATTGTTTTCCCTTTTGACAACCTCCACACACAATGTTTTGATTAAAAGATAATTTCGGAACCCCCTTAACCACGTCTTTATTTGAAATCCTTGCTAGTTCCTTAAAATTTATGTGACCTACTCTTTCATGCCAAAGAGTTTCGTTATCAAGTGAAACTAGGTTACAATTTTCAGAAATTTTGTTTGGAACAACATAGCAATTATTTTCAGACCTAACCCTTTCAAAAGAATAATTGGTCCTTATCAGTTACAATACAATCTGCAGAAGAAACGTTAACTGAAAAACCATTATCACATAATTGACTAATGCTAATGAGGTTAGTCTTAAGGCCTTCAACAAATAAAACATTGTTCAAAACCGGGGCCTTCTGGAATAGCGATTGTTCCTTTTCCAACAATTTTAGAAGAACGACCGTCTCCGAAAACTACAAGTCCTCCAGAGGTTTTCTCTAAAGTTTGAAAACATTTTGTCACCGGTCATGTGACGGGAACATCCACTATCCAGATACCAAGACGAATTGTCATAAGCATGCAAAGAAGTATGAATGACAAGACAAGGGAAGATTTCACCTTTGCGCACCCAAACCTTTTGGACTTGCGTTGGCAATGATTGTGAAGTTATTCTCCTTGGTGAAAGCGTCTTGATTGATCATCGCTCTTCTTTGACGTCGTCGTCTTGTTTGATGTACTACCAATGTTCTTTTCTTTTGAAAAAATCCTTCTTGATTTCCGGGGAATGACCTTATGGTAGTTGTTGCAAGAGGCGCTTGATTTGCTCGTTTTGCTCCAATCTTGCAATCTCTTCTTATGTGCCCTGCAAAACCACAACGAAAACATACCTTTGAACTTGTCGAACCCGAAATAGGTGATGTAGGCTTGTTGTCGTTGAATGCAGTGAATTCCGTCGTCGTCGGAGGAGATACCGACTGGGGCACAAAAACTGTCTTACTCGAACTAGGATTGTCTCCAGTTCGATTATATCAAGGCCCAAACGATTGTTTGACCAAGACCACGCATCTTATCCAACTTGCTCCTTCCAGAAGAAAATTGCTTTAGATCATCCTTAAGTTGGAAAATGGTTCTTCGTCATTTTCATTTTTTCTGACGAGCCTCGGAGTAGAGCTTCAAGAAGTAACTTGCTTTATACACCAGTTTTACGTGTTCTTTCTCGAAATGCTCATTTTTCTCTTGAAGGGAAACATTTACTTTGATCAAGTTATCCCTTTCCTTTTCAAGAGCGTTTGAGAGAGAAGTTGCCCTTTTTGCTTCCTCTTCGAGATCCTGCAATCTCCCTCTCAACCCTTGTTTTGCTTTGCCAATTTCTTTGAATCATTTAAAAGTTTATGGTAGGCAAAAGCAAAGTCTTCACCTTCGGAATTACTCGATTCGTCGTCCGTTGCATTCTTTTCAACTTGGGAGGAGATGGACACGGAATCGGATGTACTTGCCATAAAGCACACGAAAGGTGAAGTTGTGGACGCGTGGAAAGCCGTTGCGTTGTTTTCTTCCTTCATCCTGGAAGATGACTCATTTGACGATGAGGTGTCATCCCAAGTGACGGCTTGCATTGCCTTCTTCTTTAATGGATTCTTATTGGGACACTCCGTTGAAATGTGACCGTAGCCTCGGCACTTGAAGCATTGGACTTGCCCCTCCGAGTTTTTCTTATCCTTTGAAAAAACTCTCTTGCTTTCTTGACTTAAAACTTGAATTCCCTTGCCTTTCTTCAACTTTACGAAGGATGAAGTTTTGCTTGAATTACCCCTTCGAAAGTTTCGGCAAAATTTCCTTGTCAAGAGAGCAAGTTGCTTCTCGAAATCCTCCATTGATAGGTTCTCGTCATCGTCTGAGGAGGATGAATCCGCGTCTTCTCCTTTGTTGTTTTCAACGCAAAACCTAAAGCTTAGAAGAAGATGCCTTTCCAGAAGAATAGTTAGTAGGAAATGTCATTTCATAAGTTTGAAGTGCACCAACTAATTCTTCTACAACGGATTTCGTCCGGGTGTTTAAACTGTTTCAATGGCCGTAACCTTGGAAACGAAATCTTTCAGAAAGAGTTCTTAAAATCTTTCTTACAAGTTAGCACATGTATTCACGATGTCTTGCAATCGTGTATAGTAATCTGTGAACGATTCATTTTTCTGCCATAAAAATGGAGTCAAATTTGCTCGTAAGCATTTGCAGTTTTTGAATCTTCACAAGGTTTGTTCCCTCATGTGTAACTTGTAGAACATCCCAGATTTCTTTCGCAGTCGCACATGCCGAGACGCGAGAGAATTCAGTTGAGACAAAGCATTAAATAAGGCGTTAATTCCTTTGCCATTGTAAGAAGATGAGTCAATCTATTCCTTGGGTCCATTTCGACCTAGGTTTGATGGTGCGAACATCAGCAATAATTCAGTTGGATTTGACCATCCTAACTCGATTGATTGCCACACACCCGTTCATCGATGGGAATAAAAATGCTCTCATCCGTACTTTCTAGTAGGCATAGTTTGTTCTATCGAAGAATGGGGGTCTGTTGATGTTTCCACCTTCAACCATTGTTTACAACCCTTTCCCTCTCTGATATCACTTGTTGGGTTATGATAATATGGATCTAAATAGGGAAAAAAACACCTAGAGGGGGGTGAATAGGTGTAAACAATAAACACTCAAAAATCTTTGCGTAAAAACCCAATGCGGAAATGAAAAATAACACGCTAGATTTTTACGTGGAAACTCCATCACATGAGTAAAAAACCCACGGGACCGATAACATGTCACGCCCCGGAGGTTCTAAAGGAGCGGAAAACGTACCCATTTTTTTTTCTTAAATAATTACATGAACCTGCCTCCGGCGCGTATCAGACCCGCCACATATACAATTCACTCCCTAAACCGGGCGGAAGTCCCTCCTTTGTATATGCACGGCGTCACCATCAAGTCCAATATTTTAACCATTCCAATCATGACATGCAACGAGGAGAGATAAGTACATCAAACCATCACCGCTATCTTATACAGTCTATGGCATAAACCCAGGGGTTTTGAAAATTGGTGCCCATACGACACCCAGTTTTCTAAATCATTTTCGCAAACTCTTTGTGCGGCCATTAGCTTGAAAGGATAATCCACGGGTTTTTAAAATCGGTCTCCACACGGCACTTGTTTTAAAAACACTTTGAAACCGGTTTGTATTTGAAAACAAGCCACAATTACACATCCTATCATTCACACAGTTAGTTACAAGAAAGTCCTCATCCCAACATCATCAGAAACCCACTATATGATCACAGTTAAACTAACCATAGTAATGCCATAACCAAAGTAAATAAAATAAAGTATCCTTTTACTAGCCCTCTTAGCTAGTGTCCTCTAACTGATGCCTCACCGTCGTCCCGAAATCCACCCCTACTCGAACCTGTCACAGTGTGGGTTGTCAGTGATTGAAAAAGTAGAGAACATGCAAGTAAATGCAATAAATAGAAAGAACACACCGCGTCACCGGAGCATTTACTTTTCCCCTCCCCCTCATGTATCGCTAAATCCCTGTTGAAGTCCCGCTGGGCACCTACCCCCTTTCAGAATATTTTGGGCACCAACCCCAATACCGTACTCATCTTCTTGGTGCCTCCAACCCCTCCACTGCCCAAGTAGCAGTCGCCTCACCTTGAGGGGTCCCCACTAACCTCCCTTGTGGGGTCACGGGTAAACGACTTACCATCTTCCGGAAAATAACCCTCTGCAGTGGCCAACTGCCGGTGTGAGTGTAAGCAATATGAGTATTTTTATTGCCTTGCGACCTAAGCCGCTATAACCAGAAAAGTATAACGCACCTGCGACCGCAGCCGCTTGATTGACATAGTAAAAGGGATTCACATGCTAGGGGGTTAGTCAAACTATAACCATATCTACTTTATCAAACGAGTATTCGAAACGACACCACACACGGTAATAACCAACACCTACCCCACCTTGATTATGCGAAACGTGTACTCGAAGATCGAACATCGCTCTCTGTTGACGCCCGGACCTACAAGTAGTCCCAAAAGAGCCGTGGTCAGAACAGAAAGATAATAGTGGATAAACCGAGCCCAACAACTCAAAACACTAAGGACAACTTGACCCGGCGGTGGCGCCCGTGGGCTTCGAGCGACGCGGCCGCCCCCGCGGTGTCCCCGGTCGTACGGCCCGCGCGGGGCACCCGCCCCACGCGGCGTTGCCGTGACCGCGCGGGGCCCTAGCTCCGCGCGTGTCAAGCCGCGCCGCACGGGCACCAACCCCGCGCGGCACCTTCCGCGATCATGCGGACCTCGGCCGGTCGCACGGCGCAAACCGCGGCCAGCGCGGGTGTTACGGAATTTGAGTTGGCGTATTTCGTGAAATGGTTAAGTCTTGAAGAGTTGAAGATGAAGAAAGTAGGCTCATATACCTCAATCTCAAGAAAAAATTCAAAAGGATCAGGTACGTTTAATTAAATACTTTTGATGATCCGAATACTTCTTATAGTGTAGAACACTTGGATGAATTTTTTATTGCATAAAAATCAAAAACTGGACATTCCATATGTTCAGAGTCCGGATCGGGCTTTACAGTCCGGACCCCGAACATAGGTTAGTTCGTGCATAATTCCAGTCCGGACCCTGAGAATTTCAGTCCGGACCCCGAACGTGGAATTTGCAAGAAATGCATGAACAGTCCGGACCGTGGATTTCAGTCCGGACCCCGAAGTCGTCTTTTTTCTGGAAATTGTCTGTTTCGCTGAGACAGTCCGGACCGCCAACTCCAGTCCAGACTGTCGTCCTGTAAAATTCCAGAAATGGTTAGTTTTTTATTCTTTATCTTCTTCCACAAGTTTCTAACCTATAAATAGACCCTATATTTCATCTCTTAGGGCAATCCAAAATATTCCATTAGAATCCGTACAAAATTAAAAGACGTCAAAAATTACGGTTTAAGAGGAAAAGATCCACATATAGAGAAGAAAGGAATACTAGATTTAATTCTATGTTTCTTCATCTATATTGATTAATTTGATTCTAGGTTTTCTCACTCAGATTTTGAGTAGAATCAATTAATGAATACTTAGATGGTATTTCCGATCTATTTCTAATCTAAGTATTCGGCGGATCATCACCACCCAAAAACAACGATTTACCCCAAAATCGCGCGTGACTCGCGTGGCCTTGGGATTCAAGGTGCTACCGCTCTCGTGGATTCGGTCAGACTTCGGGATTTCAGACGTACTACTGGGTGGAAGACCGTGGATTCGGTCAGACGTCGTGGGATTCGAAGTTGGACGCCGTGGATTCGGCGTTGGGCGCAAATCGTGGATTCGAGGCGCGTCGTGGACGAGCGAGAAGATCTACTAGGAGCGTATGGAAAGGTTGAGTCGTAAGTTGTGTACGGTAAATCACCTTGTACATGTTTTAAATTCTATGGATTTCGCCGTGTTATCGGTCCCGTGATTTTTTACTCCTGTGACGGAGTTTTCCACGTAAAATCTCTGCGTGTTTTATTTTTCCGCATTGGGTTTTATATCGCAAAGATTTTTGAGTTTTACTGTTTACAACCTATTCACCCCCTCTAGGTGTTTTTTCCCCTATTTAGATCCATTAATCTTAACCCAACAAGTGGTATCGGAGCGGAATAGGGTTGTAAACAATGGTTAAGGGGAACATCAACAGACCTCCGTTCTTCGATGGAACAAATTATGCGTACTGGAAAGTGGCGATGAAAGCCTTTTTAAATTCCATCGACGAACTGGTGTGGGCATCAATAGAGTTAGGATGGTCTAATCCAAATGAAATTATTGCTGATGTTCGCACATCAAACCTAGTCGAATGGCCCAAGGAAGAGGTGTTCATCTTCTACAATGGCAAAGGAATTAATGCTCTATTAATGCTTGTCACAAACTGAGTTCTCTCCGTCTCGGCATGTGAGACTGCGAAAGAAATCTGGCATGTTCTTTCAAGTTACACATGAGGGAACTAACCTTGTGAAGATTCAAAACTCAAATGCTTACGAGCAAGTTTGACTCTATTTCATGCAAAAATGAATCTTTCACAGATTACTATACACGATTGCAAGACATCGTAAATTCATGTGCTAACTTGGAGATAAGATTCCAGAATTTAAAGTTGTAAGAAAGATATAAGAACTCTTCCTGAACGATTTCGCCCAAAGGTCGCAGCCATTGAAACAATAAACACACCCTCGGACGAAAATGCGTTATAAGATTAGTTGGTTCACTTCAAACTTATGAAATGACATTCCTACTAATATCTTCTGGAAAGGCATCCTCTTCTAAGTCTTCAGGTTTAGGGGCGTTGAAAACAACAAAAGAAGAACCGCGGATCATCCTCCTCGGACGATGACCAGAAACCTATCTATGGAGGATTTGAGAGACAGCTTGCTCTCTTGACACGAAGATTTCGCCGAAACTGTCGAAGGGTAACCTCATAAAACTCCATCCTTCTTAAAGTTGAAGAAGGCAAAGGTTTCAAGCTATAAGTCAGAAGCAAGAGATGTTTTTTCAAGAAAAGCTCAGAGGACAATCCAATGCTTCAAGTGCCGAGGAATGGCCATATTTTCAACGGGAGTTCCAAATAAGAACCGTCGAAGAAGAAAGCGATGCAAAGCCGTCACTTGGGAAGACACCTCATCGTCCATGGTCATCGCTGAGTGATGAAGAAGATAACGCAACGGCGTTCCACCGCGTCCACAAATTCACCCTTCATGTGCTTAATGAAGTACCTCCGAGTCATTGTCCAACCCCACTGTTGAAAAGATTGCAACGGACGATGAATCGGATAATTCGTAAGGTGAGACTTTGCTTTTGCCTACCAAAACTTCTGAGGGATTCAAAGAAACTGGCAAAAGCAAACAAGAGTTTGAGAGGGAGATTGTAGGATCTCGAAGAAAAAGCAAAAAGGCAACTTCTCTCTCAAACGCTCTTGAAGTGTGAAAGGGATAATCTGATAAAGTAATATTTTTCCCTTCAAGAGTCCAATGACATTTCGAGAAGAATTATATAGATATGGTGAATAAAGCAAATTACTTCAAGAAGAAGCAAAAGCAACTTCTCTCTCAAAGCTCTTGAAGTGGAAAGGGCATAACTCTTTTAAGTAATTTTCCCTTCAAGAGTCCAATGAGCATTTCGAGAAGACATGATATATATTGTGAATAAAGTAAATTACTTCTTGAAGCTCTACGGCGAGGTTCGACAGGAAAAAAATGGAAAATGACGAAGCCATTTTCCACTCAAGGATGATTTAAAGCAATTTTCTTCTGAAGGAGTAAGTGGATAAAATGCTTGTCCTTGGTCAAACAACTTCGTCTTTCGGAGCCGTCGACACTCGAACTGGAGACGTCCTAGTTTCGAGTGGGACAGTGTTTGTGCCTCCGTCGGTATCTCCTCCTCCGACACCGGATTTACGACAAACAACGACCACATCCTACTTTCACCCTCACCTTTCGGATCGCAAATCACTATGGTATTGTGTCGGTTGTGGTTTTGTAGGGCACATAAGAGAAATTGGCAAGATGGGAGCTAACGTTCACAACGCAACGCCTCTTGCAACAACTACCCGAAAAGGTGATTCCCTACTCCAAGAAAAACCTTTTCAATGAAAGAGCTTTGGTAGTGCACCTCGCAAGACATGTCAAGCAATGAGCAAAACAAGTAAACGCTTTCACCAAGGAGAACAACTTCAAGA
>CM055076.1:15014198-15044168 GCA_029204045.2 Tillandsia leiboldiana
ACTGCGAACAACTGCCTCAACAGGCCTGGCATCGCATCCACTGCGAACAACTGTCTCAACAGGCCAACAGCCCAAACGTCGTAATCCACTGCGAACAACTGCCTCAACAGCCAACATGGCATCCCTGCGAACCACTGCCTCAACAGGCCAGACTTCGCATCCACTGCGAACAACTGTCTCAACAGGCCAAACAGGCCAAACATCGCATCCACTGCGAACAACTGCCTCATAGGCCAACATCGCATCCACTGACAGGATAACCTCCCCAACTGACACAAGGAAGGTCCGGGAACCCCGAAAGACTAGAACCTACAACCCAATCAAACAAACAGGCTCTAGGCATAGCCTCTCGTTGTTCTCGACCCAAAGAAAAGGCAGCCCTTAGAACCCAGACCACTCGAATCATCTCGAGTGGTTAAATTTATAGAAAATGTGACATTTCTTACTGAAAGCCATTTGATCTGGAAGAAATCCATATTTAATGATTTTTAGTTCTTTTAGGGAACAATTGAAAACAAGTTTTATATCCAAACCTCGAAGAGCTTATGCCTTCGTCCAATCAAACAAGAACAGACTCAGACGACCCTACGATGCTTGGAAGAAAACATTGGTTGACTAAATCATGTGTGTGTGTCCAAAAAGGTTCTGGGTTCAAGGTCCTGCTATCACTGGTACTAACACAGTGGCAACAAATAAAATCACATCCTGGGACCACCGTTCACCCAAACGGCTCCCGACACAGATAAACGATCAACTATATCTACCAGACTCCACTCTGCTCCCAAGCACGAGTGTAATATGCAACCCACACTAAAGAATCCCGACCACTCGGCCCACTACCCGGGAAGTAAAACACTATGTCCAGGAAGGAATAAGAAGTGTGGATGTATAAAGCAGAATAAACCTAGCCCAAGTTGGAGTTTTCTACTGGTCTGGTTACACATGCAGCATATGACGGGGGTGCTAGTCAAGTTCCAAGATAACAATAATTTACAGATGATAGAAAGCAAGGTGATGACAAGATCATCAGATAATACAAGGAATAGCAACTTTCACAGACTAGCATGCTAACAACACACTATTCCTATCATGCTTGTTCCAACACATATAGAATTAATGCGCAATCCGAAGATCTTAGAAACGGGCCAACCACCTCGGTTTGCCACCAATTGCTCGTAGACACTTGCAATTGGTCTCCGTGCGATTCCTTACCTCCACCAGAGTCTGCACGGAAAACGGTGCCGCCGTTGGAGTCCGCACGCAAAACGAAGCACACCGCCGGAGTCCGCACGCAAAACGGAGCACGTCGCCGGAGTCCGCACGCAAAACGAGCACGTCGTCGGAGTCCGCACGCAAAATGGACCACGGTGCCGGAGTCCGCACGCAAAACGGAGCACGGTGCCTGAGTCCGTACGCAAACGGAGCACGCCGCCGGAGTCCGCACGGAAAACGAGGCGCGCCCAAAACGCCCGCGACAGTCCGCGCAATAAACGGCACAGTGAAACACGGTCCCTAACACGCATAAGAGCATGGGGTCAAATCCAATGTTCCAAAAGATGCCTCAAAACTGTGCCTAAAATACCGCAAAACAAAACGCGGGACTTACCTCCACAGCGCCGCGCCGCCCAACCGGCTTTTGGAACACCTCGCGGCGCTCCGCGAGGTCCACGGCGCACCGCCGCACCCCACGAAATCCCCTCCCTCTCTCCTCTTGGTGCTCGGTTGGAGAAGAAAGGAAGAACAGAGAAGAAAAAATGGTGTGCGGGGAGAAGGAAGAGAGAAGAAAGAGGAAAAGGGGGGGTCCATTGGACCCAGTCCACGGCGCCCCCCAATGGGAACCGCCACGTGGCGGTCCACCCACAGCGGACGCGCGCGCCAGCCCAGGCGCACGCCTCCTGCGCCATGCGGGCGCGCTCCCCAGCGCGCCACGTGACGCGATAGCCCGCGCGCCACACGGCACGGGACACCAGGGGCGCGCCACACGGGTGCGCGCCCCCGCGCGGGCGCCTCTCGCGTCCGCACGGGCGCCAATGGGGCCCGCCACGTGGCGGCCCCCCGCGCTGACCCGTGCAGGAACGCGCGCGCCTCCATGCGCAGCATGCCACGCGCCTCGAGCCGTATGCCATCTCCTCGGGATCCGCCGCAAGGGCACCTCGGATCCGTGTCGTCTCGATATCCGCACACGTTCGCCGTTTAAGCCCACGAAAATAGCCATTTTTGACTGTTTTCCCCCCACGCGCGCTGAGTCCGTTTTGGCATCCATTCGATGCACAACGGACTCATACACAAAAATAGGTTTTTCCTCACCACCAGCACACGGTCGAGGTCGCACGGGGGATCCGGGAACACCACAATTTGAGAGTGACCGGTGAGGACCCCGCTTTTAAGACTTCTTCCCTTCTTGGGTGATGGTGTGGGTGTGTTTGGGGTCGCCTTGGTTGAGTTGACACCAGGATGTGGTTTGGTGCGCGCAGCACTGGTTGTTCTTTCCTTTTCCCCATAGCCTATCTGTTGGAGTTCCTGATGGTTTTTCCACGTCTCAGCTCGGGAGTGTTGTCTTTTTAGATTCCTCCGCCCGTGATTGACTCGCTCCATTTGTGATCCGTGAGTGATTAGAGTACGAAAGACGCCCATTGTGAATCCTGGCTCGCGAGATGAGAGAATTGCGCAACCGGGGCTGCCGTACTGGTTGTTGTTGTTGTTGAGGATAATCACGAGGAGTGAGTGGTGACTTGGGAGCTGGAGACTGGTGATGTTGAGTACCTACCTCTGGTATTTGAGACTCCATGTTGATTTGTGTTAGTTTCGAGGATGAAACTTTCTTTTAGTGGGGAGGATGTGGTGACCCGGATCTCTACAGGGCTTCTGCAGTGTGACCAGCGGCTTCTAGAGGCCTATGTGGCGTGTCGGCGGTGTTTGTGCAACAATTGGACACAAGTGATGGACTCAGGGCTTAAAATGGATCACGTAGGTAATCGGAGGACCCCGTTGAATGTTTAGAAGTGGTTTCGAGCAAAACGGACATCAGAATTGGACTCAGCGTGAAATTTAGCTTAAAAATACTTATCTGGATGCCTTCGGCAAATTTTAGAAATGGAATTTGGCAAAAAGGACAGCGGATTTGGATTCAGCGCACGAAACGATGAAAATGGACTATTTACTTATTTTTTTCGGAGGCCGGATGCCAAAACACAGATTTTGAGGCAAGGGTTACTGTTCCGGCAGCCGGGGTACCGCCGCGGCGACGGGCAGCGGCGGAGCACGGCGGCGCGGCCGCGGGCAGCGCGGCGAGACGAGCGGCTGGGCCGCTCGGTCCACGGGGCGGGCGAGCACCGCGGTGTTGGACACGTGCGGAAGCCGGATTGGAGGGCGCAGCGCGCGCGGTCCACGGAGGCGCGTGGCCGGTTGCATGGACCGGCGCGGGGGGACACGTGGCAGCATCTGGTTGGGTGGCGCAGTGTGTGTGAGGTCCCGGAACCCCGCGTAGGGTTTGCTGGTTGCTGGGGCAGCTTTTAGTGGCCATTGGAGTGTTTGTGCGCTTGTCGTGGCCGAGAAAGGGATCTGTGATGCAATTTGGAATTTAGTTGCATCACTGGAGGCCTGCGTGGTGTGTCGGTGGTGTTTGCGCGCAATTTGGACACAAGTGTTGGACTTTGGGGCTTAATAGGAGATCGCGTGGGTGATTGGAAGACCCGAAATCCTTGTGGGTTGGGTTACTAGTGGATTGGTAGCTCGTCGGCATTTTTTTTTGGGGTGTTAGAGTCGCCGTGTGCGCGAAGAGGACGCAGAAAATCGAATCCAGTGCGGAAAACCGCATAACGGGGATGTGCGGAAGTGCGGTGGTTGTACAGTTATGTTTTGGAGGAGTTTTGAGTGTGCTTTTTCGGTGTGTCGGAAGCCTCGGTTCGCCAAATGGACGAGAAAAATGGACTCAGTGCGAAAAACTGTGCAAGATAGGCTATTTCTGGATTTTTTCTGGGCTTAACCAGTGATTTTGAGGTTGTGGGTGGCGGTGGACCGGGGTTCACGGGCTCTGGGCGCACGGCAGCGGACCGGCCGGAGCAGCGCGGTTCATGGCCGCGCTGCACCCGGTCCATGCGGCTGGGCGGGCGCCCGGTGCACGCGCGGTGCACCGGGCGGCCATGCACCGCGTGCGCATGCATGCGCGCGCGTGGCGCGCGCCCGAGGCCGCGCGTGGGCCTGGGCCGTGCCGCGTGGTAGGTTTGGTCGGACGGTTTGTCCGAACCCCCCCTTGCACCGGATCGGGTGCAAGGGGGGGATTGAGTGAGAGGGGGAGTTGGTTTGGCGTATGTTGCACCTTAAAGCCCCTTTGTTTGAGTTGTTTAGCCTATCGAAGGAAGATTGTGAGCTGGGGTTAACTCTTTTAGACATCTTTTACTTCCTAGCTGTTAAGGAGTCCATGATGCAACCTTCATCTTCATCTTCTTCATCAAAGAAGCCACCATTGTTGGAGCTTGAGGTTTGCTGGTTTTGGTTCCACTTCGTCACATTTTCTTCCAGGAGGTCTCCAAAAGTGTATAAATGGAATTTTTGGATGATCCTTGCGGGGTTCTCTTCACAACTTCAAGGCCTACAACTTTCGTATTGAAGGTGGAACCTAATTGGAGCCTTAAACCAGGTAAATATAGCCATCTTTGAGACACTTATTTTCTGTGGGGGATTTCGAGCAGAGGTTAGTGTTTTTACTCCCCTGGGATGTACAAATGGAATTTTAAGTTGGTTTTTGTGGAAAAATTTCCAGGACTTACAGAGATCCAATTTTCTTATTTTGTGGAACTTCCATTTGGACTCTAAGTTAGGTAAATTGAGCCATCTTTGGGATTGTTGTGTGCAGCTGAGATTTTGGATGTGGTTTTGAGCAATGCTCAGTGTTTTTGCTCCCTAGGATTGAAGAAGTGGAATTTTAAGCTAATTTTTTGCGAGGAATTCACCAGGACTCAGAGACCTACATTTTCATATTGAAGATAAAGGCTAAATCTTGCTACAAATCAGGTGAATTTCATCATCTTTGGAGCCTTGGTTCAGTTTACAGTTTTGGACAGCATCGTAGAGTTTTAGCCGTAACTTTGCGCACCGACATCGGATCGAGGTGATTCGAAAGGCGATTCTCATCTACTACTCGCGAGGAATCTCCTGGGGTTTTCTCAGAATTTTGTGAGTTCGCTTCGAAGGTGAGAATCTTTCTTCTTCCCGAATTTTATCTGCAGAATTTTGTACAGTTTAGTATGGGGTGTTTCTCTTGCCGATTTTCTATCTCCGTGTAGGAAACTCGAAATTGGACGTGCAGGCTTTCGTTTCGAAGCTAACGACGCGTAGATCGCAGGGATATTTTATTTGATTTTTCCGAGCACCGTCAGCAGGTGGATTATTCGTATCTTTACAGCTGAACTTTTAGGGTGATTTTTCTCGGCAGATTTTTGAATTTAAGGTGTAACTGGAGCTTTTTATTGTACCCAGGAGAGATTGTGGACAGTGTTGGACCCGTTGGGACTTTGAGTTGCTGTTGTTTGGGTATTATCAGCTGTAGGACTTTCGGCAGTTCGACTAGCCAGGTGGGTGGCCTCGTCTTCAAGATCTGCGATCTGTACATTAATTCTAGCTGTGTAGGGATGTGCATGTACTTTTATCTCCGTATAGCATGTTAGAGAGCATGATTTGAGGTTCCTCGTGTATACAGTTGATCATGTGTTCTTATTATTTCCCCACCACATATTTATTTATTGCTATCTTTGGACTTGACCTAGCACACCCCTGTCATATGCAGCATGTTCAACCAGACTAGTAGAAAACTCCAACTTGGGCTAGGTTATGTTATTTGCTTTAGACACTCCACTCTATCTTTATTATTCATTCTGGACTTAGATTGTTCCTCGCTCAGATAGTGGGCCGAGGGGTCGGGTTATTGTGAGTACATTTACACTCGTGTCGGGGGACCGAGTGGAGTCAGATAGTGAGTTATTGATCAGAGTGTCTTTTGTTTACTGTCTGAGGGACAGGGAGGTCTCGGCTGTGTTGTGTTCCAGCCAGTGAGTGAGACAGGGTTCTTTTGATTACAGTCGATCTTGTTGATCGTGGATTTGGATTATAGCCTGCATGGGCCACATTGAGCTCGACATAGATGCGCAGATACTTTACTCGGTGGGGTCGCGCCCCTCGAGTGCCACTCCGTAGCTAGGCGGGTTACTTGCTATTGCGATTTTGTCGACACAGTCCCTCTGGCTGGCCAGTTTGGCAGTCACGGATGCCCTACGTAAGGCCGCTCCTCCGTGGACGTAACGGCATAGGTAGGCGCAGGTTTGACTGGACCCGATGTGGCAGTCAGTATAGATTGGGTGATTGAGATGAGGGTTAGCAGTGGTACCAGATTTCTTACTGTTTCACCCTTGAGCATCTAGTTAGAGGCATAGTAGCTGTAGAGTTAGTTTACCAGCTTTTCTTTCCAGTATTGCATCTGTTACTTTTTGCCTCTAGTGGACTTAGTGGGCAGACCGTCGGGCTTGTTGGCGGCACCCATTGAGAACTACTTTGGGATGTAGTTCTCACACCCGTCGTGGTGTCTTTTCCCCAGGGACCTCTACTTCTGTTCCTGCTGTACCGGTTGCTGATCCAGCTGATCGAGGTAAGGGAGTCGCGAATTAGATCCCTACCAGATGTCGTCCAAAGAGTAGCTGTACCCCTCACATTTTGAGAGCTTGTACACTGGTATATTTTATTGGAGATATCTCCCTTTTGAGTTTAGTATCAGAGGACTTTGTATACGTTTATTATTTGGGAGATGGTTATTGTATGTGATGACCTGGATCTCTGCAGAGCTGTGGTAGAGTCATTGGTGACATCTGGGGAGCCTACACTGTGTGTTGGAGGTGTTTGTGCACCAATTGGACACAAGTGGCGGACTTCGGGCTTAATGGATCACGTGGGTGATCAGTGAACTCCGTCGGACCTTTAGAAGTGGTTGCGCGCGAAGCGGATATTAAAAATGGACTCAGCGCGAAGTTTAGACCAAGGAACACCTTTCCGGATGCCTCGGCAAATTTTGGAGTTGGAATTTGGCAAAATGGACATCAAATTCGGATTCAGCGCGCGAAAACGGTCAAAATGGACTACCTACTTGATATTTTGCGCACCGGTCACTGTTCATAGGCCGGAACAGTGTTTCCGGCCGCCGGCGGGCAGCGCCGGCGGCGGCGGGCAGCGGCGGAGCAGCCGCGGGCAGCGCGGCGGGCAGAGGCGCGGGCCGCCCGGTCCACGCGGCGGGTGTGCACCGGGGGCTGGACGCGTGGCGGCTCGGGAGTGGGCCGGTCCGCGGGGCGCGGTCTACGGAGAGCGCGGGGGCGCACGGTGGACCGGGGTGGACAAGTGGCGGCCGGTGGTTGGTGCGGTGTAGCGCGCTCGGTGCACTGAACGGGTGCGGGTGGCCTCGGGGCGCGTGCCCGGCAGGGTTGGCAGGCGGCGCTGGCAGGCGGCACGTGGGCGCTGACCGCGGTTTCCCGCGCGTTGGGGGCGCCACGTGTCGATCCCCGGGGGTGGCCACGCGGCGCAGCGGGAGTGGTGGCTCCCGCTGTTGCCTGTTTTGTGGGCGACGTGGAGGCCCGAGGAATTTTCGGGCGCGCACAGTGTTGGGCCGGGCCCAACACTGTAGCCGCCCGAAAGTCGCCAGCGCCCGGAAATTGTGACTTATTGGGAATTAAGTGGATTGTTTTCCCAGCCTTTAAATAGGCCCCTGTTCAGCACTGAATAACTTCTTCTCTGCGCGGATTTTCACTGTGCCACCTTCTCGAGATTTCTTCATCTCCCAGAGCCGGATCTATCTGCAGATTCTAGGATTTTTCTGCGGCACAAATCCCGAGGTTACCATTTTTACGGCGCGGCACGACGCTCGTTCGTTTGTGATCTTCTTCGTCGCATTTTGGTGCGAGGACTCCCCCGGCTTACTCCGACCTCCGATTGAGGCGATTCTTGCGCCGTTGGACTCACGACAGGTAGGGCTTTGATCTTCGTGTTTTGAGCTCCTCCTCATTTCGAGTTTATCTTGGAGTTCCCCGAGCTTCCATTTGACCCTTTTTCTTGGGCGGAGTTTTGGACAGCGGTGCGGTATTTCGGCCATATCTTCGCGTACAGACATCGGATTGGGGTTATTCAAAAGGAATTTTGCATCTACACATCACTAGGAATATCCCCAAATTTTCTTGGAATTTTATGAATTTTCCCCGAAGGTGAGAAGTTCCAGTTTACAGAACCTTGTGGTTCAGTTTTTGAGAGCAGTTTATTTCGGGGTGGTTTCCTTGTCGGATTTGTTTCTCAGTGTAGGAAACTCGGATTTGAGCGTGCAAGTACTTGTTTCGACGGGTTCGTCGCGAGGATCGTGACAGTATTTTTCTTGGAATTTTCCGAGCACTTTTCGCAGGTGAAAACAGGGAAACTGTGGACTGTTGTGTTTGGGGCAGATTTTGTGTGAGCATTGTATGTTAATTATGTATGTTCTTTTGGGAATTTTGTACAGCGATCGCGGCGGCTTATCGGTTTGGGCGAGAGCACTACTTGGACTTGGAATTAGCGATCAAGGTGGGTGGTTGTTGTTTACCTCTATTTTGACATGCTCACTAGGAATATTAGAGTGATCCCTTTATTTGGACATGCATGCTTAAGTAATATAAAATTGTGAGCCTATCATATGGAAAATACTATTGTGGATATCTGATAGTGGTTGGGACTTATACATGTTGGTATGGAAGGAATGTTAGCGTTTAACCTTGCATGTGTTATTTTTTTCCACGTAAAAATCGTGCGTGTTATTTTTTTTTCATTTCCGCATCGGGTTTTATTGCGCAACGATTTTTGAGTGTTTATGGTTTACACCTATTCACCCCCCATCTAGGTGTTTTTTTCCCCTATTTAGATCCATATTCTATCATAACCCAACAAGTGGTATCAGAGCGGGAATAGGGTTGTAAACAATGGCTGAAGGTGGAAACATCAACAGACCCCCGTTCTTCGATGGAACAAACTATGCCTACTGAAAAGTACGGATGAAAGCATTTCTTATTTCCATCGACGAACGGGTGTGGCAATCAATTGAGTTAGGATGGTTTAATCCGACTGAAATTATTGTTGATGTTCACACTATCAAACCTAGGTCGAAATGGACCAAGGAAGAGATAGACTTATCTTCTTACAATGGCAAAGGAATTAACGCTCTATTTAATGCCCTGTCACAAACGGAATTCTCTCGCGTCTCGGCATGTGAGACTGCGAAAGAAATCTGGGATGTTCTTCAAGTTACACATGAAGGAACTAACCTTGTGAAGATTCAAATACTGCAAATACTTACGAGCAAGTTTGACTCCATTTTCATGGCAGAAAATGAATTGTTCACAGATTATTATACATGATTGCAAGACATCGTGAATTCATGTGCTAACTTGGGAGAGAAAATTCCAGAATTTAAAATTGTAAGAAAGATTTTAAGGACTCTTCCTAAAAGATTTCGTTCCAAGGTTACGGCCATTGAAACTATTAAACACCCGGACGACATCCGTGTAGAAGAATTAGTTGGTTCATTACAAACATATGAAATGACATTTCCTACTAACAATTCTTCTGGAAAAGCATCTACTTCTAAGTCTTCAGGTTTTGCGTTGAAAACAACAAAAGAAGAAGATGCGGATTCATCCTCCTCAGACGATAATGAGAACCTATCTATGGAGGACTTTGAGAAGCAGTTTGCTCTCTTGACAAGAAAGTTTTGCCGAAACTTTCGAAGGGGTAATTCAAGTAAAACTCCATCCTTCGGAAAGTGGAAGAAAGGCAAAGGTTTTTCAAGCCAAAAGTCAAGAAAGCAAGAAAGTTTTTCAAAGGATAAGAAAAGCTCAGAGGGACAAGTCCAATGCTTCAAGTGCCGAGGATACGGCCATATCTCAACGGAGTGTCCCAATAAGAATCCGGCAAAGAAGAAAGCGATGCAAGCCGTCACTTGGGATGACACCTCAACGTCAAATGAGTCATCTTCCAGTGATGAAGAAAATAACGCAACGGCATTCCACGCATCCACATCTTCACCATTCATATGCTTTATGGCAAGTACATCTGAGTCATTGTCCAACTCCTCTCAAGTTGAAAAGAATGCAACGGACGATGAATCGGATAATTCTGAAGGTGAAGATTTTGCTTTTGCCTACCATAAACTTTTGAAGGTCTCAAAGATACTGGTAAAACAAAACAAGAGTTTGAGAGGGAGTTTGCAGGATCTCGAAGAAGAAGCAAAAAGGGCAACTTCTCTCTCAAACGCTCTTGAAGTGGAAAGGGATAATCTGATCAAAGTAAATGTTTCCCTTCAAGAGTATAATGAGCATCTCGAGAAGAATTATGTAGATATGGTGAATAAAGCGAATTACTTCTTGAAGCTCTACGACGAGGCTCGATAGGAAAAAATGGAAATGACGAAGACCATTTTCCAACTCAAGGATGATTTAAAACAATTTTCTTCTGGAAGGAGTAAGTTGGATAAGATGCTTGGTCTTTGTCAAACAAACAGATTCGGCCTCGGATACAATCGAACTGAAGACAATTTTAGTTCGATTGGGATAGTCTTTGTGCCCCAGTCAGTATCTCCTCCTCCGACACCGGAATTTGCGACAAACAACGTCAACAAGCCTACTTCACCCTCTTCGGGATCGTCAAGCACTAAGGTATGTTTTCGTTGTGGTTTTGCAGGGCACATAAGGAGAAATTGCAAGATGGGAGCGAAACGTTCAACTCAAGCGCCTCTTGCAACAACTACCAAAAAGGTGATTCCACGGAAATCAAAGGAAAACTTTTCAAAGGAAAAGAGCCTTGGTAGTTCACCTCGTAAGACGATGTCAAGCAATGAATCAAACAAGACGCTTTCACCAAGGAGAATAACTTCACGAACATTATCGACGCAGTCCAAAAAGGTTTGGGTGCGCAAAGGTGGTTTGGGTGCGCAAAGGTGAAATCTTCCCTTGTCTTGTTGTTCATACTTCTTTACATGCTTATGACAACTCGTCTTGGTATCTGGATAGTGGATGTTCCCGTCACATGACCTGTCACGCCCCGGCGTCGAAACTGCGACCCGGGCTCGCCAACAGATCCGCCGCCCATACGGTGAACCCCGTATAGACGAAGCGTCAAACCTGCAAAAGATAGGTACTAAACTATCCAGATATCAGAGCTGAAAATAACCTGCTGGAAATAAAATAAATTAATACAAAGTCCTCACCAAAGTACAAGCCACTCAACTCTGAAAATGAAGTACAACTCTATACCTCACTACAAGGTCTCTCAACAAGAAACTCTCAAAATGATAAGGGTACATCTACTCTCTGGACGACGACTGGTAGGGATCTAGCTCGCGACTCCCTCACCTCGATCTGAAGAAGCAGCAACAGGAGCAGCAGGAACAGGAGTAGAAGTCCCTGTGGGAAAATACACCACGACGGGTGTGAGAACTACGTCCCAAGTAGTTCTCAGTGGGTGCCGCCAACAAGCCCAACGGTCTGCCCACTAAGTCTACTAGAGGCATAAAGTAACAAATACAGTGCTGTAAGGAAAGCTGGGAAAAGTAAACTCTACAGCTACTATGCCTCTATCTAGATGCTCAAGAAGTGGAACAGAAGGAACATGATGCCACAACTAACTCTCATCTCTGATCACCCAATCTGAACTGACTGCCTCATCAGGTCCAGTCAAGCCTGCGCCAACCTACTGCCGTTACGTCCCGGAGGAGCGGACTTACGTAGGACGTCCATGACTGCCAACCTACTGCCGTTACGTCCCGGAGGAGCGGACTTACGTAGGACGTCCATGACGGCCAACACCAGCACAGCCAGAGGGACAAATGCAACGACAAGTCGCGATAGAAAAGCTCAAACTCACGCCGGTACAACGACCCGGTCTCGCCTACTCCGGAGTGGCACTCGAGGGGAGCGACCCGCTCGAGTAAAAAGTAACCCATCTCAAGTATCTCTGTAAAGTATCTCTGTCAAGCCAAATGTGGCTCATGCAGGCTATGATCCACGATCAAACAGATCGGTAACTCCAAGCTCAAAACACAACTCAGTCGGAAAAAGAACCTCGACTCAAACAGCTAAGTCGGAGAACCCTCAACGACTCAATCTGATAATGCACGACCATGGCTGAGTCGGGAAACCTCCACGACTCGATCTGCCAGAACCCCAAGATCCTCAAAGCTAAGTGGGAGAACCACCTCCACCACTAAATCAGAAAAACAACCTCTAGATCACACTCTACCAACTCATGGCACCAAGTCGCATCCACTGCGAGAAACTGTCTCAACAGGCCAAACAGGCCAAACGTCGCATCTACTGCGAACAACTGCCTCAACAGGCCAACATCGCATCCACTGCGAACAGCTGACTCAACAGGCCAAACAGGCCAAACGTCGCATCTACTGCGAACAACTGCCTCAATAGGCCAACATCGCATCCACTGCGAACAGCTGACTCAACAGGCCAAACATCTCAACCACTGACCCAATGAAGGGTCCGGGAACACTGAAAGACTAGAACCTACAACCCAAATCAAACAAGAACAGGCTCTAGGCATAGCCTCTCGTTGTTCTCGTCCCAAGAAAAGGCAGACCTTAGAACCCAGACCACTCGAATCATCTTGGTGGTTAATTTATAGGAAAAAGGTGACATTTCTTACTGAAGCCATCTGATCTGTAAGAAATCCATATTTAATGATTTTTAGTTCTTTTTAGGAAAACAGTTGAAACCAAGTTTTATATCCAAGCCTCGAAGGGCTAATGCCTTCGTCCAATCAAACAAGAACAGACTCCGGCGACCCTACGATGCTTGGAAGAAACCATTTGGTTGACAAAAATCATATGTGTGTCCAAAAAGGTTCTGGGTTTAAGGTCCTGCTAACACTGATCTACCGCTGCCACTATCACAGCGGCGACAGATAAAACAAGAAAAATAAAACATCTCGGGACCGCCGTCTACCCAAACGGCTCCCGCTACAGATGAACAACCAACTACATCTACCAGACGCCACTCTGCTCCCAAGCACGAGTGTAACATGCATCCCACACTAAAAGATAACACCTGACCACTCGGCCCACTACCCGGGCGAGGAAGGACACTATGTCCAGGAAAGTAGAAGTGTGGATGTCTAAAGCAGAAATAACCCTAGCCCAAGTGAGGGTTTTCTACTAGTCTGGTTACACATGCAACATATGACGAGGTGCTAGGTCAAGTTCCAAGATAACCATAATCAACAGCTTGTAGGGAAGGAAAAATAAACACATGATCATCTAACAGCATTAGGAACATCAATTCCTATAATCTAGCATGCTATATAGAACACATCTATAACATGCAAGTCCCTACGCAGATAGAATTAATGCACAGTCCATAGGTCATGAAGACAAGGCCACCCACCTGAAAATGCTAACTGTCCGGAGTCGCACAGCTGAGAAAGTCCAGAAACAGATATCTCTACACACCCACCAATCCAACGATACAGGAACAGTGATCAATACCTCCTGGGTACAAAAACACAACCCAAAGATACACTTAATTCCATAAAATCCAAGCATCACAAATCTGCTGGGAACAGTCCCCTAAATGCGAAATTTTCACCTATAAAACGAACTCCAAAAATTCCAATAAAAATACTGCTGCGATCCTCGCGTCGATACCTTCGAAACGGGTACCTGCACGCCCAATTTGGAGCCCCGTAGGCCAAGTTACAAATTCCACAATACAGGTGCGCAAACACTCACAACCACACAACTGTAAACTCAAACACAGATAAAAGGGGAATAGTATACCTTCGGGCAAACCTCAGAAAAATCCCGGAAAAATACGATGATGATCCTCGCGACGAGTAGATGCAAAAAGTGTATAGGCTCGTCTCGATCTGACACTCGGTTGCGGAGATAAAATTCCGGCAAGGAGCCGCTGTCCAAAAACTCCACCAGAAAACAGCGGCTTAGAAATGCCTCGAAAACCGTGTCATAAACTCTGAATCCAGCAAGATGATCAACACGAAAGTCGAAGACGTACCTCTCGTGATTCCAACGCCGCAGAAATCGTCCAAAAATACTGAGGGAGTAGCTCTGTAGACCTCTCAGATCAAACTGTGACGATAACGGGCCTCCGATGAAAAATCGCCACACTGCGCTCCGACGCCGAAGTCGTCGACGCCGCGGCTTCCAAAAAATCCGGGCCTCTGCCAGAAGATGCGCAAGATGAAGATCTCCAACTTTGCTAAAGGGGCCATGGGCAAGGGAGCTCGGGAAAGGGGGCAAAACTCCCCCACAAGACAGCTATTTAAAGGCCCAGCCCGAAAAATCCGAATTTTGGACTTTTGGCCCAAAGTTTCGGGCGCTTGGCATTCCGGGCTGCTACAGTAACGGGCCGGGCCCGTTACTGTTCACGCCCGAAAGCCCCTAGGCCCGCCACGCGTCCCGCCGACGCCGCCTGCGCCCGGCGCACGCGCGCCCGCCAACTGCGCAGCGCCACGTGTCCCGACACGCAGGCGTGCGCAGCTGCACCCGACCAACCGCGGGGCGCCACGTGGCGCCCCCACGTCGCCCCCGACCGCGCCCACGCCGCGCCCACGTGCGCGGCCGCGCCGCCCGCGGCCCCGTGCCGGGCACGCATCCCGAGGCAGACCCTGCCGCTGCGTGGACCGCGCGCACCAGGACCCGCCAACAACCAGCCGCCACGTGTCGCCACCTGGTCCACCGTGCACCCGCGCCTCTTCCGTGGACCGCGCCCGCTGCGCCGGCCAACCTGAAGGCGCCACGCGTCCTCCGCCCGGGTGCACGCCTCCGCGGTGGACCGCGCGCCTCCGCCGCCGCCAGCCGCCGCGCTCCGCCGCCCGCCGCCGCCGCCGGCACCCCTCCGGCGGCCGGAACAGTACCAAATACCTCGAAATCCGTGCCGGGTCATCCGGGCTCCGAAAAATACAAGTAAATAGTCCATCTTGACCGTTTTCGCGCGCTGAATCCAAATCCGATGCCCGATTTGCCAAATTCCACTTTTCCAATTTGCCGAAAATTCCCGGAGAAGTGTTCTTTACTCAAATTTCGCGCTGAGTCCAATTTTAATAACCATTTCGCGCGAAACCACTTCTAAACATCCGACGGGGTCCTCCGATCACTCACGTGATCCATTATACACCCGAAGTCCATCACTTGAGTCCAAATTGGTGCAGAAACACCGCCGACATGCCACATAGGCCTCCAGAAGCTGCTAATCGCACTGTAGAAGCCCTGCAGAGATCTGGGTCACCACATCCTCCCCCACTAAAAGAAAGTTTCGTCCTCGAAACTAGCTCAACCCAAAAGGTGCCACAAAAACAAGGGTAGGTACATAACACTGCCGTCTCCAGCTCTCGAGTCACCTGTCTCTCCCCGTGATTACTCCACAACAACAACAACAACCGGTACGGCATGGCCCAAATTGCGTAATTCTCTCATCTCACGAGCCAGAATTCACAACGGGCGTCCATCGTACCACAAGTACTCGCAGATCTCAGAGGAAACGAGTCCATCACGGGCGAGGAATCCACAAGCCTGACACTCCCGAGCTGAGACGTGGAAGAAAAGGCTGGGGGAAAAGAGAGAACAACCAATGTAGCACGCACCAAAACCGCTCCCTAGTGCCAGCTCAACCAGGCGATCCGAAACATACCCATACGGTCATCCAAAGAAAAGAAGCCCTAATCGGCTAGGGTCCTCGCTCAATCACTCTCGGATCCTGACCATCCGCATGGACTGCTTCACCGCAGTCTACCGTCAAAAGGGACCCTCAGGGACACAACCTCGAGCCCTGTTCCTCAACGGTCCCACCCAGCGCCAACTGTGGAACCACTAAACTCAACCCGAAAAGCTATCCGGCTCCAGGTATCCGCCACCACAGTGGCCCTGTCGGGGTGATACTGAATGCTCAAGAATAACCCAATGGTAACTTCACAGCCACTATGGGAGGCACCACTAACACAAAGGTCCATTCCCCCATCTCTGGCAAAGCTGCAATCGGCGCTAGTACCAGTCTCATCATCCATTCGCCATGCTCTCCTGGCACTGCGAAATCCAAAAAGCTCCTCACCTCAACAATAAATGTTGATCTCAGCCAAACTCAAATAGCATCCACATTGGCCGGAATTCCACCGCCGCTCCCATGGCTAACACAATGTGACCCAAGAAGGTAAGCTTCTAAAGCTAAAACTTGTATCCCAATAACCTGGCATACAGCTTCATCCACACAGCATAATAACACAACCACCAGTGCTCCTCATGCTCCAAGTCGCTCTGGGAGTAGATCATAATATCCCTGGAGGATCTTGTTACCAATGCAATCAAGTACAGCTGGAGCACAATTCCTCAAACCCAAAGAGTGGCAGGGCGTTAATCAATCCAATTGGCCTCACTAAGAGCTCAAGATGCCCTACCGTGTCCTGAACGCCATCAAGGCAAGGTCCTCGGCTGTCTGATTCCAAGTAGGTACCCGCACCAAACAATAACTGCCGGAGTATGACTCCATCAAAAGGTCCAGAATAATACTCGGACCTGTCTACACACGAACCATAAAAGGGCCCTCACAGTCGTGTATCAACGATGTGGCATCACCACCGTATATCAACGGCGTGGCACTAGGTCAAACAGACCCCTCGATCCATCCGATCCTGCAACTGCGCCATCAGCTCTCACAGCTCTACTGGCAATATCCAATGAGGTGCTGTCGAGGGTGGCGCGGTTCCCCGAACCACGCCAAACTTAAACTCTATCTCCCGAACCGGCGGCATTAACAACAGCTCAGGTGGAATCACACCCGGAATCTCGTGGCAACAGAGATATCTTTGGGTCCCGGTGCCGCCGTAAGCACCTCTCACACTGTCGCTATAACCAGTGTGCTCTAACGACCTCAACAACCAAATCTCCTCTCGTCTGCCCCGCAGAAGGTCAAAGTCCTCCGCAGATAACAAATCCACGCTACCGCTGCGCCACTCCGATATAGATGCTGATGCTGCCGTCGGGGTCCACCCGATCTCTGGCATCTCGAAAATTCGCTATCCAGGTAAAGAGATCAGAAATGCCGCTACCGGTCGGTCTGTCCTCCATCACCCGACGCCAAGCGCCGATATCCAGAACTCGCCTCTGGCGGCAGATCCCTATCCCAAGGAACTGCAGCGCCACGCTCCATACACAATGCCTACCCATCGAAGCGTCAATAATCCAAAACGGAGGGACCAACTACACTGAAAGGTATCCTGGCGCAAACCATTCCCCGTCAAACATATCCTATGCGTCTCATCCCTCGAAACCTGGAGCGTGCAGTTCAACAACTGCATAAACTCCCTAGCACATGAAGGCTCTCAAATAGTCTCTCCATCACCACCAACCCCAATTCTGCCTACAAAGGCTCCAACTCAAACCTGTGAATCGGGATGGTTCAGACTGCCGGGACTGGCTCCATCGATCAATGATGTCCCTAAGCTCAGCTACTATCCACTATCCACCCTGCCTCGGTGCCTCGGCACTGCTCGTCGGCACGGAGGGGGCTGCTCGCTCCATCGGCGCCACTGGTACAACTGAAGATACCACTGCATAGGAAGAAAGTACTGGAGGACACTCAAGCGGTACTGCCACTGGCTATGCTCTCTGCTCCAACAAGCGCATCAAACGTTCCATGGCTTCTTCCTGGCATCAGACAGCCTCCGACATCTGTGCCATCTGGATCCATAACTCCTGGGTCTCGCTCTGCTCTGATAGCTCTGCCTCCCGCTGCTCGGGTTACTCATCAGATGCGGAATGCGCATTCCTCACTGCACGACGTCTCAAAAGCATCGTAGGTCCACTGCACAATAACAAACATCAGGACACAACAATCATACGACCCAATCCAGCGAAAGTCTAAGGCATGTTACCAATTCCACAACATTATGTTGTCTGCAGCCAACATAATCGCTTGGGAGCATAAACATGCCAATCACTCATCCCGTCTCTTGGGAGAGGTACAAAACTCGATCAGGACTCACGCTAAAAGTCACGACTCTCACGTAGTCATCCTAATGTCCAACCACAAGCCTAGGGTTTCTAAGTCCTCAATGACCTACAACCTAGGCTCTGATACCACTCTAATCTGTCACGCCCCGGCGTCGAAACTGCGACCCGGGCTCGCCAACAGATCCGCCGCCCATACGGTGAACCCCGTATAGACGAAGCGTCAAACCTGCAAAAGATAGGTACTAAACTATCCAGATATCAGAGCTGAAAATAACCTGCTGGAAATAAAATAAATTAATACAAAGTCCTCACCAAAGTACAAGCCACTCAACTCTGAAAATGAAGTACAACTCTATACCTCACTACAAGGTCTCTCAACAAGAAACTCTCAAAATGATAAGGGTACATCTACTCTCTGGACGACGACTGGTAGGGATCTAGCTCGCGACTCCCTCACCTCGATCTGAAGAAGCAGCAACAGGAGCAGCAGGAACAGGAGTAGAAGTCCCTGTGGGAAAATACACCACGACGGGTGTGAGAACTACGTCCCAAGTAGTTCTCAGTGGGTGCCGCCAACAAGCCCAACGGTCTGCCCACTAAGTCTACTAGAGGCATAAAGTAACAAATACAGTGCTGTAAGGAAAGCTGGGAAAAGTAAACTCTACAGCTACTATGCCTCTATCTAGATGCTCAAGAAGTGGAACAGAAGGAACATGATGCCACAACTAACTCTCATCTCTGATCACCCAATCTGAACTGACTGCCTCATCAGGTCCAGTCAAGCCTGCGCCAACCTACTGCCGTTACGTCCCGGAGGAGCGGACTTACGTAGGACGTCCATGACTGCCAACCTACTGCCGTTACGTCCCGGAGGAGCGGACTTACGTAGGACGTCCATGACGGCCAACACCAGCACAGCCAGAGGGACAAATGCAACGACAAGTCGCGATAGAAAAGCTCAAACTCACGCCGGTACAACGACCCGGTCTCGCCTACTCCGGAGTGGCACTCGAGGGGAGCGACCCGCTCGAGTAAAAAGTAACCCATCTCAAGTATCTCTGTAAAGTATCTCTGTCAAGCCAAATGTGGCTCATGCAGGCTATGATCCACGATCAAACAGATCGGTAACTCCAAGCTCAAAACACAACTCAGTCGGAAAAAGAACCTCGACTCAAACAGCTAAGTCGGAGAACCCTCAACGACTCAATCTGATAATGCACGACCATGGCTGAGTCGGGAAACCTCCACGACTCGATCTGCCAGAACCCCAAGATCCTCAAAGCTAAGTGGGAGAACCACCTCCACCACTAAATCAGAAAAACAACCTCTAGATCACACTCTACCAACTCATGGCACCAAGTCGCATCCACTGCGAGAAACTGTCTCAACAGGCCAAACAGGCCAAACGTCGCATCTACTGCGAACAACTGCCTCAACAGGCCAACATCGCATCCACTGCGAACAGCTGACTCAACAGGCCAAACAGGCCAAACGTCGCATCTACTGCGAACAACTGCCTCAATAGGCCAACATCGCATCCACTGCGAACAGCTGACTCAACAGGCCAAACATCTCAACCACTGACCCAATGAAGGGTCCGGGAACACTGAAAGACTAGAACCTACAACCCAAATCAAACAAGAATAGGCTCTAGGCATAGCCTCTCGTTGTTCTCGTCCCAAGAAAAGGCAGACCTTAGAACCCAGACCACTCGAATCATCTTGGTGGTTAATTTATAGGAAAAAGGTGACATTTCTTACTGAAGCCATCTGATCTGTAGGAAATCCATATTTAATGATTTTTAGTTCTTTTTAGGAAAACAGTTGAAACCAAGTTTTATATCCAAGCCTCGAAGGGCTAATGCCTTCGTCCAATCAAACAAGAACAGACTCCGGCGACCCTACGATGCTTGGAAGAAACCATTTGGTTGACAAAAATCATATGTGTGTTCAAAAAGGTTCTGGGTTTAAGGTCCTGCTAACACTGATCTACCGCTGCCACTATCACAGCGGCGACAGATAAAACAAGAAAAATAAAACATCTCGGGACCGCCGTCTACCCAAACGGCTCCCGCTACAGATGAACAACCAACTACATCTACCAGACGCCACTCTGCTCCCAAGCACGAGTGTAACATGCATCCCACACTAAAAGATAACACCTGACCACTCGGCCCACTACCCGGGCGAGGAAGGACACTATGTCCAGGAAAGTAGAAGTGTGGATGTCTAAAGCAGAAATAACCCTAGCCCAAGTGAGGGTTTTCTACTAGTCTGGTTACACATGCAACATATGACGGGGTGCTAGGTCAAGTTCCAAGATAACCATAATCAACAGCTTGTAGGGAAGGAAAAATAAACACATGATCATCTAACAGCATTAGGAACATCAATTCCTATAATCTAGCATGCTATATAGAACACATCTATAACATGCAAGTCCCTACGCAGATAGAATTAATGCACAGTCCATAGGTCATGAAGACAAGGCCACCCACCTGAAAATGCTAACTGTCCGGAGTCGCACAGCTGAGAAAGTCCAGAAACAGATATCTCTACACACCCACCAATCCAACGATACAGGAACAGTGATCAATACCTCCTGGGTACAAAAACACAACCCAAAGATACACTTAATTCCATAAAATCCAAGCATCACAAATCTGCTGGGAACAGTCCCATAAATGCGAAATTTTCACCTGTAAAACGAACTCCAAAAATTCCAATAAAAATACTGCTGCGATCCTCGCGTCGATACCTTCGAAACGGGTACCTGCACGCACAATTTGGAGCCCCGTAGGCCAAGTTACAAATTCCACAATACAGGTGCGCAAACACTCACAACCACACAACTGTAAACTCAAACACAGATAAAAGGGGAATAGTATACCTTCGGGCAAACCTCAGAAAAATCCCGGAAAAATAAGATGATGATCCTCGCGACGAGTAGATGCAAAAAGTGTATAGGCTCGTCTCGATCTGACACTCGGTTGCGGAGATAAAATTCCGGCAAGGGGCCGCTGTCCAAAAACTCCACCAGAAAACAGCGGCTTAGAAATGCCTCGAAAACCGTGTCATAAACTCTGAATCCAGCAAGATGATCAACACGAAAGTCGAAGACGTACCTCTCGTGATTCCAACAGCGCAGAAATCGTCCAAAAATACTGACGGAGTAGCTCTGTAGACCTCTCAGATCAAACTGTGACGATAACGGGCCTCCGATGAAAAATCGCCACACTGCGCTCCGACGCCGAAGTCGTCGACGCCGCGGCTTCCAAAAAATCCGGGCCTCTGCCAGAAGATGCGCAAGATGAAGATCTCCAACTTTGCTAAAGGGGCCATGGGCAGGGGAGCTCGGGAAAGGGGGCAAAACTCCCCCACAAGACAGCTATTTAAAGGCCCAGCCCGAAAAATCCGAATTTTGGACTTTTGGCCCAAAGTTTCGGGCGCTTGGCATTCCGGGCTGCTACAGTAACGGGCCGGGCCCGTTACTGTTCACGCCCGAAAGCCCCTAGGCCCGCCACGCGTCCCGCCGACGCCGCCTGCGCCCGGCGCACGCGCGCCCGCCAACTGCGCAGCGCCACGTGTCCCGACACGCAGGCGTGCGCAGCTGCACCCGACCAACCGCGGGGCGCCACGTGGCGCCCCCACGTCGCCCCCGACCGCGCCCACGCCGCGCCCACGTGCGCGGCCGCGCCGCCCGCGGCCCCGTGCCGGGCACGCATCCCGAGGCAGACCCTGCCGCAGCGTGGACCGCGCGCACCAGGACCCGCCAACAACCAGCCGCCACGTGTCGCCACCTGGTCCACCGTGCACCCGCGCCTCTTCCGTGGACCGCGCCCGCTGCGCCGGCCAACCTGAAGGCGCCACGCGTCCTCCGCCCGGGTGCACGCCTCCGCGGTGGACCGCGCGCCTCCACCGCCGCCAGCCGCCGCGCTCCGCCGCCCGCCGCCGCCGCCGGCGCCCCTCCGGCGGCCGGAACAGTACCAAATACCTCGAAATCCGTGCCGGGTCATCCGGGCTCCGAAAAATACAAGTAAATAGTCCATCTTGACCGTTTTCGCGCGCTGAATCCAAATCCGATGCCCGATTTGCCAAATTCCACTTTTCCAATTTGCCGAAAATTCCCGGAGAAGTGTTCTTTACTCAAATTTCGCGCTGAGTCCAATTTTAATAACCATTTCGCGCGAAACCACTTCTAAACATCCGACGGGGTCCTCCGATCACTCACGTGATCCATTATACACCCGAAGTCCATCACTTGAGTCCAAATTGGTGCAGAAACACCGCCGACATGCCACATAGGCCTCCAGAAGCTGCTAATCGCACTGTAGAAGCCCTGCAGAGATCTGGGTCACCACATGACCGGTGACAAAAACTGTTTTCAAACTTTAGAGAAAATCTCCGGAGGACATGTTGTTTTCGGAGACGGTCGTTCTTCTAAAATTGTTGGAAAAGGAACAATCGCTATTCCAGAAGGCCCTGTCTTGAATAATGTTCTATTTGTAGAAGCCCTTAAGACTAACCTCATCAGTAGAAGTCAACTTTGTGACAATGGTTTTTCCGTTAATTTTTCTTCTAAAGAATGTATTGTAACCGATAAGGACCATGTATTCTTTTTGAAAGGGGTTAGATCTCAAAATAATTGCTATGTTGTTTCAAACAAAATTTCTGAAAAATGTAACCTAGTTTCTTTAGATAATGAAACTCTTTGGCATGAAAGGCTAGGTCACATAAATTTTAAAGAACTAGCAAGGATTTCTAATAAAGACGTGGTTAAGGGGGTTCCTAAACTTACATTTAAAGATAACATTGTGTGTGGAGGTTGTCTAAAGGGAAAGCAATCAAGGGCTGCACACAAGAACTTGAACCACGTTGGTACTAACCGGCCCTTAGAATTACTGCATATGGACTTAATGGGGCCAACTCGTCAACCATTCTTGGGAGGTAAATGGTATATTTTTCTTTTGGTTGATGATTTCTCTAGATATTCATGGGTAACTTTTTTAAAAGAGAAAGCGGATACTTTCGACTCTTTTCATGAGGTTTGTCATCGTATTATGATTGAAAGAAATGAAAAGATCGTTCGTGTTCGAAGTGATAGAGGTGGAGAATTCATTAATTCTAAATTCACTGATTTTTGCACTTCCAATGGCATAAAACATGAATTCTCAGCACCCTATACACCTCAGTAGAATGGTGTTGTTGAGCGCAAAAACAGGGTTGTTCAGGAGATGGCGCGTGTGATGCTTCATAGCCGGAATCTCCCGTTACATTTTTGGGCTGAAGCCGTGAACACCGCCGTCTATGTAATTAATCGAGTGTATTTGTGCCCGGGAACATTAAATACACCATATGAGCTGTGGTTTTGTAGAAAACCAAATATTAAATATTTTCGTATCTTTGGGAGTCGCTGTTTTCTTTTGCGAGATCGCGAAAATCTTGGTAAATTCGACTCTCAAAGTGACGAAGGGATTTTCATGGGTTATTCTACAAACAGTAGAGCATATCGGGTATTTAACCTTGAATCTAAAACGATGGTAGAATCTATAAATGTTAAAGTAGATGAAGCTTTTCACTTTACATCTGATAAATCTACCCTTGATATGTCTCTTGATGATGATACTCCTGTAAATGCATCTTCTCATGATAATTCTTCCAATAATAATGATGCATCTAATGGCTCTTCTAGTTCATCTGATGTGCATGAATCATCACATGCATCTCCGAGAACTCCGTTACCGCAAACGTTAAGAATCTCCAAAGATCACCCGGAATCAAACATTATCGGAGATCCACAAGAAGGAGTCAAAACTCGGAGGCAGTTGGTTTGTGGAGTCGCATGTTATGTCTCCATGATAGAACCAAAGAACGTCGATGAAGCTCTTCAGGATGACTACTGGATTAAAGCAATGCAGGAAGAGCTCCATCAGTTCGAAAGAAACAAAGTCTGGGAATTAACGAAGTCACCGAAGCAACACAACGTGATTGGTACTAAGTGGATTTTCAAGAATAAGAAAAATGAGGATGGTACCATCATCAGGAACAAAGCACGATTAGTTGCTCAGGGCTACTCGCAAATTGAAGGAATAGACTTTGATGAGACGTTCGCCCCAGTTGCTCGACTCGAGTCAATTCGTATCTTATTCGCAATTGCTTGTCACTTTAAAATAAAACTCTTTCAAATGGACGTTAAGAGCGCGTTTTTAAATGGGTATTTAAACGAGGAAGTTTATGTGGCTCAACCGAAAGGTTTTGTAGACTATAAACAACCTAACCATGTTTTTCGTTTGAAAAAGGCTCTTTACGGTCTAAAACAAGCACCGCGAGCATGGTACGAAAGGCTAACAAAGCACCTATTGGAAAAGGGCTACACTCGAGGGGGAGCAGACCGGACTCTCTTTGTGAAGCATTATCAGGATAATTTCATTGTAGCACAAATCTATGTCGACGACATTATATTTGGTGCAACTAGAGACAATGATGTTTCTAAATTCGCTGAAACCATGGAAAGCGAATTTGAGATGTCCATGATGGGCGAACTGACATACTTTCTTGGATTGCAAGTAAAACAAAATGAAGAAGGCATTCATCTATGCCAACCCAAGTATGCAAAGGAGTTGGTGAAGAAATTCGGATTAGAAGACTCTAAAGATTTTTCGACTCCTATGGGAACTAGCAATAAGGGATTAGGAAGTGAATCTCTTAGTGAGAGTGTAGACGAGAAGCTTTATCGCAGCATGATAGGAAGTCTACTCTATCTCACGGCTAGTCGCCCGGATATATCCTTTAGTGTTGGTATTTGCACGAGATATCAATCAGCACCAAAGGAGGTTCACCTGAAAGCGGTGAAAAGGATCATCCGGTACATCAAAGGAACATTGAATTTCGGAATTTGGTATCCTATGGGAACAACGCTTGATACTATAGGATATTCAGATGCCGATTGGGCAGGATCTGTGGATGATCGGAAGAGTACGAGTGGTGCATGCTTCTATCTTGGCCACTGCCTTGTTGCATGGCATAGTAAAAAGCAAAATTGCATAGCACTCTCGACTGCCAAAGCGGAATATATCTCAGCGGGTAGTTGTTCAACTCAACTCATTTGGATGAAAAGGATGTTGAGCGACTTCCGAATTTCAGCAACTTCGGTAACCATTCTTTGTGACGACACAAGTGCTATAAATATTTCCAAAAACCCTGTGTTGCACTCAAGAACAAAACATATTGAACTTAGATATCATTTTCTAAGAAAGCTAGTTGAATCAAATATTCTTCAACTTTCCTACATTTCAACAGAGGATCAATTAGCTGACTTTTTAACAAAACCTTTGGATCAAAAACGTTTTATTCATTTGCGTAAAGCAATTGGAATGCTTTCCTTGAAATAACTTTTTTTGAAAATTTTGCGTAGATTAGGTTTTGTTTTGTGTTTTTGTTCATCATCTATGTTTGTACATAGAACATAAATTGAGCACTAGTATTATTGACTTTAACTGCATCCTTTTATATGATTTAGAAATTTATTATGCTTTGAATATCATAATAATTCATTTGATGCAATGATCATTTATGTCAATTAAGTCATCTTTGTTTTGATCAAAGTCAATTTCTCTCTCAAATGATCTCTTGGTATAGTTTTTATCTTATTTGACAATTGAGTCGAGTATGAAATCGAGATCAATTTTTGGTTGAATACCTTATATATTATATAATTGATAGCCAATTGAGGGGGAGTTAATGCAGAATGTTATGCTCAAAAGATGTGGAAAGAGTTACATCCCAATAAGGAGTGTGAAAACTACCACCACATGGAGGAAAGAGTTACCACCTCGGTTGTCCGAGTACTGTGTGCAGCTACCACATGTATACCAAGCATGGTTTTTCGAGATGATTAGATAAAATACTTTTTGGAATACTTGACTCTGTCAAATTCTCAGGTTGGTATAAGGTGGAATTTTTAATGAAAGATGCTCAAAGAGCCACTCTCTTCAATAGATTGACTAGATACATTATCTAACATATTTGGGATTTTCAAACATCTATTGATCTTGGTATTTCATTTTCTTTACCAAATTGATGATTTGATAAAGGCATTACTCATAAGATCATGTTAGATGTGATTGAAGTTGTTCAACTTTAAGGGATTTAATTTTTATAAATTTTCGTTTCATTTGTTGGATATTATTGATAGATTTTGCATAATCTATTTTTTTTAATATGAAACGATGATTTTTATTTAAAGTTGACATGTATAAGTGCTTACAATCTTTTTCTGGATTTTCTAGAATTTTTCGAAATTTTTCTGAAGAAAAAGTTTGGAGCCGATCCGGACTGGACAATCCGATCCGGATCCCGAACGCAGGAATTTCCTGCGGGTAGCCGATCCGGACTGGATTCACGATCCGATCCGGACCGCGGCTAGGGTTTTATATAGAACAAAAGGGTTTTGATTTCTTTTTACTACAATCTTTTGTTCCAAAGTCTCCAGAGCTTCTCTCTCTAGAAATCAACTGATTTGGAGCTTTTTCAACTCAGGTTCTTCGATTCCAAGTAAGTTTTCTTGATCAAAAACTCGGTTTTTCACAGTTTTTCACTATTTTGCTCAAAACGTGTTGGAAATCTTGTAACTTTTTCGTTTGAGATTGGTTTTTGATCAAATTTCTTTTGAAATAAGAACTCTGGGTAGATTAGTTTTGATTATATGCTAGGTATTCTCTTGATTAACGGATTTTTAGGCTTCAATTTCTGAAAATTCGGTTTTAGGGCATATAATAGGAATTTTTGTAATTCATGGGATTGATCTATTTTTAAAATTCTTTTTGCAAAACTAATTTGATTCCTAGTCTCTCTACACGATAATGATTGTTTAGGTACAATTTTTCAAATTTTTGAAAATAAACAATTTTGTCGTATTCTTGAGTCTTGCTCGCAGTTTCTTAAAAGTTGAATAGCGACAATGGTGTTCTCACTGATAATAGTTCTACTGGTTGCTGTGGTCCATGCAAAATCAACTGACAAGCCTAAGAGAGCTAGGAAAAGCAAGAAAACTAAAGATGATTCTGAGACAGAATCGGAAACTGAATCTATAGACTGGGATGAGCTTCTGGTTGAAGCAACTGCTCCCACTGCTTCGAAGAGGAAAGCCCCTGCAGAAACTTCAAAGGCGAAGACTCCGCCTACCGCCACTGAAACAGGGAAAGCGCCTATGGAAACAAGTCTGATTAAGACAAAAAGGAAAAGTGTTGCCAGGAAGAGAGGGAGTGCACGAGGTATATCAATTGAGGAGCCACTAGCTAGCCAGCCTCCTCCACAATACTTTATCAGTTCTGATAGAATCAAAGATTTTTAGAAAAGAGAGTGCATTGGCGAAAGACATGTAAATGTCCAGGCTCTGAAGGAGCGGTCTGCACTCTTTGGGACTCTGTTTGACCATGCGGGTCTTGCCCCTATTTGCCATTTCCCTGAGTCCACTGGGTATTGTCTTCATTCGGTGAGAATGTTTTATCAGAATGCTTCAAGCTTACTTAATCAGGATGACGGACATCGAGAATTTCTAACAATGGTTAGAAATATTAAGATTAAAGTCACACCTCAACTGATTGGAGAGGTGTTAGGAATGAAGGCCAGGGCTGAAGGAAGACATTACCTGCAAAGTCAAATCTTCTCCACCGCCTCCTGGAGAGTGGTCATGGATGGAATTTGTATTCCCAATACTCTGTCGACGGGAAATTCAGTGTTTTCAAAAGAACTTCGCCCGGAAGTACCGCTACTTGAACTTTATTGTTTGCTACAATATTCTTCCTAACATGCAAATAAAAGTTCTTCGATGGGATAGGATGTTATTTCTTTATCTTCTTGGGAACCCAGCAGTGGCTATGGGAGCGAATTTAAACATTCCTTATATCATCTGGTCGAGGATGGCATGGTATGTGGAACATGCTCACCCTACAGAGAGACTGCCCTATCCTATGATCATTTTATTTTTCGAAAGTTTAAGGTCGACACAAGTACGAGCTCCTACATGCACAGTCTAGGAACGATCAATGAGACGACTATTGTGAAGTCTCTCTCGACTAAACAAGATGAGCCTCCATCACCTCCTCGCCGACGAAGAGCACAGCCAGCAGCCACAGCTTCAGCACCACAAGCAACAGCTTCAGCTCCACCTCCAGCAGCTTCAACTACAGAGGATGATGCTTCTGTTACCTCTATTTATAAAGAGCAAGAACGACTTTCCTCTGAACAGGAACGGATGTCAAATGAATTTGTTGAAATGAAGGAAGAAATAAAAGAGGTCAAAAGAAGCAGTCATCCATGAACAAGCGAATAAAGAAAATTTTCCAAAAACTCGGATGCATTAGTTCGGATGAATCTAAGTAATCGTTATCCTTCTAATCATGTTTCTTTTGCAGGTTTTTAAGTTTTAGTTCTTACCTTTTATTATGAACTTTTAACACGCCCTTTTTATTTTTGTAATTTTTGGCTTATTTTGTGACAAAAAGGGGTAGAGAGAGAGATGAACAATGATATGATCGAACAAATTGAAAACTATGAAAGGTAAGTATACTGTGAACTGAACTATGAAAGAGGTAAGTATGACATGAACTTTTGGTTTGAATTGGGTTTTGCATGCATACCTCTACTAACTATTCGACTAACTATTTGGGCATGTAATATTTCTAACAAGTTGTTGTTAAACTAACATACATATGACATTTGGTTTTTAATGCTTAGAAGATATGTCTAATTTTGATTGTGATCTTATTACATATCTGAATTCATAAATGTCATGATGAGTATAAACTCTATCTCTGTGCTTGGTTTTATATGCAAAATTCTTGAGGTATCTAACGATCTCTTTTGTCAAGAATGTTTTTCTTTTGCAGAGATTACAGATGTCTAAGTCTAGAGTCTGTTCTAGGAGTTTATCTCATGTATCTTATTTGGTTCTCCATTGTAAATTTTTGTTGTACGGTGATAGCAACAAAATATTTTTTTTTGAATTTTCTTGAGTGGATTTGTCTTTTGTCACGAAACCGCCAAAGGGGGAGATTGTTAAGGAATTTGTGTTGGCGTATTTCGTTGAAATTATTTAAGTCTTGAAGATTGACGATGAAGAAGTTTGGATCATATACCTCAATCTCAAGAAAGAAGAATTCAAAAGGATCAGGTATGTTTAACCTAAATATTTTTGGTGATCGAATACTTCTTATAGTGTAGAAACACTTGATGAATTTTTAATTGCATAAAAATCAAAAACCTGGACATTCTACATGTTCAGAGTCCGGACCTGACATTACAATCCGGACCCCCGAACATAGGATAGTTCATGCGCCAATTCCAGTCCGGACCTTGGTCACTTCAGTCGGACCCCGACCGTGGAATTTGCAGGAATTGCATGAACAGTCCGGACCGTGGAAATTACAGTCCGGACCCCGAACGTCGGTTTTTTGGAAATAGTCTGTTTCGTTACGACAGTCCGGACCGCCATATTTCCAGTCCGGACCGTCGTACTGTAAAATTCCAAAAAGGTTAGTTTTTTATTCTTACCTCTTCCAACAGTTTCTAACCTATAATAGACCCTACGATTCATTTTTTAGGGGTAATCCAAAATACGGTCAAAAAGAGAACAAATCCACATATAGAGAAGAAAAAAAATAACGAGATTAAATCTATGTTTTTTCATCTATATTGATTAATTTGATTCTAGTTTCATTACTCAGATTTTGAGTAGAAGAAAATTAAGAATACTTAGATGGTATTCTGATCTATCTTTGATCTAAGTATCGCGCGGTCATCACCACCCAAAAACAACGATTTTTCCAAAATCGGCGCGTGGACTCGATGGCCTGTGGATTCAAGGTTGGAGCGCTCCGTGGATTCGGAGCGAGGTAGTTCGTGGATTCTGAGACATTCTATTGGGTGAAGACCGTGGATTCGGTTTGG
>CM055076.1:15044268-15113469 GCA_029204045.2 Tillandsia leiboldiana
TGATTGTCTCTTGATGATGATACGCCTCGTCGCGAGCATGCCCATCTCTCATGTTTCTTCCAATAATATGATGCATCTAAGTCTCTTCTAGTTCATCTGATGTGCATTAATCATCACATGCATCTCCGAAACTCCCTCCGTTACCGCAAAACGTTTAAGAATCTCCAAAGATCACCGACGGACTCACAATTATCGGAGATCACAAGAAGGAGTCAAAACTCGGAGGCAGTTGGTTTGTGGAGTCGCATGTTATGTCTCCATGATAGAACCAAAGAACAGTCGATGAAAGTCTTCAGGATGACTACTGGATTTAAAGCAATGCAGGAAAGCTCCATCAGTTCGAAGAAACAAAGTCTGGAATTAACGAAGTCACCGAAGCAACCCAACGTGATTGGGCTAACGTAAATGCGTTTTCAAGAATAAGATAAACATGAGGTGGTACCATCATCAGGAACAAAGCACGATTAGTTTGCCCAGGGCTACTCGCAAATTGAAGAATAGACTTTGATGAGACGTTCGCCCCCAGTTGCTCGACTCGAGTCAATTCGTATCTTATTGCGAAACGGTTGCGTGTCACTTTAAAATAAACTCTTTCAAACGCTGTGTACGTAAGAGCGCGTTTTAAATGTTATTTAACGAGGAAGTGTATGTGGCTCAACCGCAAGGTTTTGTAGACTATAACAACCTAACCATGTTTTTCGTTTGAAAAAGGCTCTTTACGGTCTAAACAAGCACCGCGAGCATGGTACGAAAGGCTAACAAAGCACCGTATTGGGAAAAGGGCTACACTCGAGGGGAGCAGACCGGACTCTCTTTGTAGAAGCAATTATCAGATAATTTCATTGTAGCACAAATCTCGTGTCGACGACATTGTATTTGGTGGCAACTAGAGACAATGATGTTTCTAATTCGCGTGAAACCATGGAAGCGAATTTGAGATGTTCCATGATGGGGGACTGACATACTTTCTTGGATTGCAAGTAAAACAAAATGAAGAAGGCAGTCATCTATCCAACCCAGATGCAAAGGAGTTGGTGAAGAAATTCGGATTAGAGACTCTAAAGATTTTTCCGACTCCTAGGGAACTAGCAATAAGGGATTAGGAATGAATCTCTTAGTGAGAGTGTAGGACGAAAGCTTTATCGCAGCATGAAGGAATCTACTATCTCCACGGCTAGTCGCCCCGATATATACTTTAGTGTTGGTATTATGCGCGAGATATCAATCAGCACCAAAGGAGGTTCACCTGAAGCGTGAAAGGATCATCCGGTACATGCAAGGAACATTGAATTTCGGAATTTGGTATCCTATGGGAACAACGCTTGATACTATAGGATAGTTCAGATGCCGATTGGGCAGGATCTGTGGATGATCGGAAGAGTACGAGTGGTGCATGCTTCTATCTTGGCCACTTGCCTTGTTGCATGGCATAGTAAAAAGCAAAATTGCATAGCACTCTCGACTGCCAAAGCGGAATATATCTCAGCGGGTAGTTGTTCAACTCAACTCATTTGGATGAAAAGGATGTTGAGCGACTTCCGAATTTCAGCAACTTCGGTAACCATTCTTTGTGACGACACAAGTGCTATAAATATTTCCAAAAACCCTGTGTTGCACTCAGAACAAAACATATTGAACTTAGATATCATTTTCTAAGAAAGCTAGTTGAATCAAATATCTTCAACTTTCCTACATTTCAACAGAGGATCAATTAGCTGACTTTTTAACAAACCTTTGGATCAAAAACGTTTTATTCATTTGCGTAAAGCAATTGGAATGCTTTCCTTGAAATAACTTTTTTGAAAATTTGCGTAGATTAGGTTTTGTTTTGTGTTTTTGTTCATCATCTATGTTTGTACATAGAACATAAATTGAGCACTAGTATTATTGACTTTAACTGCAATCCTTTTATATGATTTAGAAATTTATTATGCTTTGAATATCATAATAATTCATTTGATGCAATGATCATTTATGTCAATTAAGTCATCTTTGTTTTGATCAAAGTCAATTTCTCTCTCAAATGATCTCATTGGTATAGTTTTTATCTTATTTGACAATTGAGTCGAGTATGAAATCGAGATCAATTTTTGGTTGAATACCTTATATATTATATAATTGATAGCCAATTGAGGGGGAGTTAATGCAGAATGTTATGCTCAAAAGATGTGGAAAAGAGTTACATCCCAATAAGGAGGTGAAAACTACCACCACATGGAGGAAAGAGTACCACCTCGGTTGTCCGAGTACTGTGTGCAGCTACCACATGTATACCAAGCATGGTTTTTCGAGATGATTAGATAAAATACTTTTGGAATACTTGACTCTGTCAAATTCTCAGGTTGGTATAAGGTGGAATTTTAATGAAAGATGCTCAAAGAGCCACTCTCTTCAATAGATTGACTAGATACATTATCTAACATATTGGGATTTTCAAACATCTATTGATCTTGGTATTTCATTTTCTTTACCAAATTGATGATTTGATAAAGGCATTACTCATAAGATCATGTTAGATGTGATTGAAGTTGTTCAACTTTAAGGGATTTAATTTTTATAAATTTTCGTTTCATTTGTTGGATATTATTGATAGATTTTGCATAATCTATTTTTTTAATATGAAACGATGATTTTTATTTAAAGTTGACATGTATAGTGCTTACAATCTTTTTCCTGGATTTTCTAGAATTTTTCGAAATTTTTCTGAAGAAAAGTTTGGAGCCGATCCGGACTGGACAATCGATCCGGATCCCGAACGCAGGAATTTCCTGCGGGTAGCCGATCCGGACTGGATTCACGATCCGATCCGGACCGCGGCTAGGGTTTTATATAGAACAAAAGGGTTTTGATTTCTTTTTACTACAATCTTTTGTTCCAAAGTCTCCAGAGCTTCTCTCTCTAGAAATCACTGATTTGGAGCTTTTTCAACTCAGGTTCTTCGATTCCAAGTAAGTTTTCTTGATCAAAAACTCGGTTTTTCACAGTTTTTTCACTATTTTGCTCAAAACGTGTTGGAAATCTTGTAACTTTTTCGTTTGAGATTGGTTTTTGATCAAATTTCTTTTGAAATAAGAACTCTGGGTAGATTAGTTTTGATTATATGCTAGGTATTCTCTTGATTAACGGATTTTAGGCTTCAATTTCTGAAAATTCGGTTTTAGGGCATAGAATAGGAATTTTTGTAATTCATGGGATTGATCTATTTTTAAAATTCTTTTTGCAAAACTAATTTGATTCCTAGTCTCTCTACACGATAATGATTGTTTAGGTACAATTTTTCAAATTTTTGAAAATAAACAATTTTGTCGTATTCTTGAGTCTTGCTCGCAGTTTCTTAAAAGTTGAATAGCGACAATGGTGTTCTCACTGATAATAGTTCTACTGGTTGCTGTGGTCCATGCAAAATCAACTGACAAGCCTAAGAGAGCTAGGAAAAGCAAGAAAACTAAAGATGATTCTGAGACAGAATCGGAAACTGAATCTATAGACTGGGATGAGCTTCTGGTTGAAGCAACTGCTCCCACTGCTTCGAAGAGGAAAGCCCCTGCAGAAACTTCAAAGGCGAAGACTCCGCCTACCGCCACTGAAACAGGGAAAGCGCCTATGGAAACAAGTCTGATTAAGACAAAAAGGAAAAGTGTTGCCAGGAAGAGAGGGAGTGCACGAGGTATATCAATTGAGGAGCCACTAGCTAGCCAGCCTCCTCCACAATACTTTATCAGTTCTGATAGAATCAAAGATTTTTAGAAAAGAGAGTGCATTGGCGAAAGACATGTAAATGTCCAGGCTCTGAAGGAGCGGTCTGCACTCTTTGGGACTCTGTTTGACCATGCGGGTCTTGCCCCTATTTGCCATTTCCCTGAGTCCACTGGGTATTGTCTTCATTCGGTGAGAATGTTTTATCAGAATGCTTCAAGCTTACTTAATCAGGATGACGGACATCGAGAATTTCTAACAATGGTTAGAAATATTAAGATTAAAGTCACACCTCAACTGATTGGAGAGGTGTTAGGAATGAAGGCCAGGGCTGAAGGAAGACATTACCTGCAAAGTCAAATCTTCTCCACCGCCTCCTGGAGAGTGGTCATGGATGGAATTTGTATTCCCAATACTCTGTCGACGGGAAATTCAGTGTTTTCAAAAGAACTTCGCCCGGAGTACCGCTACTTGAACTTTATTGTTTGCTACAATATTCTTCCTAACATGCAAATAAAAGTTCTTCGATGGGATAGGATGTTATTTCTTTATCTTCTTGGGAACCCAGCAGTGGCTATGGGAGCGAATTTAAACATTCCTTATATCATCTGGTCGAGGATGGCATGGTATGTGGAACATGCTCACCCTACAGAGAGACTGCCCTATCCTATGATCATTTTATTTTTCGAAAGTTTAAGGTCGACACAAGTACGAGCTCCTACATGCACAGTCTAGGAACGATCAATGAGACGACTATTGTGAAGTCTCTCTCGACTAAACAAGATGAGCCTCCATCACCTCCTCGCCGACGAAGAGCACAGCCAGCAGCCACAGCTTCAGCACCACAAGCAACAGCTTCAGCTCCACCTCCAGCAGCTTCAACTACAGAGGATGATGCTTCTGTTACCTCTATTTATAAAGAGCAAGAACGACTTTCCTCTGAACAGGAACGGATGTCAAATGAATTTGTTGAAATGAAGGAAGAAATAAAAGAGGTCAAAAAGAAGCAGTCATCCATGAACAAGCGAATAAAGAAAATTTTCCAAAAACTCGGATGCATTAGTTCGGATGAATCTAAGTAATCGTTATCCTTCTAATCATGTTTCTTTTGCAGGTTTTTAAGTTTTAGTTCTTACCTTTTATTATTGAACTTTTAACACGCCCTTTTTATTTTTGTAATTTTTGGCTTATTTTGTGACAAAAAGGGGTAGAGAGAGAGATGAACAATGATATGATCGAACAAATTGAAAACTATGAAAGGTAAGTATACTGTGAACTGAACTATGAAAGAGGTAAGTATGACATGAACTTTTGGTTTGAATTGGGTTTTGCATGCATACCTCTACTAACTATTCGACTAACTATTTGGGCATGTAATATTTCTAACAAGTTGTTTGTTAACTAACATACATATGACATTTGGTTTTTAATGCTTAGAAGATATGTCTAATTTTGATTGTGATCTTATTACATATCTGAATTCATAAATGTCATGATGAGTATAAACTCTATCTCTGTGCTTGGTTTTATATGCAAAAATTCTTGAGGTATCTAACGATCTCTTTTGTCAAGAATGTTTTTCTTTTGCAGAGATTACAGATGTCTAAGTCTAGAGTCTGTTCTAGGAGTTTATCTCATGTATCTTATTTGGTTCTCCATTGTAAATTTTTGTTGTACGGTGATAGCAACAAAAATATTTTTTTTGAATTTTCTTGAGTGGATTTGTCTTTTGTCACGAAACCGCCAAAGGGGGAGATTGTTAAGGAATTTGTGTTGGCGTATTTCGTGAAATTATTTAAGTCTTGAAGATTGAAGATGAAGAAGTTTGGATCATATACCTCAATCTCAAGAAAGAAGAATTCAAAAGGATCAGGTATGTTTAACTAAATATTTTTGGTGATCCGAATACTTCTTATAGTGTAGAAACACTTGGATGAATTTTTAATTGCATAAAAATCAAAAACTGGACATTCTACATGTTCAGAGTCCGGACCTGACATTACAATCCGGACCCCGAACATAGGATAGTTCATGCGCAATTCCAGTCCGGACCTTGGTCACTTCAGTCCGGACCCCGAACGTGGAATTTGCAGGAATTGCATGAACAGTCCGGACCGTGGAAATTACAGTCCGGACCCCGAACGTCGGTTTTTCTGGAAATAGTCTGTTTCGTTACGACAGTCCGGACCGCCATATTTCCAGTCCGGACCGTCGTACTGTAAAATTCCAAAAAAGGTTAGTTTTTTATTCTTATCCTCTTCCAACAGTTTCTAACCTATAAATAGACCCTACGATTCATTTTTTAGGGTAATCCAAAATACGGTCAAAAAGAGAAAAATCCACATATAGAGAAGAAAAAAAATAACGAGATTAAATCTATGTTTTTTCATCTATATTGATTAATTTGATTCTAGGTTTTCATACTCAGATTTTGAGTAGAATCAAATTAATGAATACTTAGATGGTATTTCCGATCTATCTTTGATCTAAGTATTCGGCGGATCATCACCACCCAAAAACAACGATTTTCCCAAAATCGGCGCGTGGACTCGCGTGGCCTTGTGGATTCAAGGTGGAGCCGCTCTCGTGGATTCGGAGCGAGGTACGTTCGTGGATTCGAGACATGCTATTGGGTGAAGACCGTGGATTCGGTTGGACGTCGTGGATTCGACGTTGGATGCCGTGGATTCGGCGTTGGACGCTATTCGTGGATTCGAGAAGCGTTGCGGAGCGAGCGGAGAAGATCTACTAGGAGCGTATGAAAAAGGTTGAGTCGTTTGTGAGTACGGTATATCACCTCGTACGTGTGTTAATTCTAGTGGATTTCGCCGTGTTATCGGTCCCGTGGTTTTTTACTCCGGTTTGGAGTTTTTCCACGTAAAAATCGTGCGTGTTATTTTTTTTTCATTTCCGCATCGAGTTTTATTGCGCAACGATTTTTGAGTGTTTATAGTTTACACCTATTCAGCCCCCCTCTAGGTGTTTTTTCCCCTATTTAGATCCATATTCTATCATCACCCAACACTCCTCACATACATAAGTCTCTCAAACTGTAAAGTAAAATACAACTCTATACCTCACTACAAGGTCTCTCAATAAAAAACTCTCCAAATATAAAAAGTGGGTACACCTACTCTCGCTGGAGGACGACTAGTAGGGATCTATCTCGCGACTCCCTCACCTCGATCAGCAGGATCAGCAACTGGAACAACAGGAACTGGAGCAGAAGTCCCTGGGGAAAAGACACCACGACGGGTGTGAGAACTACATCCCACAGTAGTTCTCAGTGGGTGCCGCCAACAAGCCCGACGGTCTGCCCACTAAGTCTTCTAGAGGCATAAAGTAACAAAGTGATGCTGAAAGAAAAGAGCTGGAAAAGAATGACTCTACAGCTACTATGCCTCTACCTAGATGCTCAAAAAGTGGAACAGATGATAACATGGTGCATCTACTATCCCTCAACACAGATCACCCAATCTACCTGACTGCCTCCTCGGGTCCAGTCAAACCTGCGCCCACCTACTGCCGCACATCCACAAGAGGACGGGTCTACCGTAGGGTGTCCGTGACTGCCAAAACTGGCACAGCCAGAGGGACGGCGTCGACAAGTCGCGATACCAAAGTGCTGACCCACCCCGGACGTGGCACTCGAGGGGAGCGACCCCAACGAGGACAAAGGTATCCGCGCACTCTGTCGAGCTCAAAGTGGCACTGCAGGCTATAGTCCAAAACCACGATCAACAAGATCGACAGTAACCAACATCACATCTCACAGGTAACACAGGAAGGACCGACTGTAGAGTACCGGGTCTTTGGATAGCGCGCCGACCACACAGATGGCTTGGAGCAGAGAGTTGCCTTGGGCATGTTGCATTTGAGTTTACAGATGATGCCGGGTTGATTCGGATCAACGCGGAAGCTCCAGCTCGATTCGGGGTTTTTCCGGGCTTTGTATGCCGATTGAGGATGAGATTTGGAGATTACCGACTTCACCGTGGAGTGCCGAAAATTCAGGAACACGTGGAACAGGTGTACTTTTAGATTACAGCGAGGTTCGGGAGGTTCCGGACTGACGCAGAGGATCCGGAGGCAAAAACTGAGTCGGATCTGGCAATTTTGGAACCGGTATTTGATTTGAGCACCCCGCCTCGACGGATGAGCTTTTTGAGGAGAAAAAGCTGTGGACACGTGTACTTTCGATTTACAGCGAGGTTCGGGAGGTTCCGGACTGACGCGGAGGATCCGGAGGCAAAAAGTGAGTCGGAACTGGTCAATTTTGGAGCCGGTATTTGATTTGAGCACCCCGCCTCAACGGATGAGCTTTTTGAAGAGAAAAAGCTGTGAGCGCGTGTACTTTTGATTTACAGCGGAGTTCGGGAGGTTCCGGACAGCGGCGGAGGGCCCGAGGGCAAAAAGTGAGTTGGAGTTGGATTTTTGGATTTAGTTAATTAATTTAATTAAAGCTTTTGCTTTATAAAAGCCCTCCCCTCCACCTACCACCTCTGCAGCAGAGAAAGAAAGAAAAGGAAGAAAGAAAGAAAGGAAAAGAAAAGAGAGGAAAAGGAAGAAGAAGAAGAGGAAGGAAAGGGGTTTTGAGGCATTCTTGGTTTTTGGACTCGCCGTTGGAGGGCGAGTGGAGCTCGTGGGCGTGCGGCGAGCGTCGACGAGGTAAGCAAAATTTCAGTCTTTGAGTTTGGATTTTGATGTTGGAGAGTTTTGGGGATTTTAATGGATTTTTAAAAGCTAAAAATGGATTTTTGGGATTTATTGGATTTATTGGGGTTTTTTATATTTCTTTTTAGCTTTTCCGTCGCCGGCGGCCGCGCGCGCGCGCAACGGCGCACGCGCGGCGCCAGGGTGCCGCTGTTGGCAGCACCCTGCAGCGACGTGCCGCTGGGCGCGGCGCCGCGTGCAGCAAAGTGCTGCACGCGGCGCTGCCAGGCCGCGGGCAGGCGCGCGCGGCAGGGCCGCGCGCAGGTGCGCGCGGCACTGCCTGGCCGCGCGCAGGCGCGCGCGGCATGGCCGCGTGCAGGCGCGCGCGGCAGGGCCGCGCGCAGGCGCGCGCGGCAGGGCCGCGCGCAGGTGCGCGCGGCACTGCCTGGACGCGCGCAGACGCGCGCGCCATGGCCGCGCGCAGGCGCGCGCGGCACTGCCTGGCGCTGGCGCGCGTGGCACTGCCTGGCCGCGCGCTGGCGCGCGCGGCGCATGGCCGTGCGCGGCAGGGCCGCGCGCGGGCGCGCGCTGCGCAGCGGTCTGCGCGCGCAGCGCCGCTGGGCGCCACGCGCAGCGCCGCAGGGCGCTGCGCGGCGCGCTCTGTCACCGCGCAGCAGGTCGCTGCGCGGCGCGACTTGGTTTGGCGCCGCGCGGCGGGCCTCCCTCGTCGCACGGCAAGGTTTTCGACGCTCGGCGTGCTCCCGGGCAGCGGGCTGCACCTCGGTTTGCGTGCCGGCGCTGTTTTTCGCCGTCGGGCGTCGTCTTCGCCGTCGGCGTTGCTTTCGCAGGATTTTTTTTCGCGAGCAGTTTCGCAGGATTTTCGCGAGCTGTTTTCGCAAGCAGTTTTCGAGCTGTTTTTCACCGTCGGGCGCAGTTTTTCGCCGACGGAGCAGTTTTTCGCCGCCGCGCGCAGTTTTTCGCCGACGGAGCTGTTTTTCGCCGTCGGGCGCAGTTTTTCGCCGACGGAGCAGTTTTTCGCAAGCCGGTTTTGAGCAGTTTTTGCAAGCAGTTTGTGAGCAGATTTTTGAGCAGTTTTGCGAGCGGTTTTCGAGCAGTTTTTCGCGAGCAGATTTTGTGCGGTTTTTCGCGACGCGCGCTGTTTTTCGCCGACGGAGGCTGGTTTTCGCCGCCGCGCGCTGTTTTCGCCGTCGGAGTCTGTTTTTCGCCGTCGGGCGCTGGTTTTCGCTGACGGAGGCTGTTTTCGCCGACGGAGGCTGTTTTTCGCCGTCGGATGCTCAGTTTTCGACCGTTTGATTGATTTTGCGATTTCTTCGCTTCTGGCAGCTTGCGGTGCGGTTTTTAGCTTCCGCCGAGGGCGGTTGTGGGTTTTCCGTCGTGTGGACCCGCGGGCTTGTTTCGGGACATCCGCGGAGCGCGCGGTCGTGTGGTTGGTCGCTGCGTGCTCCGATTCGCGTGCGGATTCTGGCATCGGGCTTCGTGTTGCGTGCGGACCCCTTGGAGGCCAGGTAATCCCGCTGAGCCCAATTGCAAGTGTCGACAAGCAATTGGGGGCGAGCTGAGGTGGGTTGGTTTTTCTCTCCAAGTCTACGGACTTCCTTCTAATTCTATTGTGATAGGATTGCATGCTAGTTTAAGTGTTTTCTTGGAACTTAACTAGCACCCCCGTCATATGTGCATGTGTTTGACCAGACCAATAGAGAACCTTAATCTGGGCTAGGTTCTTTTATGTTTTAGACATCCCGCACAGTGCATATCCTTCTGGACATAGAGTTCCTCGCCCGGGTAGTGGGCGGAGTGGTCAGAGTGTTGTGGGACGGGTGTTGCACTCGGGCCCGGGGGGCCGAGTGGGGTCTGGTGGCTGGGTTAGGCCAGTGTTAGTGTTTTGGCGAACCGTTTCAGATAAACGGTGGTCCCGGGGTTTCTCTTTTCGCTGTTCTTCTCGTCACCACCATGTTGTGATCGTGGTGCACGTGTGTTAGCAGGACCTTGAACCCAGAACCTTTTTGGACGAATACATGATTTTGGTCAAACAATGTTTCTTCCAAGCCTCGCAAGGTCGCCTGAGTCTGTTCTTGTTTGATTGGACGAGGGCATTAGCTCTTCGAGGTTTGGGCATAAAACTTGTTTTCAAGGGGTTTTTCTAAAAAGACTAAAAATCATTAAAAAGATGGATTTCTCTCAGATTGAATGGTTTTCTGAAATAAATGACATGGTTTCTTATAAACTTATCCACCCGAGCGGATTCGTGTGATCTGGGTTCTAAGGGCTGTTTTCTTTCTTGGGGACGTAGGTGTTAGTCTCCCGGGGTTTTGGACCCTTCGCAGATCTGGCTGTGGAGCATCTCCGGCCGTGAGTTGTGTGTTGAGTTTAGTGGGGTGTTGTTGTGGGAGCCATTGGGAGAGACGGTGGTCCCAGCTGTGTAGTACTTTCGTTGAGTGGGTCAGTGTTGTGAGATTGAGTCGTGGAGGGTTCTCCGACTGAGTTGTGCTTTGAGCATCGAGATACCGATCTGTTTGATCGAGGACTATAGCCTGCAGGAGCCACTTGTGAGACAGTGATACTGATGAGATACTTGAGTTCGGTGGGGTCGCACCCCTCGAGCTACGCCCCGGGTGCGTTGATGATACCGAGCCTGATGAGGCTGCGATGATGATACCGAGCCTGACGAGGCTGCGATGATGCGACTAGTTCATATACTAGAGGTCGCTTGATACCCCTGGCCGAGCTACCATGGGGTCACCTTGTGAGAGATCGAGTTTGTCCGTTTGGACACCCTGGTTGATACACCGGGGGGCGCAGGCTTGACTCGACTGGACCCTGTGGGGCAGTCGCTGAGATTTGGGATACACTGAGAGAGTGATGGCATAGCATGTGTCATAGTAGAGTTTCTTGAGCATAGTACTTGTGACATATTGTCAGCAGTGAGTGGCTGCATACCATCATCCATAGTCTCTTCCTATTGAGCATAGTAGATAGAGGCATGATAGCTGTAGATTCTTTTCCAGCTTATTTACATTATCAGTCTTTTCTGTTATCTTATGCCTCTAGTAGACTTAGTGGGCAGACCGTGGTTCTTGGAGACGGTACCCACTGAGAACTACTGTAGGATGTAGTTCTCACATCCTCTGTCGGTGACAGGTTGCTGAGGCTTTCTTCCGTTCCTGCCGAGCTTGACTGGACGGACCGAGGACAGGGAGTCGCGTGATAGTTCCCTACCAGCATTGTTACTTTAGAGTGAGGTAGATGTACCATCCCAGACTGTGGTAGTTGACTATGTTTGGTTATATTTCCTGTTTAGCTATCTCCCATTTGGATTCGTAGATGTTGTATAGGCGGACTTCTATTTGTATCTTCTGATTTTGGGGAGATAGGCTATGTGTTGTTGCAACTTTGTAGTTGTGAAATTTTTTATTACAGCTTTTTATCCGCTCTGATATCTGTGTAGCTGTAGTTCTGTCTTTGCAGGCTAGACGCTTCGTCTGTACGGCAGTTTCCGTACAGATTGCGGATCTATTAGCGAGCCCGGGTCGCAGTTTCGACCCCGGGGCGTGACAGATTAGAGTGGTATCAGAGCCTAGGATATAGGTCATTGAGGACTTAGAAACCCTAGGCTTGTGGTTGGACATTAGGATGACTACGTGAGAGTCGTGACTTTTAGCGAGAGTCTAGATTGAGTTTTACCTCTCCCTAGGGTTGGGATGAGTGACTTGACATGTTATTCTCTCAAAGTGATTATGTTGGCTGCAGACAACATAATACTTTAGGAAGGATAACAAGTCTTAGACTTTCGCTGGATTGGGTCGTATGGTTGTTTTGTCCTGACATTCGCTTTTGTTTCAGTTACCTGCGATGCCGCCGAGACGTCGTGCAGCGACGAGAGGGCGTTTGACCTCGGATGAGGAGCCCGAGCGGCGAGAGGCCGGGCAGGCCAGGCAGAGTGAGGTACAGGAGCTGCGGGCTCAAGTGGCCCAGATGTCAGAGGCGTTACGGCGCCAGGAGGTGGCGGCCAGGCGCCAGGAGGAAAATATGGAGCGCATGATGCGCATGCTGGAGCAGAGAGCACCTCCTGTGGCACCACCACCAGTACTTCCGGTTACGACATCCTCGACCTCGTCACAGATTTCTCCGTTGACGGAGACAGAGCAGAGGGAGCTCATGGATCGACTATCCTTTATCCGCAAGTTTCATCCCCCGCGGTTCTCAGGTGAGAGTTCGGAGCCGTGGGAGGTTGAGAACTGGATCGCGGCCATGGAAAAATTGTTTGAGAACCTCTTCATCAAGGAAGAACATCGGGTACATTTGGGCGCGCACTTTTTGGAGAAGGACGCCGAGACTTGGTGGCGTCGAGTCCGCCCAGTTGGACCGCCAGGAGTTCCGTTGATGACTTGGCCAGAGTTTCGAGCTTTGCTACGCGGGGCCTATTTTCCCGATAGTGCAAAGCAGAAAATAGAAGGGGATCTTCGACGATTGCAGCAGGGTGATCGACCACTTCATGAGTACGTTCGGGAGTTCCAGAAATTGTTGAGCAGTGTGCCTCATGTTGCCCGGGATGAGGCCCAGAGGGTTGAGCTTTTTGAGAGAGGGTTGCATCCGGATATTTATCCCCTTGTGCATTCGCGTAGAGCGCCGACTCTAGATGCGACTATTGAGCATGCTCAGTGGGTTTCCCGAGGCACAGCGGTTATGTCAGAGAGGGACAGAGCGCCAGGATCCAGCTCCGGGGTAAGGCATCCGGTATCGCCTGATTTTGGACAGTCTAGTAGATCGGGACCCCCGGGGCCGCTACCATCCCAGTCTGAGGGTCGTGGATTTCAGAGAGGGCGGAGATCAGGAGGTCCCCAACAGCCGAGGCACCAGCAGCAGTTTCAGGTTGTGTGTGTCATTTGCGGAGGACCGCATGCAGTGCAGCAGTGTGATCATAGGCAGGGGCGATGCTTTTCGTGTGGACAGTCGGGGCATTTTCAGGCAGCATGCCCTCAGGTAGTACTTACGGTAATGCCGCTTGCGACGGCACCCCCGCTACCTCTTCCGGAGGAAGGAGCTCCTCCGACTTACCGCCAGCCAGATGAGGCCACGACGTCGAGGCAGTCAGGACGACGACCACCCACATCGAGAGGATGAGTTGGGTTGCCCGATTGGTGGGCGCCAGGTTAACGGATCGCATGGTACTTGGTATGACTTCCTTTCCTAGTGGTTGAGATCAGAGTTTTGCACCCTTACATGGTTGAGTTGTTGGATTGTGGTTTTGGGTTGCGACCACAGCAGGGACAACGTCAACACCTCTCTCCTTGTCACCCCGTTTTAACACCGAAAGTAGCAAACGGAGCGAAAAATTTCGAAGGACTACTCCAGAAATGGAGGCGATGCTGGAACCTGTTCTTGTTTGATCGGGGCGAAGGCATCGGTCCTTTGGAAATTTTGGACTTTTCGCTATTTTCGGCTGCTTTTCAAATTGAGAGAGAGTTGGAGTTGATAATGTTCCTGATGTAGGTTTCTTGTGGTAGGGGGTGTGTTTTGGTTTCGAGGACGAAACCTTTTGAAGGAGGGGAGAATGTAGAGTACCGGGTCTTTGGATAGCGCGCCGACCACAAAGATGGCTTGTAGCAGAGAGTTGCCTTGGGCATGTTGCATTTGAGTTTACAGATGATGCCGGGTTGATTCGGATCAACGCGGAAGCTCCAGCTCGATTCGGGGTTTTTCCGGGCTTTGTATGCCGATTGAGGATGAGATTTGGAGATTACCGACTTCACTGTGGAGTGCCGAAAATTCAGGAACACGTGGAACAGGTGTACTTTCAGATTACAGTGAGGTTCGGGAGGTTCCGGACTGACGCAGAGGATCCGGAGGCAAAAAGTGAGTCGGAACTGGCAATTTTGGAGCCGGTATTTGATTTGAGCACCCCGCCTCGACGGATGAGCTTTTTGAGGAGAAAAAGCTGTGGACACGTGTACTTTCGATTTACAGCGAGGTTCGGGAGGTTCCGGACTGACGCGGAGGATCCGGAGGCAAAAAGTGAGTCGGAACTGGCAATTTTGGAGCCGGTATTTGATTTCAGCACCCCGCCTCAACGGATGAGCTTTTTGAAGAGAAAAAGCTGTGAGCGCGTGTACTTTTAATTTACAGCGGAGTTCGGGAGGTTCCGGACAGCGGCGGAGGGCCCGAGGGCAAAAAGTGAGTTGGAGTTGGATTTTTGGATTTAGTTAATTAATTTAATTAAAGCTTTTGCTTTATAAAAGCCCTCCCCTCCACCTACCACCTCTGCAGCAGAGAAAGAAAGAAAAGGAAGAAAGAAAGAAAGGAAAAGAAAAGAGAGGAAAAGGAAGAAGAAGAAGAGGAAGGAAAGGGGTTTTGAGGCATTCTTGGTTTTTGGACTCGCCGTTGGAGGGCGAGTGGAGCTCGTGGGCGTGCGGCGAGCGTCGACGAGGTAAGCAAAATTTCAGTCTTTGAGTTTGGATTTTGATGTTGGAGAGTTTTGGGGATTTTAATGGATTTTTAAAAGCTAAAAATAGATTTTTGGGATTTATTGGATTTATTGGGGTTTTTTATATTTCCTTTTAGCTTTTCCGTCGCCGGCGGCCGCGCGCGCGCGCAACGGCGCACGCGCGGCGCCAGGGTGCCGCTGTTGGCAGCACCCTGCGGCGACGTGCCGCTGGGCGCGGCACCGCGTGCAGCAAAGTTGTAATAACCGCGGCTTTATTTGTCTTTCTAGACTTCCCTTTGAATTCTTGTTAATCCGCTTTTCGACTAAGGGGTCCAGGGGTGAATTATTTTTCTTTATCTCTGGGCAGACTGTCGGGGCTCGCGGGTATTTTTAGACGATAGAGCTCGCAAAGTGGAAAACGGGGGCGAAATCGGTTCTGGATTCTGACCCCGGAATCTCCCGGAATAAATTCCGGAAGTTGGCAGCAGTTCAGGCGACTTACACGTTCTTCGAGGCGGACCGGACCCAGGTTCGCACCCAAACTCATTTCGCCGAGATTGAATTGCTTTTTGGGGCTTAGGGTTAAGTTCCCGTGTACGGGCGGCTTTTCTTTTAATTGGTTGGTATAGGTTCAGATTTAGCCCCCCTACCGATCCTCTCACCTCTGTTACATCGCGACTTGAAGAAGGACGAGAAACCGCCCCTCCCAAACCCTCCTCTTCCCATCCGATCGGCGCGAGGAACCGCGGCGGAACGATCGAGGAACGGGAAGAACACCACACACCTCCGGAACCGGGCACGCAAGAACGGGATAATCCTCGTCTCTCCCTCTCTCTTCATCGGCGAGTCGGAGGCGCATTGGTTCGGTGAGTCTTCTTTATGTTTTTAGCTAGGGTTTCTTCCGGATCGTCGCACGGGAAGGGGGGGAGGCGGTACACCCCGGCCGGCCGCACCACCGCCGTCGCGAGTGCCCTTGCGCGCAGGGCTAGGGCACCGGGTGTGCGGGTCTGGCACCCGCGCGGGCCTGGGCGCCGCGCGGGGTCGCCCGTGCATGCGGGTCTGGCACCCGCGCGGGCCTGGGCGCCGCGCGGGGTCGCCCGTGCGTGCGGGTCTGGCACCCGCGCGGGCCTGGGCGCCGCGCGGGGTCGCCCGTGCGTGCGGGCTGGGCGCCCGCGCGGAGCCTGGGCGCCGCGCGGGGTCGCCCGTGCGTGCGGGTCTGGCACCCGCGCGGGCCTGGGCGCCGCGCGGGGTCGCCCGTGCGTGCGGGCTGGGCGCCCGCGCGGAGCCTGGGCGCCGCGCGGGGCCGCCCGTGCGTGCGGGCTGGGCGCCCGCGCGGGACCTGGGCGCCGCGCAGGGCAGCCCGTGCGTGCGGCCTGGGCGCCCGTGCTGGACCTGGGCGCCGCCGCTGTCAGGGAGCCGTGCGGGCATCACACCGCACGGAGCCTGATACGCGTGCGGCCAGCGCGGCAGCACGGTCGCCGCCGCCTCGGGTTCCGACTCCGCCGCCGCCGCCGTCGAACCCGAGAGCCCCGTTCCACGACGGGACCCGAATATCTGTTCTTGATCCTTGTTTTATGTTGTTTAGTCGCTGACTTCTCCCCGGTGGATTTTTGTAGTTTTGGGGAGCGCACCGGGACACACGGGGGGGTAGCGCTTTGTTCATCGCTCGTAGAGGTGGGTTTCTACTCTTAAGTCGTAACATTTAATTCTATCATGTTGGTCGGGGTCATCTTTAAGTGTACTTGGGTTAAACATGGTAGCGAGGCACCATTTATTCGTTATGGCTTTACGGTTCTCGTGTTTAGATATCCATATTGCTTCATGTCGCTCTCATGCATGTATAGGAGTATGCTGTGAATATATATATATTGTTTCATATGGTTCTCTTGCATGGATATGTTTATGTTATTTCATACGGTTTTCATACATTGATATATATATATGGTTCACGGTTACTATGCTCGGCTGCAACACGCGCACCCGCGGTTTGGCCACCGCAAAGGGTGTGCTTTTCCGGAAAAGTGGTCCATGACCCGTGTATACCCACAGGACGGCGTGGGGCCTCTTTAGTTGTGGGGCATGTATGCGCCAAGGTGTGAGCGGTGCGACCCGTCGGTTTAGTTGTCCGACGTGGGAGCGGTGCGACCCATTCGGTTTAGTTGTCCGACTTGGGCGCGGTGCGATTCGTCGGTTTAGTTGTCCGACGGGATCGGGTATTGCAGGTTTACAGGTGTTTGATTCTACTTTTCCCTTGCGGGGGGAGGGGAGGTTGCTCCGGATAGACTACGGTTGGACGTTTTCTTTACCTGCTATATTATTATCTTTTTTTGTTTGGTCGCTGACTTCCCACTTTGCGACAGGGTCCTACAGGGGGGAGAGTTAGGCGACGGTGAGGCCACGGCTAGAGGTTTTGGGTCTCAGGAGACCGGAACAGTACTTTACTCTTTACTTTCGCATTCCATTTATTATTTGTAGACTGTGGATGGTTCTCGATACCCTCGTGGGGTCGGTGTGGATGTTGGTACGGTGACAATTGGAATGTCTAGTTTTCTTTATGTTTCTGTGGGCCGCTTTGGAAAATAAAATAGCAAATTAAAGAACGGATTGCGAAAATGGATTTCAAAACCTAAGTGTCGTGTGGGCACTGTTTTCAAAACCATGAGTTTATGTTACTTTTGCGAAAATGGATTTCAAAACCTAAGTGTCGTGTGGGCACTGTTTTCAAAACCCTGAGTTTATGTTGCTTTCAAAAACGGTTTTCAAAATATGGGTGCCGGGTGGGCGCCGTTTCAACAACCGTGGGTTTTATCCTTTCAAAACTAATCGGCCGTGTGTTAATTCAGTATATTGTGAATGGTTGTATGAAGTGGATTGTTGTGATTGAATGTTTCCTCATTATTGAACATTGTACAAACCGCGACGCCGTGCATATACAGGGGAGACTCTGCCCGTTTGTAGAGTGATCCTGTATATGCGGCGGGTCTGGGCACGCGCCGGGGAAGAAGGTTTTTCAAAAAAAAAAACAAAACAAACAACAAGGGAGTACATGCCTTTTGTAAGCCGTTTCCGCTAAATAAATCCCCCGGGGCGTGACAAAAGTGCTGCACGTGGCGCTGCCAGGCCGCGCGCAGGCGCGCGCGGCACTGCCTGGCCGCACGCAGGCGCGCGCGGCACTGCCTGGCCGCGCGCAGGCGTGCGCGGCATGGCCGCGTGCAGGCGCGCGCGGCAGGGCCGCGCGAAGGTGCGCGCGGCACTGCCTGGCCGCGCGCAGGCGCGCGCGGCATGGCCGCGCGCAGGTGCGCGCGGCACTGCCTGGCCGCGCGCTGGCGCGCGCGGCAGGGCCGGGCGCAGGTGCGCGGGCGCGCGGGCGCGCGCTGTGCAGCGGGCTGCGCGCGCAGCGAGCTGCGCGCGCAGCGCCGCACGCAGCGCCGCTGGGCGCCACGCGCAGCGCCGCACGCAGTGCCGCTGGGCGCCACGCGCAGCGCCGCTGGGCGCCATGCGCAGCGCCGCAGGGCGCTGCGCGGCGCGCTCTGTCACCGCGCAGCAGGTCGCTGCGCGGCGCGACTTGGTTTGGCGCCGCGCGGCGGGCCTCCCTCGTCGCACGGCAGGGTTTTCGACGCTCGGCGTGCTCCCGGGCAGCGGGCTGCACCTCGGTTTGCGTGCCGGCGCTGTTTTTCGCCGTCGGGCGTCGTCTTCGCCGTCGGCGTTGCTTTCGCAGGATTTTTTTTCGCGAGCGGTTTTCTCGAGCAGTTTCGCAGGATTTTCGCGAGCTGTTTTCGCAAGCAGTTTTCGAGCTGTTTTTCGCCGTCGGGCGCAGTTTTTCGCCGACGGAGCAGTTTTTCGCCGCCGCACGCTGTTTTTCGCCGACGGAGCTGTTTTTCGCCGTCGGGCGCTGTTTTTCGCCGACGGAGCTGTTTTTCGCCGTCGGGCGCAGTTTTTCGCCGACGGAGCTGTTTTTCGCCGTCGGGCGCAGTTTTTCGCCGACGGAGCAGTTTTTCGCCGCCGCGCGCAGTTTTTCGCCGACGGAGCTGTTTTTCGCCGTCGGGCGCAGTTTTTCGCCGACGGAGCAGTTTTTCGCAAGCCGGTTTTGAGCAGTTTTTGCAAGCAGTTTGTGAGCAGATTTTTGAGCAGTTTTGCGAGCGGTTTTCGAGCAGTTTTTCGCGAGCAGATTTTGTGCGGTTTTTCGCGACGCGCGCTGTTTTTCGCCGACGGAGGCTGGTTTTCGCCGCCGCGCGCTGTTTTCGCCGTCGGAGTCTGTTTTTCGCCGTCGGGCGCTGGTTTTCGCTGACTGAGGCTGTTTTCGCCGACGGAGGCTGTTTTTCGCCGTCGGATGCTCAGTTTTCGACCGTTTGATTGATTTTGTGATTTCTTCGCTTCTGGCAGCTTGCGGTGCGGTTTTTAGCTTCCGCCGGGGGCGGTTGTGGGTTTTCCGTCGTGTGGACCCGTGGGCTTGTTTCGGGACATCCGCGGAGCGCGGGGTCGTGTGGTTGGTCGCTGCATGCTCCGATTCGCGTGCGGATTCTGGCATCGGGCTTCGTGTTGCGTGCGGACCCCTTGGAGGCCAGGTAATCCCGCTGAGCCCAATTGCAAGTGTCGACAAGCAATTGGGGGCGAGCTGAGGTGGGTTGGTTTTTCTCTCCAAGTCTACGGACTTCCTTCTAATTCTATTGTGATAGGATTGCATGCTAGTTTAAGTGTTTTCTTGGAACTTAACTAGCACCCCCGTCATATGTGCATGTGTTTGACCAGACCAATAGAGAACCTTAATCTGGGCTAGGTTCTTTTATGTTTTAGACATCCCGCACAGTGCATATCCTTCTGGACATAGAGTTCCTCGCCCGGGTAGTGGGCGGAGTGGTCAGAGTGTTGTGGGACGGGTGTTGCACTCGGGCCCGGGGGGCCAAGTGGGGTCTGGTGGCTGGGTTAGGCCAGTGTTAGTGTTTTGGGGAACCGTTTCAGATAAACGGTGGTCCCGGGGTTTCTCTTTTCGCTGTTCTTCTCGTCACCACCATGTTGTGATCGTGGTGCACGTGCGTTAGCAGGACCTTGAACCCAGAACCTTTTTGGACGAATACATGATTTTGGTCAAACAATGTTTCTTCCAAGCCTCGCAAGGTCGCCTGAGTCTGTTCTTGTTTGATAGGACGAGGGCATTAGCTCTTCGAGGTTTGGGCATAAAACTTGTTTTCAAGGGGTTTTTCTAAAAAGACTAAAAATCATTAAAAAGATGGATTTCTCTCAGATTGAATCGTTTTCTGAAATAAATGACATGGTTTCTTATAAACTTATCCACCCGAGCGGATTCGTGTGATCTGGGTTCTAAGGGCTGTTTTCTTTCTTGGGGACGTAGGTGTTAGTCTCCCGGGGTTTTAGACCCTTCGCAGATCTGGCTGTGGAGCATCTCCGGCCGTGAGTTGTGTGTTGAGTTTAGTGGGGTGTTGTTGTGGGAGCCGTTGGGAGAGACGGTGGTCCCAGCTGTGTAGTACTTTCGTTGAGTGGGTCAGTGTTGTGAGATTGAGTCGTGGAGGGTTCTCCGACTGAGTTGTGCTTTGAGCATCGAGATACCGATCTGTTTGATCGAGGACTATAGCCTGCAGGAGCCACTTGTGAGACAGTGATACTGATGAGATACTTGAGTTCGGTGGGGTCGCACCCCTCGAGCTACGCCCCGGGTGCGTTGATGATACCGAGCCTGATGAGGCTGCGATGATGATACCGAGCCTGACGAGGCTGCGATGATGCGACTAGTTCATATACTAGAGGTCGCTTGATACCCCTGGCCGAGCTACCATGGGGTCACCTTGTGAGAGATCGAGTTTGTCCGTTTGGACACCCTGGTTGATACACCGGGGGGCGCAGGCTTGACTCGACTGGACCCTGTGGGGCAGTCGCTGAGATTTGGGATACACTGAGAGAGTGATGGCATAGCATGTGTCATAGTAGAGTTTCTTGTGCATAGTACTTGTGACATATTGTCAGCAGTGAGTGGCTGCATACCATCATCCATAGTCTCTTCCTATTGAGCATAGTAGATAGAGGCATGATAGCTGTAGATTCTTTTCCAGCTTATTTACATTATCAGTCTTTTCTGTTATCTTATGCCTCTAGTAGACTTAGTGGGCAGACCGTGGTTCTTGGAGACGGTACCCACTGAGAACTACTGTAGGATGTAGTTCTCACAGCCTCTGTCGGTGACAGGTTGCTGAGGCTTTCTTCCGTTCCTGCCGAGCTTGACTGGACGGACCGAGGACAGGGAGTCGCGTGATTGTTCCCTACCAGCATTGTTACTTTAGAGTGAGGTAGATGTACCATCCCAGACTGTGGGAGTTGACTATGTTTGGTTATATTTCCTGTTTAGCTATCTCCCATTTGGATTCGTAGATGTTGTATAGGCGGACTTCTATTTGTATCTTCTGATTTTGGGGAGATAGGCTATGTGTTGTTGCAACTTTGTAGTTGTGAAATTTTTTAGTACAGCTTTTTATCCGCTCTGATATCTGTGTAGCTGTAGTTCTGTCTTTGCAGGCTAGACGCTTCGTCTGTACGGCAGTTTCCGTACAGATGGCGGATCTGTTAGCGAGCCCGGGTCGCAGTTTCGACCCCGGGGCGTGACATCGACACCATAAGGGTTCGAAAATCCCGATAGGTTGGTGCCTATAATCCCAATCAAACAAGAACAGAAATCTAGGCTCCGCCTATCGAAGTTTCCGACCCCCTTACAGTTCGGAACACACCTCCTCGGTAAAACATGCGGAGGAAACCAACCAGGGCCCGAAAGTTCCAAAGGACCAACACCTACAACCCTATCAAACAAGAACAGGTTCCAGGCACGGTCCCCGTAGCTTTCTTCCCGAAACAGAAACAGAAAAGACACCTAAAAAGAACAACAGCCAATATCGCATCCACTACGAACAACTGCCTCAACAGGCCAAACATCGCATCCACTGCGAACAACTGCCTCAACAGGCCAACATCGCATCCACTGACAGGATAAACTCCCCAACTGACACAAGGAAGGGTCCGGGAACCCCGAAAGACTAGAACCTACAACCCAAATCAAACAAGAACAGGCTCTAGGCATAGCCTCTCGTTGTTCTCGACCCAAAGAAAAGGCAGCCCTTAGAACCCAGATCACTCGAATCATCTCGAGTGGTTAAATTTATAGAAAAAGGTGACATTTCTTACTGAAAGCCATTTGATCTGGAAGAAATCCATATATAATGATTTTTAGTTCTATTTAGGAAAACAATTGAAAACAAGTTTTATATCCAAACCTCGAAGAGCTAATGCCTTCGTCCAATCAAACAAGAACAGACTCAGACGACCCTACGATGCTTGGAAGAAAACATTGGTTGACTAAAATCATGTGTGTGTGTCCAAAAAGGTTCTGGGTTCAAGGTCCTGCTATCACTGGTATACTACTGCCATAACACAGTGGCAACAAATAAAAATCACATCCTGGGACCACCGTTCACCCAAACGGCTCCCGACACAGATAAACGATCAACTACATCTACCAGACTCCACTCTGCTCCCAAGCACGAGTGTAATATGCATCCCACACTAAAAGAATCCCGACCACTCGGCCCACTACCCAGGCGAGTAAAACACTATGTCCAGGAAGGAATAAGAAGTGTGGATGTCTAAAGCAGAACAAACCTAGCCCAAGTTGGAGTTTTCTACTGGTCTGGTTACACATGCAGCATATGACGGGGGTGCTAGGTCAAGTTCCAAGATAACAATAATTTACAGATGATAGAAAGCAAGGTGATGACAAGATCATCAGATAATACAAGGAATAGCAACTTTCACAGACTAGCATGCTAACAACACACTATTCCTATCATGCTTATTCCTACACATATAGAATTAATGCGCAATCCGAAGATCTTGGAAACGGGCCAACCACCTCGGTTTGCCACTAATTGCTCGTAGACACTTGCAATTGGTCTCCGTGCAATTCCTTACCTCCACCAGAGTCCGCACGAAAAACGGTGCACGCCGTTGGAGTCCGCACGCAAAACGAAGCACGCCGCCGGAGTCCGCACGCAAAACGGAGCACGTCGCCGAAGTCCGCACGCAAAACAGAGCACATCGTCGGAGTTCGCACGCAAAATGGACCACGGTGCCGGAGTCCGCACGCAAAACGGAGCACGGTGCCGGAGTCCGTACGCAAAACGGAGCACGCCTCCGGAGTCCGCACGCAAAATGAGGCGCGCCCAAAATGCCTGCGACAGTCCGCGCAATAAACGGCACAGTGAAACACGGTCCCTAACACGCATAAGAGCATGGGGTCAAATCCAATGTTCCAAAAGGATGCCTCAAAACTGTGCCAAAAATACCGCAAAACAAAACGCGGGACTTACCTCCACGGCGCCGCGCCGCCCAACCGCCTTTTTGGAACACCTCGCGCGCTCCGCGAGGTCCACGGCGCACCGCCGCACCCCAGGAAATCCCCTCCCTCTCTACCTCTTGGTGCTCGGTTGGAGAAGAAAAGGAAGAACAGAGAAGAAAAAATGGTGTGCGGGGAGAAGGAAGAAGAGAAGAAGGAGGAAAAGGGGGGGGTCCATTGGACCCAGTCCACGGCGCCCCCTAATGGGGAACCGCCATGTGGCGGTCCACCCACAGCGGACGCGCGCGCCAGCCCAAGCGCACGCCTCCTGCGCCACGCGGGCGCGCTCCCCAGCGCGCCACATGGACGCGATAGCCCGCGCGCCACACAGGCACGGGACACCGAGCGCGCCACACGGGTGCGCGCCCCCGCGCGGGCGCCTCTCGCGTCCGCACGGGCGCCAATAGGGGCCCGCCACGTGGCGGCCCCCCGCGCTGACCCGCGCAGGAACGCGCGCCTCCATGCGCAGCATGCCACGCGCCTCGAGCCGTATGCCATCGCCTCGGGATCCGCGCGCGGCACCTCGGGATCCGTGTCGTCTCGATATTCGCACACGTTTCGCCCGTTTAAGCCCGAAAATAGCCAATTTTGACTGTTTTCGCGCGCTGAGTCCGTTTTTGGCATCCATTCGATGCACAACGGACTCAATACACCAAAAATAGGTGTTTTCTCACCACCAAGCACACGGTCGAGTCACACGGGGATTCCGGGACACCACAATTTGAGAGTGACCGAGTGAGGACCCCAGCTTGTTAAGACTTCTTCCCTTCTTGGGTGATGGTGTGGGTGTGTTTGGGGTCGCCTTGGTTGAGTTGACACCAGGATGTGGCTTGGTGCGCGCAGCACTGGTTGTTCTTTCCTTTTTCCCCATAGCCTATCTGTTGGAGTTCCTGATGGTTTTTCCACGTCTCAGCTCGGGAGTGTTGTCTTTTTGGATTCCTCGCCCGTGATTGACTCGCTCCATTTGTGATCCGTGAGTGATTAGAGTACGAAAGACGCCCATTGTGAATCCTGGCTCGCGAGATGAGAGAATTGCGCAACCGGGGCATGCCGTACTGGTTGTTGTTGTTGTTGAGGAGTAATCACGGGGAGTGAGTGGTGACTTGGGAGCTGGAGACGGTGATGTTGAGTACCTACCTCTGGTATTTGAGACTCCATGTTGAGTTGTGTTAGTTTCGAGGACGAAACTTTCTTTTAGTGGGAGAGGATGTGGTGACCCGGATCTCTACAGGGCTTCTGCAGTGTGACCAGCGGCTTCTAGAGGCCTATGTGGCGTGTCGGCGGTGTTTGTGCAACAATTGGACACAAGTGATGGACTCAGGGCTTAAAATGGATCACGTGGATAATCGGAGGACCCCGTTGAATGTTTAGAAGTGGTTTCGAGCAAAATGGACATCAGAATTGGACTCAGCGCGAAATTTAGCTTAAAAATACTTATCTGGATGCCTTCGGCAAATTTTAGAAATGGAATTTGGCAAAAAGGACAGCGGATTTGGATTCAGCGCGCGAAAACGATGAAAATGGACTATTTACTTATTTTTTTCGGAGGCCGGATGCCAAAACACAGATTTTGAGGCTAGGGTTACTGTTCCGGCAGCCGGGGTACCGCCGGCGGCGACGGACAGCGGCGGAGCACGGCGGCGCGGCCGCGGGCAGCGCGGTGAGACGAGGCGTGGGCCGCTCGGTCCACGGGGCGGGCGAGCACCGCGGTGTTGGACACGTTGCGGAAGCCGGATTGGAGGGCGCAGCGCGCGCGGTCCACGGAGGCGCGCGGCCGGTTGCATGGACCGGCGCGGGGGACACGTGGCAGCATCTGGTTGGGTGGCGCAGTGTGTGTGAGGTCCCGGAACCCCGCGTAGGGTTTGCTGGTTGCTGGGGCAGCTTTTAGTGGCCATTGGGAGTGTTTGTGCGCTTGTCGGGGCCGAGAAAGGGATCTGTGATGCAATTTGGAATTTAGTTGCATCACTGGAGGCCTGCGTGGTGTGTCGGTGGTGTTTGCGCGCAATTTGGACACAAGTGTTGGACTTTGGGCTTAATAGGAGATCGCGTGGGTGATTGGAAGACCCGAAATCCTTGTGGGTTGGGTTACTAGTGGATTGGTAGCTCGTCGGCATTTTTTTTTGGGTGTGTTAGAGTCGCCGGTGCGCGAAGAGGACGCGAAAATCGAATCCAGTGCGGAAAACCGCATAACGGGGATGTGCGGAAGTGCGGTGGTTGTACAGTTATGTTTTGGAGAGTTTTGAGTGTGCTTTTTCGGTGTGTCGGAAGCCTCGGTTCGCCAAATGGACGAGAAAAATGGACTCAGTGCGAAAAACTGTGCAAGATAGGCTATTTCTGGATTTTTTCTGGGCTTAACCAGTGATTTTGAGTGTTGTGGGTGCGGTGGACCGGGTTCACGGGCTCTGGGCGCACGGCAGCGGACCGGCCGGAGCAGCGCCGTTCATGGCCGCGCTGCACCCGGTCCATGCGGCTGGGCGGGCGCCCGGTGCACGCGCGGTGCACCGGGCGGCCATGCACCGCGTGCGCATGCATGCGCGCGCGTGGCGCGCGCCCGAGGCCGCGCGTGGGCCTGGGCCGTGCCGCGTGGTAGGTTTGGTCGGACGGTTTTGTCCGACCCACCCTTGCACCGGATCGGGTGCAAGGGGGGGATTTGAGTGAGAGGGGGAGTTGGTTTGGCGTATGTTGCACCTTAAGCCCCTTTGTTTGAGTTGTTTAGCCTATCTAAGGAAGATTGTGAGCTGGGGTTAACTCTTTTAGACATCTTTTACTTCCTAGCTGTTAAGGAGTCCATGATGCAACCTTCATCTTCATCTTCTTCATCAAAGAAGCCACCATTGTTGGAGCTTGAGGTTTGCTGGTTTTGGTTCCACTTCGTCACATTTTCTTCCAGGAGGTCTCCAAAAGTGTATAAATGGAATTTTGGGATGATCCTTGCGGGGTTCTCTTCACAACTTCAAGGCCTACAACTTTCGTATTGAAGGTGGAACCTAATTGGAGCCTTAAACCAGGTAAATATAGCCATCTTTGAGACACTTATTTTCTGTGGGGGATTTCGAGCAGAGGTTAGTGTTTTTACTCCCCTGGGATGTACAAATGGAATTTTAAGTTGGTTTTTGTGTTAAAATTTCCAGGACTTACAGAGATCCAATTTTCTTATTTTGTGGAACTTCCAATTTGGACTCTAAGTTAGGTAAATTGAGCCATCTTTGGGATTGTTGTGTGCAGCTGAGATTTTGGATGTGGTTTTGAGCAATGCTCAGTGTTTTTGCTCCCTAGGATTGAAGAATTAGAATTTTAAGCTAATTTTTTGCGAGGAATTCACCAGGACTCAGAGACCTACATTTTTCATATTGAAGATAAAGGCTAAATCTTGCTACAAATCAGGTGAATTTCATCATCTTTGGAGCCTTGGTTCAGTTTGCAGTTTTGGACAGCATCGCAGAGTTTTAGCCGTAACTTTGCGCACCGACATCGGATCGAGGTGATTCAAAAGGCGATTCTCATCTACTTCTCGCGAGGAATCTCCTGGGTTTTTCTCAGAATTTTCTGAGTTTGCTTCGATGGTGAGAATCTTTCTTCTTCCCGAATTTTATCTGCTGAATTTTGTACAGTTTAGTATGGGGTGTTTCTCTTGCCGATTTTCTATCTCCGTGTAGGAAACTTGAAATTGGACGTGCAGGTTTTCGTTTCGAAGCTATCGACGCGTAGATCGCAGGGATATTTTATTTGGATTTTTCCGAGCACCTTCAGCAGGTGGATTATTCGTATCTTTACAGCTGAACTTTTAGGGTGATTTTTCTCGGCAGATTTTGGAATTTAAGTGTAACTGGAGCTTTTTATTGTACCCAGGAGAGATTGTGGACAGTGCTGGACCCGTTGGACTTTGAGTTGCTGTTGTTCGGGTATTATCAGCTGTAGGACTTTCGGCAGTTCGACTGGCCAGGTGGGTGGCCTCGTCTTCAAGATCTGCGATCTGTACATTAATTCTAGCTGTGTAGGGATGTGCATGTACTTTTATCTCCGGTATAGCATGTTAGAGAGCATGATTTGAGGTTCCTCGTGTATACAGTTGATCACGTGTTCTTATTATTTCCCCACCACATATTTATTTATTGCTATCTTTGGACTTGACCTAGCACCCCTGTCATATGCAGCATGTTCAACCAGACTAGTAGAAAACTTCAACTTGGGCTAGGTTATGTTATTTGCTTTAGACACTCCACTCTATCTTTATTATTCATTCTGGACTTAGATTGTTCCTCGCTCAGATAGTGGGCCGAGGGGTCGGGTTATTGTGAGGTACATTTACACTCGTGTCGGGGGACCGAGTGGAGTCAGATAGTGAGTTATTGATCAGAGTGTCTTTTGTTTACTGTCTGAGGGACAGGGGGGTCTCGGCTGTGTTGTGTTCCAGCCAGTGAGTGAGACAGGGTTCTTTTGATTACAGTCGATCTTGTTGATCGTGGATTTGGATTATAGCCTGCATGGGCCACATTGAGCTCAACATAGATGCGCAGATACTTTACTCGGTGGGGTCGCGCCCCTCGAGTGCCACTCCGGAGCTAGGCGGGTTACTTGCTATTGCGATTTTGTCGACACAGTCCCTCTGGCTGGCCAGTTTGGCAGTCACGGACGCCCTACGTAAGGCCGCTCCTCCGTGGACGTAACGGCAGTAAGTAGGCGCAGGTTTGACTGGACCCGATGTGGCAGTCAGTATAGATTGGGTGATTGAGATAAGGGTTAGTAGTGGTACCAGATTTCTTACTGTTTCACCCTTGAGCATCTAGTTAGAGGCATAGTAGCTGTAGAGTTAGTTTACCAGCTTTTCTTTCCAGTATTGCATCTGTTACTTTTTGCCTCTAGTGGACTTAGTGGGCAGACCGTCGGGCTTGTTGGCGGCACCCACTGAGAACTACTTTGGGATGTAGTTCTCACACCCGTCGTGGTGTCTTTTCCCCAGGGACCTCTACTTCTGTTCCTGCTGTACCGGTTGCTGATCCAGCTGATCGAGGTAAGGGAGTCACGAATTAGATCCCTACCAGATGTCGTCCAGAGAGTAGCTGTACCCCTCACATTTTGAGAGCTTGTACACTGGTATATTTTATTGGAGATATCTCCCTTTTGAGTTTAGTATCAAAGGACTTTGTATACGTTTGTTATTTGGGAGATGGTTATTGTATGTGATGACCTGGATCTCTGCAGAGCTGTGGTAGAGTCATTGGTGACATCTGGGGAGCCTGCACTGTGTGTTGGAGGTGTTTGTGCACCAATTGGACACAAGTGGCGGACTTCGGGCTTAATGGATCACGTGGGTGATCAGTGGACTCCCTCGGACCTTTAGAAGTGGTTTCGCGCGAAGCGGATATTAAAAATGGACTCAGCGCGAAGTTTGGACCAAGGAACACCTTTCCGGATGCCTTCGGCAAATTTTGGAGTTGGAATTTGGCAAAATGGACATCAAATTCGGATTCAGCGCGCGAAAACGGTCAAAATGGACTACCTACTTGATATTTTGCGCACCGGTCACTGTTCATGCCGGAACAGTGTTTTCGGCCGCCGGCGGGCAGCGCCGGCGGCGGCGGGCAGCGGCGGAGCAGCCGCGGGCAGCGCGGCGGGCAGAGGCGCGGGCCGCCCGGTCCACGCGGCGGGCGTGCACCGGGGGCTGGATGCGTGGCGGCTCGGGAGTGGGCCGGTCCGCGGGGCGCGGTCTACGGAGAGCGCGGGGCGCACGGTGGACCGGGGTGGATACGTGGCGGCCGGTGGTTGGTGCGGTGTAGCGCGCTCGGTGCACCGAACGGGTGCGGGTGGCCTTGGGGCGCGTGCCCGGCAGGGTTGGCAGGCGGCACGTGGGCGCTGACCGCGGTTTCCCGCACGTTGGGGGCGCCACGTGTCGATCCCCGGGGGTGGCCACGCGGCGCAGCGGGAGTGGTGGCTCCCGCTGTTGCCTGTTTTGTGGGCGACGTTGAGGCCCGAGGAATTTTTGGGCGCGCACAGTGTTGGGCCGGGCCCAACACTGTAGCCGCCCGAAAGTCGCCAGCGCCCGGAAATTGGGACTTATTGGGAATTAAGTGGATTGTTTTCCCAGCCTTTAAATAGGCCCCTGTTCAGCACTGAATAACTTCTTCTCTGCGCGGATTTTCACTGTGCCACCTTCTCGAGATTTCTTCATCTCCCAGAGCCGGATCCATCTGCAGATTCCAGGATTTTTCTGTGGCACGCATCCCGAGGTTACCATTTTTACGGCGCGGCACGACGCTCGTTCGTTTGTGATCTTCTTCGTCGCATTTTGGTGCGAGGACTCCCCCGGCTTACTCCGACCTCCGATTGAGGCGATTCTTGCGCCGTTGGACTCACGACAGGTAGGGCTTTGATCTTCGTGTTTTGAGCTCCTCCTCATTTCGAGTTTATCTTGGAGTTCCCCGAGCTTCCATTTGACCCGTTTTCTTGGGCGGAGTTTTGGACAGCGGTGCGGTATTTCGGCCATATCTTCGCGTACCTACATCGGATTGGGGTGATTCAAAAGGCATTTTGCATCTACACATCACTAGGAATATCCCCAAATTTTCTTGGAATTTTCTGAATTTTCCCCGAAGGTTAGAAGTTCCTGTTTACAGAACCTTGTGGTTCAGTTTTTGAGAGCAGTTTATTTCGGGGTGGTTTCCTTGTCGGATTTATTTCTCAGTGTAGGAAACTCGGATTTGAGCGTGCAAGTACTTGTTTCGACGGGTTCGTCGCGAGGATCGTGAAAGTATTTTTTTTGGAATTTTCTGAGCATTTTTCGCAGGTGAAAACAGGGAAACTGTGGACTGTTGTGTTTGGGGCAGATTTTGTGTGAGCATTGTATGTTAATTATGTATGTTCTTTTGGGAATTTTGTACAGCGATCGCGGCGGCTTATCGGTTTGGGCGAGAGCACTATTTGGACTTGGAATTAGCGATCGAGGTGGGTGGTTGTTGTTTACCTCTATTTTGACATGCTCACTAGGAATATTAGAGTGATCCCTTTATTTGGACATGCATGCTTAAGTAATATAAAATTGTGAGCCTATCATATGGAAAATACTATTGTGGATATCTGATAGTGGTTGGGACTTATACATGTTGGTATGGAAGGAATGTTAGCGTTTAACCTTGCATGTGGATTGGAATATTTATTTTGGACTATATGATTTATCCTGTTAGTGGTATTACTTGAGGATAGATGACATGCATAGGTGGATGATTTAGGTGAGGGAAAATTGTGAATTTTAAACATGTGTGGTTGGACAACGATTTAGCATGATGGTTATATCTATGCGGAGCTATTGATTGATACACATGTGGAGCCATTATTTGTCACACTATCTTTATCTTTCATGAGGACATATGCATGCTTGTATGGACATCTAGATAGGCCATCTTTTATTGCTACACTTTCATGCTGGAACTTGACTTAGGAGAAACCTTGTTTGCTTCTTTTCTCCTTTTCGTTAGTCAGGTGGTTCTTGTTGCTCGGGTTTGAGCAGGGGTTTGGGATAGTGTAGCCGGGGCCTGGATTGTGGATTATGGGTTTTGGCGGCGACCGCGGATATTGGCCGGTTGACCGGATGTCGGTTATAGGACATCGGTGATAGGGCATGATTATGAACTAGAGGGTTTTGTGGCAACCGCGGATAGTAGGCGGTTGACCAGATGTCGGATATGGGACATGATTGTGATTGTGGGTTATTCCGGCGACCGCGGATATTGGGCGGTTGACCGGAGGTCGGTTGTGAGACTTGGTTGTTGATTGTGGGGTATTGCGGCAATCGCGGATATTGGGCGATTGACCGGATGGTTACGTTTACATCTGATTGGGAATCAGTTTTCTTTTAGTGGAGGGTTGTGTTCCACTGGGGCTTTATAGTTGTGATCCAATCCTGCTTTTATCACACCGGCGCGGTTATTGCCCGGTGATGCTTTTATCACACCGGCGCGGTTATTGCCCGGTGATGCTTTACTCGTGTGGGTCGCTCCCCTCGAGATTCCCTCCGGAGGCCGGGGCCAGACAGTTATGGACAGTTTTGCTATCACATCGGCGCGGCTTATTTGCCCGATGATGAGGGCGGCAGCAGAAATTTTGCTATCACATCGGCGCGGCTTATTTGCCCGATGATGAGGGTGGTACAGATTGGGTTCATCTGGGACGGTTGGTTATTGTTACATACGGTTATTCCAGTCTAGGACTGTATTTTAGAGGCATAGTAGTGGTAGATTTCCCTTTTGCAGCGGTTTCATTTCTTACCACTCTTCTTTCCTTTTTGCCTCTGGTAGACCTAGTGGGTGTGTCAGAGTTTGAGGTTTTATCCACTAGGGGAGGCTACTGGTTTACTAGTAGTTCTCACCCCCATTCTTCTTTCCTCTTTTTCTTCTTCCTTGTTTTGCAGTGTCTTATGCGGGTGCTGCTGGGCTTTCAGCGGCGGGTCGAGGAGAGAGGATGGCTGAGTAGATAGATCTCGAGACAGGATGAGCGTGTTAGCTGGACTGTTGGTGTACCCAGGATTCCTCAGACGGTTGTACTTTTACATTTGGGACTGGCTTTTGCCAGCAGGTTGTATTTATTTGGTGAGCTGGGAGAGACTGATGTATCATTTATACAGATGTATGGTATTTTATTTCCAGCTTCAGTCTGAGATGTATTAGTTTTTAGTTCAGCTCTGTTTTTTTCCTCTTTTATTATCTCTTATATCTGAGCAGGTTTGGCGCTTCGTATACACGGGAAATACCGTGTGCACGGCGGATCTGTAGACGGGCCCGGATTCTGGTTTACACCCGGGGCGTGACATTGTATTACGTTCAGTTGTACAGTGTTGGATTTCAGCTTTTCAGTAGTTTTACTTTCAGCTCTGATATCGTTATACTGTAGTTGATTCTTTTGCAGGTTTGACGCTTCATTTGTACGGCAGTTTCCGTACAGGTGGCGGATCTGTTAGCGAGCCCGGGTCGCAGTTTCAACCCCGGGGCGTGACAGTGTGCGCGGTCCACGCGTGGGTGCGCAGGCAAGTCGGACAGGCCGGGTAGGTGCGCGGTGTGACGCCCCACTTCCCAGGGGGTCACCCATCCTAGAACTACTCTAGCTCTAGCACGCTTAACTCTCATGTTCCTCTTGGATCTTGCTACCATCCAAAATGCTATAGCCGGGTTAGAGATTTTAGTCCTATTATATCATTTATATAGAGGACTAATCCAAATTCCGGGGGTGTCACATTCTTCCCCCCTTTAAGCCCTGACGTCCACGTCAGGCTCAAGCACATTCACAAGCACCAGGCGATGTGAGACTCGTCTCGCTAGCCTTAGCCGACCTTGTGAGGAGCTGCACTCCACTCACAACGGTCATTAGCCGGGGAGCCTCGCTCTACCCGCTATATAACCCTGGCTCAGCCGAGACTCATCTCACATTTCCGACTGGTGAATGGCTCCGATACCAACTGTGACGCCCCACTTCCCAGGGGGTCACCCATCCTAGAACTACTCTAGCTCTAGCACGCTTAACTCTCATGTTCCTCTTGGATCTTGCTACCATCCAAAATGCTATAGCCGGGTTAGAGATTTTAGTCCTATTATATCATTTATATAGAGGACTAATCCAAATTCCGGGGGTGTCACACACGGGCAGGCGCGGTTCAGGGCAGTTGGGTGTGCCACGTGGCGGCTCCCCATTGGGCGCAGTAGGGACAGGTGGCGGCTTCGGGTTCGGCAGGTGCATCGGGCGCGTGCACCGGGCGCAGCGAGAGGCGGTAGCGGATGCGTGGCGGCTTCCCATTGGGCGAGCACTGTGCACGGCAGGTGGCGCGACGTGCGCGGGCAGGCGGGCAGGTGGGCGCCCGTATGCGGGTGCCACGTGGCGCCCCGCGATTGGAGGGTGCCACCCACCCGCATTGACCCGGGTGGGCCACGCGGCGCAGCGGGGTTGGCTGGGCCCACTGTTGCCTGTTCGGGGCCACATGGCGCATTGTGGGCGTTCCGGGCGCTCGATGGACGGCCCCTGATCGGGCACTATAGGCACCCGAAAACTTTCGGGCGCCCGAATGTTGGGCCCGATTTCAGTGCCCAAGTCCGAATTTGGTTGACTTGGGCTGGGCCTTTATATAGTGCTTTCTACTTCGTTTTTGGGGTTTTTGGGCCTTATCTCCGAGCGAACACAATAGAGAAGTTCTTCCTCTCCCTCTCCTCCACCCTTTTATGGATTCCCGGAATTTTTGGAGGCCGCGGCATCGATGTTTTCTGCGATGCGGCACACTTCGACGTTCCTTCATTTTTGGCTTCTACCATCGCATTTCAGTACACGAGGCACCCTGGATCACCCCGGTAGAGTTTTGAGCCAATTTTTGCTGCAGCGCGTTCACGAGAGGTACGCCTTCGATTTCCGTGTTGATCGCTTCACCTTATTTTGGGTTTTTGGCATAGTTCCCGTGGTATCTTTTGACCCCTTGTACTGCTGCGAGGTTTAGGACAGCGGTGGAGTATTGTTTGGATTTCTCGTCCTACAGGCATCAGATAGGGGCGTATGAGGATCGATCGGCATCTACTCTTTGAGAGGAACGCACCCGTATTTTTATTGGATTTTTCTGAGGTCGTTTCGAGGGTGAGAATTAAGCTTCTTTGGGACTGATTTTCAGCAGGCTTCTGTTCTTGAGGATGTGGGCTTCCAGCGTTGTTCTAATTATTTCTTGGCCTACAGGTGTCGGATTGAGGAGTAAAAATACTCGTTTTGGGGCTACTCGTCGCGAGGATCCCAACCGTCATTTTTTCTGAGATTTTTGGAGGAATGCACATAGGTGAAAATGCTCATTCTTTGTGCTGGCTGGTTAAAACAGCATGTACTATTTTTGGATGTTGTACGGGTATTGATTAGTGTGTTGTGGTTGTGCTGGTAGTTGGAGTAGAGGTTGTGCGACTGAGTACCGATGGTGCAGTTTCGGCGGATTTGGTTAGCGAGTGGCTTCGCACTTCACCGACTTCGGCTTTGCCTGCGGAAAGCGATTCAGGTGGGTTGCTTTGTCCCCAGAACCGGTGGACGGTTCTCTAATTCTATATGTTAGAATGCATGCATGATTAAATGTACAATTAATAGAATTGGGATGTAAACTTGGAAAATGGTCTTGATCATGTGATTGATACTTACTTGACTATTGTACATGCTTCTAGTGGTTTGAGATCTAGCATACTGTAGATGACTATGTTCATTTCATACTAGATGATATAGAGATCATGCTTAATTAATCATTGGCCTATTTATGTGGGATTGACATACTATAGTAGCGATATATTAGCATGCCATGTTAGCACATAGTCTTTCATGAGGATTGATTATTCGAGGGGACATTATATTATATCTAAGTGCGGGTTTTACTCTGAGGGGTTATTATAGATCATGGATTATGGACATGTGTGGTTTATTAGCGATTTTGGCATGTTGGTCATACCTATGTAGAGCTACTATTTGACATACTTTTACTTCTATCTCTCTTGAGGACAATTGCATGCTTGTATGGACAACTAGATAGGCCACCTTTTACTGCTACCCTATCATATTGGAACTTGACTTAGGAGAAACCTCGTTTGCTTCTTTTCTCCTTATTAGTTAGTCATGTGGTTCATATTGCTCGGGTTCGAGCAGGGGTTTGGGATAGTATAGTCGAGACTTCGAGTCTCGGACAGGTTGGTCTTGATTGTGGGTTGTGGGGTGTTACGGCGACCGCGGATATTGGGCGGTTGGCCGGGTGTCAGTTGTTGTACCGGATTGGGGATCTGATTTCTCTAGTTGATGGAGTTTCCCACTTATTGAGTTTTATTGCATCAGATTGAGATCGGGTCTTCTTTAGTGGATGAGTGTTTCCCACTTTGATCAGAGTCGTGATCCAGTCCTGCTATATTGAGATACTTGACAGTGATACTTGTTACAGAGATACTTTACTCGTGTGGGTCGCTCCCCTCGAGTGCCACTCCAGAGTAGGCGATTGACATATTGGCCAGTGAGTGCCAGACAGTGAGTATCGGCCAGTGAGTGCCAGACAGTGAGTATCGGTCAGTGAGTACCGATTTGTTAGCAGATAGTTGAGACAGTTTGAGCAGGCAGTGCCAGTTGTTACTGGTCCATCTGATTGGGTTTATTTCAGATAGGTATTTTTATTGTTGCACTCATGCCTGGGGGCTGAGTGGTGTCTAGTAGCTATGATTAGACCAGTGCTAGTATTGTTGGGAGCCGTTTGGGTTGACGGTGGTCCCGGGTCGTTGTGTGTACTTTGACCATTGTGCGAGAGGTTTGGGGATCTTGAGTCTATCCGTTCTGAGAGAGAGTGTGGATTTTGACTATAGCATGCATGTGCCGCTATTCGATAGCGAGTTAGTCCGTATGGACACCCTACGTAATTCCTGCCCGGCAGTGGGAGGTGGTTGTAGGTGGGCGCAGGCTTGACTGGACCCGATGTGGCAGTCAGCTCAATTGGGTCGATTGTGCACCTCGTGTGCGAGTGGTTGCATACCTTTCATTGGTTTTTCCCTTTTGAGCATCTAGATAGAGGCATGGTAGCTGTAGAGGATCTCCAGCTTTCTTGTTCAATTTTTACTGCATGGTTATCTTATGCCTCTAGTAGACTTAGTGGGCAGATCGTCGGCCCTGGTGGCGGTACCCACTGAGAACTCCCTTTTTGGTGTAGTTCTCACACCCGTTGGGGGTTTTTCCCCTCCTTTGTCTTTTCTCTCCTTGGTTTTGCAGAGTCTTAGTGGGTGTTGCTGATTCTGCGGTTGCTGTTCGAGGCGAGGGAGTCGCGAGCTAGATCCCTACCCATCTTTGGATAGTAGCTGTACCCCCAAATTAGAGACTTGTAGTACAGTCAGTAGATTAGTTTATTTCCACTGTTGAGAGATCATTGTATTATGAGGATCTGACTTGTACTGAGAGCCTGTACACTGATGTATTATTTCAGATTACCTCCCTTTTCAGTACTGAGTTTTTGTATTTGAGGATATTGTATGATTATCATTTATGGGAGATGGATATTGCATCATTATTTTCCAGTTGTATAGATGATTGGTTTTAATTTTACAGCAGTTTTATCTTATAGCTCTGATATCTGTTTAGCTGTAGTCCTTTTTCTTCCAGATAGGACGCTTCGCCTATGCGGGGTTTTGTATAGACGGCGGATCTGTCGGCGAGCCGGATCGTCGTTTCGACCACGGGACGTGACAGATTAGAGTGGTATATGTAGTAGCCCCGATCCCCGTACTGCTTTCCCCATGACACTCGGTGTAGAACACCTATTATCGGTGTGTTGGACCCGCAACGCGTCAAATGGACGCGTTGGACGGACTCTGTAAGGCCTCTGGATTGAGCCTGCCCTTCGGCTATTTTTGTCGAAATTTAGAGAGGGATTTTGGCTAATCCGAGGTCATATTTGGATTCAGCACGAAAAAACGTCGAAAATCGACTATTTACTTGCCTTTTTCGGAGTCCGGATGCCCAAAAACGGACACCCGAAAGTTTTCTGTGCATTTTGGTGCATGGGGGTGGCCGTGGACCGGCTGGAATGCCACGTGGCGGCCGCTGATTGGCCGACGCACGCTGCGCGGTCCACCGAGTGAGCGCTGGTGCATGGACCGGGCGCGAGGGACATGTGGCAGCCGCTGATTCGCGGGCTCACAAGACGTCGTCCACGGAGTCGAGCGGGCTGGCGCGTGCACCGGGGCGGGCCACGTGGCGGCCTGTGAGTGGCCGGCTCACGTGCACCCTGTCCACGCGATAGGGGAGCAGGCGGGGGCAGGTCGCCGCCGTACGGGGGGCGCCACGTGGCGCCCGCCGATTGGCCGGCGCCACCTCTGCCATCACTGCCTCTCCAGACTCAACATATAATGCCTGCTCCATCGAGGCCTCCAAAGTCTACAATCTGCGGGAGCGAACAAGCTGATAGATGTCCCGCCGCAACCCCCGCTCAAACATGTAAATCTGGTGAGCCTCATCCCTGGCCACGTGAGGCATACTAGCTAACAGCTGATTGAAGTCAGCTATGTACACATGCACGGGCCTATCTCCCTGGCGGAGATTCCTCAGCCGCTCCTCCAGTCTCTGACGAACACTCTCGGAAAAGAAAGCTCCTAGAAGAAGACTGCGGAACTCCGCCCATGTGAGAAGCTGCGTCCCAGGCGGACCAGCCGGTCGCACACGCCGCCACCAAGCCTCGGCGTTGCTCTCCAAGAAATGTGTAGCCAAAAGGACCCGAAAGCGATCCTCAATGAACAAACTCTCAAAATGACGCTCCATGGCCGTGATCCAAGACTCGGCCTCCCACGGCTCAGCACTCATACCAGAAAAACGGGGTGGATCGAACTGGCGGAACCTCATCAATAGATCCACCACCACCCGCTGCTCAGCTGAAGTCAACGGTCCCGTCGACCCGGACGGTGGTCTGCTAGAAACCGGCTCGACAGGAACTGCCGGTGCTGACGGAACAACAGGGGGCGCTGCAGCTGGCAAAGAAGGCACAGGCGAACTCTCAGGGGGTGCTACCATAGGCTGCGACCTCCGCTCTAACAGAAGCATCATCCGACTCAAGGCCTCCTCCTGGCGCCGAGAAGCCTCCTCCTGGCGCTGCGAGGCCTCCTCCTGGCGCTGTGAAGCCTCCTCCTGGCGCTGAGATGTCTCCTCCTGACGCCGCACCGCCTCAGACAACTGTGCCACCTAGGCACGGAGCTCCAGAACCTCCCTCTGCTGTCCCTGCCCCGAGTCCTCCTGCTCGGGCTCAGAGGAAGAAGGCTGCAAACGCGTCGACATCGTGCGTCGCGGAGGCATCACTCACTTGAGGGGAAAAAGAAGAACAGTCAGAACCCCAAACAAAACTCGACCCAATCTAGCGAAAGTCGAGGGCATGTCCCCCTTCCCGTAGCACTATGTTGTCTGCAGCCAACATAGTTGCCACCGAAGGAAGACATGTCGATCACTCATCCCATCCGCAGGGAGAGTTTGGAACCTAATCAAGACTCTCGCTAAAAGGTTACGGCTCTCACGCAAGTCATCCTAGGGTCCAACCACAAGCCTAGGGTTTCTAAGTCCTCAATGACCTACATCCTAGGCTCTGATACCACTCTAATCTGTCACGCCCCGGGGTCGAAACTGCGACCCGGGCTCGCCAACAGATCCGCCGCCCATACGGGAAGCCCCGTATAGACGTAGCGACTAACCTGCAAAAGAATCATCTATACTATACAGATATCAGAGCAGAAAGGTAAAAGCAGAATAAAATAAATACAACTCTAGAAATATACAACCCAAGTCCTCACCAAATACATATCTCTCTCAAAACAAAGAAGAGTACAACTCAATCCTCACTACATGATCACTCAAAATGAACTCTCAACAGGTAAGGAGGTACGTCTACTCTCAGGATGACAACTGGTAGGGATCTATCTCGCGACTCCCTTACCTCGAGCAGTCGGATCAGCAACAGGTGCAGCAGGAACAGGAGAAGAAGTCCCTGGGGAAAAGACACCACGACGGGTGTGAGAACTACATCCCACAGTAGTTCTCAGTGGGTGCCGCCAACAAGCCCGACGGTCTGCCCACTAAGTCTACCAGAGGCATAAGGTAACAAATGCAGTGCTGTAAGAAAAAGCTGGAAAAGTAAACTCTACAGCTACTATGCCTCTAACTAGATGCTCAAAAAGTGGAACAGAAAGAACATGATGCTACAACTAGCCCTCGACTCAAATCACCCAATCTAAACTGACTGCCTCATCGGGTCCAGTCAAACCTGCGCCTACCTACTGCCGTTACATCCCGGAGGACCGGACTTACGTAGGGCGTCCGTGACTGCCAAAACTGGCCCAGCCAGAGGGACGATGTCTGTGACTGCCAAAACTGGCCCAGCCAGGGGGACAAATGCGTCGACAAGTCGCGATAGAAGTAACAGGCCCAACTCCGGAGTGGCACTCGAGGGGCGCGACCCCAACGAGGAAAGTATCCGCGCATCTCTGTCGAGCTCAAATGTGGCTCATGCAGGCTATAATCCAAATCCTCGATCAACAAGATCGGCAGTAACCCAAAAAGAACACTGTCTTAAACACAGGCTGGAAAACTGCACAGCCGAGACCCACTGTCCCCCAGATGGCTCCCAAGATCCCAGATCTACAACCAAAGTCACTCTCCCAAAGAAACCTGGTCTACAGACTGCTATCAACTCCACTCGGTCCCCTGACACGAGGGTAAATGCATCCCACAACAACCCGACCTCTCGGCCCACTACTCGGGCGAAGAAAACTCTAAGTCCAGAGTGATATACAGAATAGTGATGTGGGAATGTCTAGAGCAATAAAAACCTAGCCCAAGTTGAGGTTTTCTACAGTCTGGCTGAACATGCAACATATGGCGGTGGTGCTAGGTCAAGTTCCAAGATAACAATAAACAACAGCTTGTAGGGAAGAAATAAGCACAGGATCATCTAACCACAACAGGAACATCAATTCCTACATTCTAGCATGCTATACATAATACATCACAATATGCAAGTCCCTACATAGCTAGAATTAGTACACAGTCCGTTGATCTTGAAAATGAGGTCACCCACCTGAAGCGCTGAACTGTCCAACAGTCCTACAGCTGAAAATACCAGAATAACAGTAACTCTATGACCAACAGGTCCAGTACAGTCCACAATCCCTCCTGGGTACAACATAAGGCTACAGTTATACATAAATCCCAAAATCTGCCAAGAAGTACAATGCTGAAATTTCAGCCGCAAAGACGCGAGTATTTCACCTTCTGAATGTGCTCAAAAAATTCCAAATAAAATATCCCTGCGATCTACGTGTCGATAGCTTCGAAACAAGTACCTGCACGCCCAAAACGGAGCCCCGTAGGCCAAGTTATAAATTCCACAGTACAGGCGCGCGAAAACATACAATCACACAACTGTAAAATCTTGCACAGATAAAAAGGACGATGTATACCTCCGGGAAGGTCTCCAAAAATTCCAAAAAAAATACCACGATGATCCTTGCGTCGAGTAGATGAAAAAAGTCTATAAGCACGTCTTGAACCGAGAGTCGTGCGCGGAGATCTCCCCAAAACAAGGTGCTGCCCACCCAAAATCTCACAGCAAAAAGGGTCCCAGTGAGCACGGAAAATCACCTCGAAAAACGCGAAATGAGAAAATGTGGAAGAAACCAAAATCGTAGCCTTACCTGTCGCGGATCCAGCAGCGAAGAAATCGCTCGAAAATATGGTCTGTGAAGACCCGAATCCCCACTTAAGAGGTTACTGTCGGATTAGTGGTCTTTGGGGGTGTTTGTGCGCATGTCGGGCCCAAGAAATGGATTACGGGCTTGGAAAGGGATCACGTGGGAATCGGAGGACCCGTCGGGTGTTTAGAAGTGGTTTCGCGCGAATGCAGATGTCAAAATTGGACTCAGGGCGGAGTTTGGATAAAAGAGCACCTCTCCGGATGCCTTCGGCAATTTTAGAGTTGAGATTTGGCAAAACGGGCTTCAGGATTGGACTCGGCGCGAAAATCGGATCAGATGGGCTCTCCGCGAGCAATCGGCAAAATTTCGGATGAGAATTTGGAGAAACAGACCTTGGATTTGGATTCAGCGCGCGAAACCGTTGAAAACGGACTATTTACTTGCTTTTTTCGGAGTCCGGTTGACGCACGCGCTTTTCGAGGCGCGTGCGCGAATCTCGGGTGGCTCGAATCCCGAGGTGAAGGGCTGCGCGCGGCTCGGTGCTCTGGGGAAACGCGCGTGCGGCGCGGATCGCGCAGGGGGCCGCCACGTGGCGGGCCCCCACTCGCGCGCGCGGGTGCGAGTGACACGTGCCTCTGTGGTGCGCTGGGTGCCCCCGCGCAGGCACGGTGTAACGCGCGCGTGTGGCGCGCGGGCTGCCGCGCCTCACCGGATGCCGCGTGGCGCAGGGGCGCGCGCCTGCGCCTGGCGCACGCGCCCCTGTGCGGTGGACTGGCTGTCAGCGGCCGGTGCACCGTGGACCCGGTCCACCGGGAACCCCCTCCTCCCTTTTCTTCTCTTCTTCTTCCTTTTTCTCCCCGCACACCATTTCTTCTTCCCTTTCTTTTCTTCTTCTTCAACTGAGAGAGAGGGAGCGAGGGAAGAGATTTGGTGAGGGTGCGGCGGTGCGCCGTGGACCTCGCGGAGCGCGCGAGATTTTTCCAGCTGGACGGATGCGCGGCGCGACGCTCGTCTTATTGTACTCCCCTTCGTCGCGTTTCGGTGCGCGAGCTTCCCCGACCTACTCCGACCTCTGTTTCAGACGATTCTTGCGCCGTTGGATCCGCGACGGACAGAGCTACAATCTTGGTATTCTTCTCTCCTCCTAGTTTTGTGCTTTTCGAGGAGTTTTTCCATGCTTATTGGGATCCCATTTTCTGTGAGGAATTCTGGATAGCGACACCTTGCCGGATTTTTATCTCCGCAACCGGGCATCAGATGGAGGCGAGCCTTTGGACTTTTTCATCTATACGACGCAAGGATTGTCTCGATAATTTTATTGGATTTTTCTAAGACTTGCCCGAAAGTATACTTTCCTCCCTTTATCTGTGCATGGAAATACAGGTATGTGTTGTGTGGTTGTGAGCACCCTGTGTTGTGGAATTTGTAACTTAGTCTACGGTGCTCGGAATTGGGCGTGCAGGTACTCGTTTCGAAGGTATCGACACGAGAAACGTGACAGTATTTATGTTGGATTTTTCTGAGTTCTCGCTGTAGGTGAAATAATTACATTTTTGGGACTGATTTTCACACTGTGTGTACTTGGTTAAATTTTGGAATAAAAGTGTAATCTTGGACCCTACTGTTGTACCCAGGTGGGTTCGTGACTGTTTCTGAACCAGTTGGGACTGGAGAAAATAAAGATAGTGGATTACGGGTGTTTTCAGCTGTTTGGAGCCGAGGCTCGCGCGACAGGTACCGTGGATACGGGTTCATAGGATGGTGCGTGCAAGTGGCGACGCTCTTCACCAACCCCAGGTTTGCCTTGGATTCAGCACTTCAGGTGGGTACTCTGTTCTCAGAACTGATGGACAGTTCTTCAATTCTTATATTAGAACGCACGCATGTTTAAGGTACAGCAATTGTATGATATTGGGAGGTAAGCTAGGAGGGATGATTGTATGAAGGGAATTGCATGATTAATATTCATATTTAATATTATCGAGAACTTGCAGCATTCATTTATTCATGATGATAAATTGTAAATGTTTACTTAGGGACTTACCCTATGTGAAGGACATTTGCATGCTTGCATGGACATGTAGTTAGGCCATCTTTTACTGCTGCACTACTTTTGGAACTTGACTTAGGAGAAACCATATTATCCTTTTCTCCTTCTTTATTAGTCAGGTGGTCTGTGTTGCTCAGGTTTGAGCAGGGGTTCTGGGTAGTGTAGTCGGGACTTGGTGTCTGGGACAGGTTGGATTAGTTGTGGGGCTTTGCGGCAACCGCGGATATTGGGCGGTTGACCGGACATTTATTTATGCACCAGATTGGGTACCTGATTTCTCTAGTGGACAGAGTTTCCCACTAGTTGAGTATTTTTGCATCTGATTGAGGACCCAAGGCTTTCCTTAGTGGTTGGGCTTTCCCACATTGATCAAAGTCATGATCCAGTCCTGCTTTTGAATACTTATTTAGTGTGCGACCGTGCCGGTCAGGAGCCGGTCTATTACTTATTTTGTGTGCGACCGTGCCGGTCAGGAGCCGGTCTATTACTTATTTTGGGTGCGACCGTACCGGTCAGTAGTCGGTCTGTCACCTATTTTGGGATGCGACCGTACCGGTCAGGAGTCGGTCAGTATTCCCGCAGATAAGTCTGACAGCACAGCAGGCAGTACCAGTTTTACTGGTGGCATTAGATTGGGTTTATTACAGACATTTGCTTTTTAGTTGCACTCGCGTCAGGGGGACCGAGTGGAGTCTAGTAGCTGTATTTAGACCAGTGCTAGTGTTGTTGGGGACCGTTTGGGGATACGGTGGTCCCAGGGTCATTGTGAGTTGTTGACCGTTGTACTAGCAGACATAGGCAGGCATGGCCGGCATAGCAGGCATAGGCAGGCAGGGCAGGCATAGCAGGCATAGGCAGGCATGGCCGGTATAGCAGGCATAGGCAGGCATAGCAGGCATAGGCAGGCAGGGCAGGCATAGCAGGCATGGCAGGCATAACAGGCATGGCAAGCAGGGCAGGCATAGTAGGCATAGCAGGCATAGCAGGCAGTGCCAGTGATTACTGGTCTAACGATTTGGGTCGATTGTGCACCTCATGTGCTGGTGGTTGCATACCACCCTTTGGTCCTTCCCTTGTGGGCATTTAGTTCGAACCTTGGTAGCTGTTGAGGGTCTCCAGCTTCCTTAATTCAGTCTCTACGGCTTGGGTTAGTGTTTGTCTCTTGAGGTCTTGGTGGGCAGACCGTCGGGACTGGCGGTGGTACCTACTAAGAACTCCCTTTTTTGGTGTAGTTCTCACACCCTCTGGGGGTTTCCCCCTCTTTTTCCTTCCTCTCCTCTGTTTTGCAGAGTCTTAGCGGGAGTTGCAGATTCTGCGGATGTTGATCGAGGCGAGAGAGTCGCAAGCTAGATCCCTACCCGTCGTTGGAGAGTAGCAGTACCCCTTCAGAGGAGACCTTCAGTAGATCAGTTGTTTTATCTTCCCTTCTTTTGAGAGACTGATGTAGTGAGGATATTTTATGTATCGAGAGACTGTACACTGTTGTATTTATTAGGGATACCTCCCGGTTGAGATCAGAGTTGTACATGAGGATATTGTATTATTATTTTGGGGAGACAGATTTATTGTATTATTTTCCAGTTGTACAATGATTGATTTTAGTTATACAGCAGATTTTTACTTATAGCTCTGATATTCTGTTTAGCTTTATTACTTTTCTTGCAGGTAGGACGCTTCGCCTATGCAGGCTGGCATAGGTGGCGGATCTGTTGGTGAGCCCGGGTCGCAGTTTCGACCCCGGGGCGTGACAGATTAGAGTGGTATCAGAGCTTAGGGATAGGTCGGTTGGGACTTAGAAACCCTAGGCTTATGGTTTAACCCTTGGTTGACTTCGTGAGAGTCGTGACTTTTAGCGAGAGTCCTGATTGAGTTTATATCTCTCCCAAGGGACGGGAGGAGTGATTGGCATGTTTATTCTCCTAAGTAATTATGTTGGCTGCAGACAACATAATACTGTGGAACGGGTGACATGCTTTAGACTTTCGCTGGATTGGGTCGAGTGGCTTTTGTGTGCTGTTTGTGGTTCCGTCGTGGCGAGCGGTGTCTCTCCGACGCTGGGTTTTTGACCCGTGGGCATCCTGTCATAGCAGTTGAGTTTGAGTGGATAGTTTTGGGCCGGACAACCAGATTGAGGCCAGAGAACTCCGGACACAGATGACAGGATTGTCTGAGGCATATCAGCGACAGAGTGGGCAGCTGGTCTGGGTGATACAGTTGTCGGAGCACTGTGTAACCTCTCCCCGTGCCAATGTTTAGTGTCGAGGCACCGAGGTGGGGTGGATAGTGGACAGCAGAGGAGTTGTGGGACATGATCGATCTATTGAGCCAGATTCAGCAGATAAACCACCCCGACTCGTAGAATTGAGTTTGGAGCCCTTGGAGGCAGAGTTATGGTTGGTGATGATGGAACGATTAATTGAGAGCCTCCCTGTGCTAGAGAGTTTATACAGTTGTTGAACTGAGCGATCCAAGTTTCGAGAGACGAGGCACATAGGATATGTGAGATTGGGAGTGGGTTGCGCCAGGATACCTTTCAGTTTATTCGGTCCCTCCTGTACAGATTTTGGATTTCGACGCCTCGTTGGAGTAGGTGTTGTGCTTGGTGCGTGGCGTTGCAGTTCCTTTGGATAGAGATCTGCCGCCAGAGGCGAGTTCTGGATTTTGACGCTTGGCGCCGGGTGATGGAGGACAGATCGACCGGCAGGGGCATTTCTGATTTCTTTTTCCAGGATAACGAGTTCCCGAGATACCAGAGATCGGGTGGACCCCGATGGCAGCATCAGTATCTACATCAGAGTGGCGCAGCGGTAGCGTGGATTTGTTATCGGCGGAGGACCTTATTCGTCACTTTAGTGGGAGCGGAGACAGAGGTCGTGCTCCCTATGTGGACAGTCCTAATTTTCCTTGCAAATTGAGCGACAACCACTTGCATTGAGCGGATAAACCTGTGCCGCCCAGTTGGAGGGCGCCACAGCAACGGATCGGGTTGTCGCAGGTGTGAATTCATCACAGCAGTCGGAGTTAGAGCATGTTGCATTCCTGCATGGACTGAAGGCAGATTTGTTACCACGTGCACTAGAGGTACAGGTTTCTGTTGTTGCTGTGCATGTGGAGGAGGCTTTTAGGATCATGTACAGTGCAGCTGAGACTGCGAGTTATCGGCAGACTTGTTGGAATGGTGGCAGTTTGGTATTTTGACCATGTGCTTGAGATTGATTGGCACAATGCCACAGAATGTTTGACTACGGCGAGAGAGGACTTTGACCTGCTGCGAAGCAGATGAGAGGAGGCTTGGTGGTTGAGAGGGTTAGAGCACACAGGTTTTGGCAACTGTATGAGGGGTGCATACGGCGGCACCGGGACTCAAGGATATCTCTGTTGCCCGTGAGATCCCGGGTGTGATTTCACCTAAGCTGTTGATAATACCGCCGGTTAGGGAGATAGAGGTTGCGTTTGACGTTGTTCGGAGAACCGCGCCACCCCCGACAACACTTCTTCGGATATTGCTTGTAGAGCTGGGAGAGCTGATGGCGCAGTTGCTGGATCTGATGGATCGAGAGGTCTGCTTGACCTAGTGCCACGCCGTTGATACACGGTGGTAATGCCACGTCGTCGATGCACGACAGTGAGAGTCCCTTTTATGGTTCGAATGTAGACAGGTCTGGATGGTATATAGGACCTTTTGATGGAACTTTACTCCGGCAGTTATGGTAGGATGCGAGTACCTACTTGGAAACAGACCGTCGAGGACTGTGCCTAGATGGCATTCAGGATCTGCTAAGGGCATTATGAGAGCATAGTGATGCCAAATGGAATGAATAATGCCCTGTGACTTAAAGGTCTGAGGAATCGTGTGTTCCAGTTGTTCCGGGACGGATTGGAAGGGATGATCCCCAAGGATATTTTGATTTACTCCCAGAGCGACTTGGAGCGCGAGGAGCACTTATGGATGTGCTACCATACCTGTGTGGATGAAGTTGTGGGCCCAGTTATTGGGGAACAAGTTGTAGCTTCAGGAGCATACCTTTTTGGGTCTCTTTATTCTAGCCGTTGGAGCGGCGGTGGAACCCGACCAAATGGATGTTATTCGAGTTTAGCCGAGACCAACATTTATTCTCGAGGTGAGCTTCCTGGACTTGGCAGTGCCGGGAAAGCATGGCCCATGGATAATGAGACTGATACTAGCGCCATGCTAGTATTTCCGGTGTTGGGAGGTGGATTTGTGTGTTTCGGGGTTACCCCTTTGGCGACTGTGGAATTACCGTTGGGATTATGATAACAGGTTGAGTGACCAACTGTGGCATGAGTTGTATTCCTGGAGGATCCCTTTTTAGGGTAGGCCGCGGTTGAGTAGTCCACTCGGGTGGTTTTGGGATCAGGAAGTAATCGAGTGAAGACCCCAGCTTATTGGATTTTTTTTCCTTATTGGATGAATATGTGGGTATGCTTTGGGTCGCCTTGTTGAGGTGGGCACAAGGATGTGGGTTGGTACGTGTGGCACTAGTGGTTATTTTCGTTTTCCCCCAGCCTTTTATTGGAGCCCCTTTGGTATTTCACGTCTCAGCTCAGGAGTGATGTGTTTTTCCTCGCCGTGATTGACTTGCCTTTGAGATTAGTGATTGCTGGAGTACGAGGGGCGCCCGTTGCAATTTCTGACTCGGGGGATGAGAGAATTGCACATCGGGCCATGCCGTACTTGTTATTGTTGTTGTTGAGGAGTAATCACGGGGAGTGAGTGGTGTTTTGGGAGCTGGAGGCGTATTGATGGATACCTACCCGTAGTATTTGTGACTCCTGGTGGACTTGAGCTAGTTTCGAGGACGAAACTTTCTTTAGTGGGGGAGGTTGTGAGGACCCGAATCCCCACTTAAGAGGTTACTGTCGGATTAGTGGTCTTTGGGGGTGTTTGTGCGCATGTCGGGCCCAAGAAATGGATTTCGGGCTTGGAAAGGGATCACGTGGGAATCGGAGGACCCGTCGGGTGTTTAGAAGTGGTTTCGCGCGAATGCAGATGTCAAAATTGGACTCAGGGCGGAGTTTGGATAAAAGAGCACCTCTCCGGATCCCTTCGGCAATTTTAGAGTTGAGATTTGGCAAAACGGGCTTCAGGATTGGACTCGGCACGAAAATCGGATCAGGTGGGCTCTCCGGGAGCAATCGGCAAAATTTCAGATGAGAATTTGGAGAAACAGACCTTGGATTTGGATTTCGCGTGCGAAACCGTTGAAAATGGACTATTTACTTGCTTTTTCCGTAGTCCGGTTGACGCGCGCGCTTTTCGAGGCGCGTGCGCGAATCTCGGGTGGCTCGAATCCCGAGGTGAAGGGCTGCGCGCGGCTCGACGCGCTGGGGAAACGCACGTGCGGCGCGGATCGCGCAGGGGGCCGCCACGTGGCCGGCCCCCACTCGCGCGCGCGGGTGCGGGTGACACATGCCTGTGTGGTGCGCTGGGTGCCCCCGCGCAGGCACGGTGTAACGCGCGCGTGTGGCGCGCGGGCTGCCGCGCCTCACCGCAAGCCGCGTGGCGCAGGGGTGCGCGCCTGCACCTGGCGCACGTGCCCCTGTGCGGTGGACCGGCTGTCAGCGGCCGGTGCACCGTGGGCCCGGTCCACCGGGAACCCCCTCCTCCCTTTTCTTCTCTTCTTCTTCCTTTTTCTCCCCGCACACCATTTCTTCTTCCCTTTCTTTTCTTCTTCTTCAACCGAGAGAGAGGGAGTGAGGGAAGAGATTTAGTGAGGGTGCGGCGATGCGCCGTGGACCTCGCGGAGCGCGCGAGATTTTTCCAGCTGGACGGATGCGCGGCGCGACGCTCGTCTTATTGTACTCCCCTTCGTCGCGTTTCGGTGCGCGAGCTTCCCCGGCCTACTCCGACCTCCGTTTCAGGCGATTCTTGCGCCGTTAGATCCGCGACGGACAGAGCTACAATCTTGGTATTCTTCTCTCCTCCTAGTTTTGTGCTTTTCGAGGAGTTTTTCCATGCTTATTGGGATCCTATTTTCTGTGAGGAATTCTGGATAGCGACACCTTGCCGGATTTTTATCTCCGAAACCGGGCATCAGATGGAGGCGAGCCTTTGGACTTTTTCATCTATACGATGCAAGGATTCTCTCAGTAATTTTATTGGATTTTTCTAAGACTTGCCCGAAAGTATACTTTCCTCCCTTTATCTGTGCATGGAAATACAGTTATGTGTTGTGTGGTTGTGAGCACCCTGTGTTGTGGAATTTGTAACTTAGTCTACGGTGCTCGGAATTGGGCGTGCAGGTACTCGTTTCGAAGGTATCGACACGAGAAACGTGACAGTATTTATGTTGGATTTTTCTGAGTTCTCGCTGCAGGTGAAATAATTACATCTTTGGGACTGATTTTCACACTGTGTGTACTTGGTTAAATTTTGGAATAAAAGTGTAATCTTGGACCCTACTGTTGTACCCAGGTGGGTTCGTGACTGTTTCTGAATCAGTTGGGACTGGAGAAAATAAAGATAGTGGATTACGGGTGTTTTCAGCTGTTTGGAGCCGAGGCTCGCGCGACAGGTACCGTGGATACGGGTTCAGAGGATGGTGCGTGCAAGTGGCGACGCTCTTCACCAACCCCAGGTTTGCCTTGGATTCAGCACTTCAGGTGGGTACTCTGTTCTTAGAACTGATGGACAGTTCTTCAATTCTTATATTAGAACGCACGCATGTTTAAGGTACAGCAATTGTATGATATTGGGAGGTAAGCTAGGAGGGATGATTATATGAAGGGAATTGCATGATTAATATTCATATTTAATATTATCGAGAACTTGCAGCATTCATTTATTCATGATGATAAATTGTAAATGTTTACTTAGGGACTTACCCTATGTGAAGGACATTTGCATGCTTGCATGGACATGTAGTTAGGCCATCTTTTACTGCTGCACTACTTTTGGAACTTGACTTAGGAGAAACCATATTATCCTTTTCTCCTTCTTTATTAGTCAGGTAGTCTGTGTTGCTCAGGTTCGAGCAGGGGTTCTGGGTAGTGTAGTCGGGACTTGGTGTCTGGGACAGGTTGGATTAGTTGTGGGGCTTTGCGGCAACCCCGGATATTGGGCGGTTGACCGGACATTTATTTATGCACCAGATTGGGTACCTGATTTCTCTAGTGGACAGAGTTTCCCACTATTTGAGTATTTTTGCATCTGATTGAGGACCCAGGGCTTTCCTTAGTGGTTGGGCTTTCCCACATTGATCAGAGTCATGATCCAGTCCTGCTTTTGATTACTTATTTAGTGTGCGACCGTGCCGGTCAGGAGCCGGTCTATTACTTATTTTGTGTGCGACCGTGCCGGTCAGGAGCCGGTCTACTACTTATTTTGGGTGCCACCGTACCGGTCAGTAGTCGGTCTGTCACCTATTTTGGGATGCGACCGTACCAGTCAGGAGTCGGTCAGTATTCCCGCAGATGAGTCTGACAGCACAGCAGGCAGTACCAGTTTTACTGGTGGCATTTGATTGGGTTTATTACAGACATTTGCTTTTTAGTTGCACTCGTGTCAGGGGGACCGAGTGGAGTCTAGTAGCTGTATTTAGACCAGTGCTAGTGTTGTTGGGGACCGTTTGGGGATACGGTGGTCCCAGGGTCATTGTGAGTTGTTGACCGTTGTACTAGCAGACATAGGCAGGCATGGCCGGCATAGCAGGCATAGGCAGGCAGGGCAGGCATAGCAGGCATAGGCAGGCATGGCCGGTATAGCAGGCATAGGCAGGCAGGGAAGGCATAGCAGGCATAGGCAGGCATGGCAGGCATAGCAGGCATGGCAGGTATAACAGGCATGGCAGGCAGGGCAGGCATAGTAGGCATAGCAGGCATAGCAGGCAGTGCCAGTGATTACTAGTCTAACGATTTGGGTCGATTGTGCACCTCATGTGCTGGTGGTTGCATACCACCCTTTGGTCCTTCCCTTGTGGGCATTTAGTTCGAACCTTGGTAGCTGTTGAGGGCCTCCAGCTTCCTTAATTCCGTCTTTACGGCTTGGGTTAGTGTTTGTCTCTTGAGGTCTTGGTGGGCAGACCGTCGGGACTGGCGGTGGTACCCACTGAGAACTCCCTTTTTTGGTGTAGTTCTCACACCCTCTGGGGGTTTTCCCCTCTTTTTCCTTCCTCTTCTCTGTTTTGCAGAGTCTTAGCGGGAGTTGCAGATTCTGCGGATGTTGATCGAGGCGAGAGAGTCGCGAGCTAGATCCCTACCCGTCGTTGGAGTGTATCAGTACCCCTTCAGAGGAGACCTTCAGTAGATCAGTTGTTTTATCTTCCCTTCTTTTGAGAGACTGATGTAGTGAGGATATTTTATGTATCGAGAGACTGTACACTGTTGTATTTATTGGGGATACCTCCCGGTTGAGATCAGAGTTGTACATGAGGATATTATATTATTATTTTGGGGAGACAGATTTATTGTATTATTTTCCAGTTGTACAGTGATTGATTTTAGTTATACAGCAGATTTTTACTTATAGCTCTGATATTCTGTTTAGCTGTAGTACTTTTCTTGCAGGTAGGACGCTTCGCCTATGCAGGCTGGCATAGGTGGCGGATCTGTTGGTGAGCCCGGGTCGCAGTTTCGACCCCGGGGCGTGACATGGTCGGAGTAGGTCGGGAGAGCTTGTGCACCGAAGAGCGACGGAAGAAGCACCGAAGAAAGAGCGTCGCGCCGAGCCAAGAAAATGAGAATCTCGATAAGCGTGCCCCGAAAAATCCCCAAACTCTGCAGATGGAAGCTTCACTGCGAGAGGATCAACTTTGGTGAAGAACTCCTGCCGGTTTGAAGCTCGGAAGTGCCAAAAAAACGAAGAGGAAGGGAGCTCGGGCTATTTATAGGCCGCAGAAAAACAAATGAGAAAATTCCCAACATGTCCCACATTTCGGGTGCACCCGAAGTTTCGGGCGCCCGAATCTGCGCTCAAAGGGGGGTTACTGTAGCCGCCCGGAAAAATCTGGTGCAGCCACGTCACCCGCACAGCAAACAGCTGTGCGGGGCGCGCCGGGAGCGGCCACGTGGCCCTCCCGGGGCCCGACGCATGTCCCGCACAGCAAACAAATGTGCGGGGCGCGCGGGCTGTCGCCACGTGGCACCTACCCGGTCAAACGGGTAGGTGGCGCCCGCCAGTGGCAGGGCGACACGCGTCCCTGCCACTGTCGCGGTCACACGTGCGGGCAGGCGCCGCACTGGCCGCCTGCCACGCACACGCCCCGAGGCGCCCGACCGCGACCCCGTGCGCCGCGCCTCGTGAGCCCACGAATGGCGTGACGACACGTGTCCCCTGCACCCGGTCCACGCACCCAAATTCGGTTCCGTGGACCGCGCCGCGTGCACCGACCAACCGGGGGCCGCCACGTGTCCCCCGCCCCGGTCCATGCACCGCCACGGAAAAACAGTAGACCGCGCCTCACAAGCCCGCCAATCAGGCGGCGCCATGTGTCATGCGCCGGGCCCGTGCACCCAGCCGCGGCGCTCTGTGGACCGAGCGCTGCGGACCGACCAATCACGGGCCGCCACATGGCAGCCGGCGGTCCACGGCGCCTCCCATGCACCGAAATCCAATAAAAACTTCCGGGGGTCCGTTTTTGGGCATCCGGACTCAGAATTTAACAAGCAAATAGCCGTTTTCAAGCGTTTTTCAGCTCTGAATCCATTTACAACCTCTGTTTGGCCAAAAACCCTTTCAAATTTCGACAAATGTAGCCGAAGGCCAATACAGCAGTAGATATCTCACAGGGTCCATCTGTGGCATCCCCTTGATGCACTATGGGCCAGACACACCAACAATAGGTGTTCTAAACAATGGATTCACCAGAAAAAGCTGCATGGAAACCTGGGCCACCACATTTCTAGTGTTGGAAGAGAGATCTGTGAGTTTTAGTGATGCCTTCTATTGTGACCGTGGAGTTATCGTTGGGTTATTGTTGAGCATTCTGGATCACCCAAGCAGGGCCACGGCGTTGGCGGATACCTGGAGCAGGAAAGCGCTCTGGGGTTGAGTGGATGATTCCACAGCTGGCGCTGTGTGGACTGTTGAGGCAAACATGGCTTGTGGTTGTGTCCCTGAGGTTTCCTTTGGATAATGGACCGCGGCTGAGTAGTTCACTCGGATAGTTAGGATTCGGGAGTGACCGAGAGAGGACCCTAGTTTGTGAAGGCTTCTTTCCTTCTTGGATAATAGTGTGGATATGCTTCGGGTTGCCTTGATTGAGTTGACACAGGATGTGGTTTGGTGCGTGTGGCACTGGTGGTTATTTTATTTTTCCCCCCAACTTTTGATGGAACCCCTGTTGTGTTTCATGTCTCAGCTCAGGAAGGTTATGTTTTTGGATCCCTCGACTGTGGTTGACTCGCCCCATTTGAGATCTAGGAATGTTTGGAGTACGAGGGACGCCCGTTGCGAATTATAGCTCGTGAGATTAGAGGTTGCGCAATCGGGCTATGCCGTACTGGTTGTCGCTGTTGTTGTTGTTGAGGAGTGACCACGGGGAGTGAGTAGCGACTTGGAGCTGGAGATGATGATGATGAGTACTTACCCTTAGTGTTTGTGACTCCTGATGGAAGTGAGCTAGTTTCGAGGACGAAACTTTCTTTAGTGGGGGAGGATGTGAGGACCTGGATCCCCATGACGAGATTACTGGTTGATCAGTAGCTCCTGGAGGCCTATGTGGCGTGTCGGTGGCATTTGTACACTAATTGGACACAAGTGATGGACTCAGTGTGTTTAATGGATCACGAGAGTAGTCAGATGACCCCGTTGAATGCATAGAAGTGGTTTCGCGCGCAATGGATATTAAAATTGGGCTCAGCGCGAACTTTAGACAAAAGAACACCTTTCCGGATGCCTTCGGCAATTTTTAGAGTTTGAATTTGGCAAATCAGACAGCGGATTTGGATTCAGCGCGCGAAAACGATGAAAATGGACTACTTACTTGTATTTTTTGGAGCCCGGATGACCCGGCATGGATTTCGAGGCAGCAGTTACTGTTCCGGCTGCGGCGGGCGGCGACGGCGGCAGCAGGCAGTGGCGGCGCAGGCTTGGGCAGGCGGCGGGCGACCGCGGGCAGGCGCGTGGGCGTGGGCAGGCGCTCGGGCGCTCGGGCAGGCGCGCGGTCCACGGGCCGTCGTGCACCGGAGGCAGGCCACGTGGCATGACAGGATTAGTGGGTGCTGGGGTCTTGGTCCACGGAACAGGCGGGGCGCAGCCTCGGGGCGCGTGCGTACAGTGTTGGCCGGCGGCGTCGCAGGTGCGCACGTGGGCGCGCTAACCGCGGTTTCCCGCGCTCGGGCGCGCCACGCGTCTGCAGCAGGTTGGGCCACGTGGCGCACGGGCGTTGGCTGGAGCGGCTGTTGGCTGTTGTGTGGTGACATGGCGCAATCACAGCATTTCGGGCACTGGTTGGATGGCTGTTTTGGGCGGCACTGTGTGCGCCCGGAAGTTCCGGGCGCCCGGAAGTTCCGGGCGCCCGGAAATTCCGGGCGCCCGGAAAGTGCACCAGGAAGTGCAATTTTGGCCCGGATTTCAGCCTATAAATAGGCAGTAAAGGCTATTGGTGTGGGTTTTTGGCATCTCCGAGAGCTCCTTCTTCTGTAGAGGTCTTCTAAACTGTACCCTCAACTCTTCGATGGATCTTGGGCATTTTTGGAGACTCCGGCTTCGGTATTATCTGCGACGCGCAGCACAGCGACGCACTTTGGATTTTTGGCTATTACCGTCGCTCTTCAGTCCGCGAGGCACACCGGATCACCCCGATGGAATTTTGAGCCAATTTTCATGGCAGCGCGTTCACGAGAGGTAGGGGTTCGTTTTCCATGTTGTTCACTTCTCCTTATTTTGAGTTTTCGGCACTGTTCCCGAGGTGTTTCTATGACCCCTTTTCCTGCTGTGAAATTTTGGACAGCGGAGGCTTGTCAATTTTCTATCTCCGCAACCGGGCATCGGATTGAGACGCTCCTCTGCACTTTTTGCATCTACTCGACGCGAGGATTATCATCGTATTTTTCAGGGATTTTTCTGGAAATTGCCCGAAGGTATACTTTTCTTGTTCTTCTGTGCAATGTGATACAGTTGTGTGGTTGTATGTTTTTGCGCGCCTGTACTGTGGAATTTGTAACTTGGCCTACGGGACTCGGATTGGGACGTGCAGGTACTCGTTTCGAAGGGCTCGACGCGACGCTCGCGGCAGTATTTTTATTGGGTTTTTCTGTGGACTCTACGAAGGTGGTAATTAAGCTTTTTCGGGGTTGTAACCCGCAGATTTCGCAGTTTTGTGGATTACCGGCGCCCCACATTGTATAACTTGTAACTTGGCCTACAGGTGTCAGAACGGGGCGTGTGAGTACTCGTTTTGGGGCTACTCATCTCGAGGATCGCAACCATGAATTTATTGGAGATACCTCCCTGTTGAGCTCTGATTTTGTATATGAGGATATTGTATGATTATCATTTTTGGGAGATGGACATTGTTGTATTATTTCCAGTTGTACAGTGGTTGATTTTAGTTATACAGCAGATTTTCATTTATAACTCTGATATCTGTTAGCTGTAGTACTTTTCTTGCAGGTAGGACGCTTCGCCTATGCGGGGTTTGGCATAGGTGGCGGATCTGTTGGCGAGCCCGGGTCGCAGTTTCGACCCCGGGGCATGACAAGTAGGCCATTACATGAACATGTCTGATCTCTATATCATCTAGTGAGGGATAAATATAACCGTCTATCATATGATAAGTCTCTAATTCACCAAACGTGAACAATGATCAGGTAAGCATCAATCCCCAAAAATCTAGGCCATTCCCTGCTTACCTCTCATCCATATCGGTTGAACATTAGTTCAGCATGCTATCAGTCATAGAGGGGTGACATTCCCACAGATGTACTTACATTAACCATAACATAAACATCCATAACAACCCTATCATTTCCTTATACAGTTACCAATATTATGCTTACCCACCTGAAGTGCTTAATCCAAGGCAAACCTGAGGTCGGTGAAGAGCGTGGCCACTTGCTAACAATATCTGCTTAACCCGTATCCACGGTACACGTCGCGCAAGCCTCGGCTCCTAACAGCTGAAAATACCCGGAAACCATCATCTCCCGTTCCAACAGGTTCAAAAACACCCGCAAACCTTCCTGGGTACAACAATAAGGTCCAAAGTTACAGTTTAATCCCAAAAATTAACCAAATACACACGATCTGAAAATCAGTCCCAGAGATGCCATTATTTCACCTGCTGAAAGTGCCCTGAAAATTCCAATAAAAATATCACTGCGATCGTCGTGTCGAGACCTTCGAAACGGGTACCTGCACGTCCAATTCCGAGCCCCGTAGGCCGAGTTACCAATTCCACAGTACAGGCGCGCAAAAGCTCACAACCACATAACTGTAATAATCTGCACAATAAAAGGGAAACAGTATACCTTCGGGCAAGTCTCAGAGAAATCCCAGAAAAATACGACGAGAATCCTCGCGACGCGTAGATGAAAAAAATGTATAGGCATGCCTCAAACCGACGACTAAGTGCGGAGATAAAATTCCGGCAAGGGGCTGCTGTCCAAAAACTCCACCAGCAAAACAGTGGCTTAGAAATGTCTCAAAAACTGTGCAACGAACTCAGAATCAAGCAAGACGATCAACACGGAAATTGAAGACGTACCTCTCGTGAATTCAACGCCATGAAAATTGTCCAAAAATACTGTCGGAGTAGCTCTGTCGACTTCTTAGACCGAACTGCGATGATAATGGGCCTCCGATGAAAGATCATCGCTCTGTGCTACGATGCTGAAGTCGTCGACGCCGCGGCTTCCAAAAATTCTGGGCCTCCACCGAAAGATGCACGACAGGAAGATCTCCAACTTTGCTGAAGGGTCCAAAGGCAGAGGAGTTTGGGAAAAACCCAAAACTCGGGGTGAAAGAGGGCTTTAAATAGGCCCAGCACGAAAAAATCCAACCTTGGACTTTTGGGCCCAAAACCGGGCGCCCGGGGCATTCCGGGCTGCTACAGTGTTGGGCCCGGCCCAACACTGTGCGCGCCCGGATTGCTCCGGAGCCGACACGTGGCCCAGCGCCATCCCCCGCGCCCGGCGCACGCGCGCCCGCCACTCGCGAGGCGCCGCGTTGCCCGACAGCTCGGCGTGCGCGGCTGCACCTGGCCAACCGCGGGGCGCCACATGGCGCCCCCACGTCGCCCGGCCAAGCCCACGCCGCGCCCAGGTGCGCGACCGTGCCGCCGGCTGCCCCGTGTCGGGCACGCATCCCGAGGCACCCGCCGCCAGTCGCGTAGACCGAGCGCTCGTGCACCAGCCAATGCCATCACGCCACGTGTCCCGCTCCGGTCCACCGTGCACCCGCGACACTCCCGTGGACCGCGCCCGCTACGCCCGCCACTCACGAGGTGCCACGTAACCCTGCCCCACGGTGCACGCCGGCCCCGTGGACCGCGCGCCTGCTCACGCGCCCGCGCGCCTGCTCGCGGCCGCTCTGCCGCTTGCCCGAGCCCGCGCCGCCACGCACCGCCGCTGCCCGCCGCCGGCGCCGGCGCCTGAACAGTACAAGCTGCCTCGAAATCCGTGCCGGGTCATCCGGGCTCCGAAAAATACAAGTAAATAGCCCATTTTCACCGTTTTCGCGCGCTGAATCCAAATCAGATGTCCGTTTTTCCAAATTCCAATTCCAAAATTTGTCGAAGGCATCTAGATAAGTGTTCTTAACCCAAATTTCGCGATGAGTCCAATTCTGATGCCCGATTCGCGCGAAACCACTTCTAAACAATCGACGGGGTCAACCGATTACCTATGTAATACATTTAACACCCGGAGTCCATCACTTATGTCTAATTGGTGCACCAACACCGCCGACACGCTACACAGGCCTCCATAAGCTGCTAGTCTCACTGTAGAAGCCCTGCAGAGATCCGGGTCACCACTTCCTGTCACGCCCGGGTAGAACCCAGAACCCGGGCTCGTCCACAGATCTGCCGTGCACACGAAATTTTCCGTATACACGAAGCGCTGGTAACCTGCTCAGATATAAAGATATAATAAAGGAGCATAAAACAGAGCTAAACTAAAACTAATACATCTCAGACAAATGCTGAAAATAAAAGTACAACATAACTCTCATCAATATACATGTGTCTCTCCCAGCTCACGAAGTAAATACAACCAGCTGGCCGAAGCCAGACCCAAAATAAAGTAAAATACAACCGTCTGAGTGTACAGGGGATACATCAAAACTACAAAACTCGAGGTCGGGGAAGTAGCTATCTAATCAGCGATCCTCTTACCTCGATCCTGGGAAGAGGGTCCCGCAACTCCAGCAGAGGACTCTGCAAAACAAAGGGGAAAAGAAAAGAGAAAACAGTGAGGGGGGGGGGGGGGGGGGGGGGTGAGAACTACTATAAAAACAGTAGCCTCCCCTAGTGGGTAGACCTCAAACTCAGACATGCCCACTAGGACTACTAGAAGCGAAAATAAAACGAGGGTGGTAAGCTATAAATATGACAACAGATAAAAGCTACCACTAATATGCCTCTAAAACAATAAGCTAAAAGAATAGCTAAATGTATGCATCTGAGTATATATGCCTGCCTGGATAACCCAATCTAGACACCGGTGAACACCGGTACTGCCTGCTATGCCTACTAACTCACAACTTAGCTGCGGAATGCAGACCGGCTCCTGACCGGACCAGCTCCTGACCGGCACGGTCCCATCCCAAGGGCAACAGATCGGCTCCTAACCGGCACGGTCACATCCCAAGGACAACAGACCGGCTCCTGACCGGCACGGTCACATCCCAAGGGCAACAGACCGGCTCCTGACCGGCACGGTCATATATACACACACTCCGGAGTGGCACTCGAGGGGAGCGTCCCTCACGAGTGAAATAAGTCGCCATAAGTAACCCGATATAGTAGGACTGGATAGAGACTCTAATCGAGTGGGAAAAGCCATCCACTAAAGAAACCCGATCCCCTATCCCCAAATCTGATGCATTAGTAACAATCCGGTCAACCACCCAAAATCCACGGTTGCCGCAAATGCCCTGTCCTCAAGCCTGCCTATCCCAAATCCCCAATAACTGACTACACTATCCCAGCCCCTGCTCTAACCTGAGCATACTATCCCCTATGTCTAAGTAACTGGAGAAAGAATAAAAATATGGTTTCTCCTAAGTCAGTTCCAGCATGATAGTGTAGCAGAAAATAGTGGCCTAACTAAGTGACCATACAAGCATGCTAAGTCCTTTACTTAATAAAATGATCTCAGTGTTCTAATTCTTACAAGAATTACAGTATGCCTTTGTTTGAATATCTGAAGTACTAACATGCCATAAGCTAATTCATACACATGCATAAGTTTCCCAATTATACATAAGGCATGATATGGTTTTAGCCTATTATTACCAAAAGGTTTAAACAATTTATCCTTTTCCAAGAAATATTAATTCACTAATAATTAGTCCTCTAAAGATGCAAGTGCTGACAACCAATCAATACTTTCATACAAGCATGCTAGGTTCATCCCACTGTTACAACTATCAACATGATATAGGAACATCTCTTAGGATGCCTAGTGGGTGATCAAAAGTAAGAGGTGACAACGGTACCCACCTCGAGCGCTAAATCCATGTCCCAAAATAAAGTCCACGCTCGGTCCAAAAGCTCACCACAACACTGCGAAAAATTCCCCAATAGAACATACACAATTAAATCCCTCAACGTTCACGAAAATCTGTCCAAAACTTAACAGTCCAAAGTTTCACCATTTTCACCTGTGAAAACTGCTCGGAAAATTCCAAGAAAAATACTGTCACGATCCTCGCGACGAACCGGTCGAAACGAGTCCCTGCACGATCAAAACCGAGCTTCCTACGCTGAGATACAAATTCGGCAAGGGAAACACCCCAACAAAAACTGTGCAGAAATTCTGTACCAAAGAACTACAGAAAAAGGGGATTTTCACCTTCGGGAAAAATCCAGAAAAATTTGAGAAAAATCCAGGAGATTCCTTGCGAAATATAGATGAGAAACTCCTTTTGAAACGCTTCGATCCGACTCCTGTGCGCAAAGATACGGCCAAAACAATCAAGTGCTGTCCAAAACTCTGCGAAGAAAAATGGGTCACAAAGAAGCTCGGGAAACACCAAGATAGACTCAAAAGGAGGGAAAGCTCAAAACACCAAAGTTGTAGTCCTACCTGTTGTGAATCCAACGGCGCAAGAATCGATAAAAACGGAGGTCGGAGTAGGCCGGGGGAGTCCTTGCACCGAAACGCGACGAAGAAGAACCCAAATGAACAAGCGTCGCGCCTGCGCCGTAAAACGGAAATCTCAAAAAGCGTGCCATCGAAAATTCCGGCGATCCACCGGTGGTACCAGCACTGTTAGGGGAGGAACTTGTCTTCTTCACCCTCTGTGTGAAACTAGACAGAGGAGGAAGAAAACCCCTCCCCAAGTTCACTCGGAGTTAAATAGCTCAAAAAAACCAAAAAAAAAACAATTCGGATAATTCCATCCGTGTCCCCAGAACACGGTACACCCGTAGAGGGCCGCTCGGAAGCCGCCACGTCGCCCCAATCCCCGGTCAACAAATTCGGCGCCCGCCAATAGGCGGGCGCCACGTGGCGCGTACTACGCCCGCCCACGCGCGGGCGCAGCACCGCCTGCGCCACTGTGCGCACGGGGCTCGAGGCAAGTTCCGCCGCTTCGGTGGACCAGCCGTTGTGGACCGCGCCAATCTTCAAGCGCCACGTGGCGCCGGTGGTCCACGGCCCCCCCATGCACCGAAAACCACAGTTAAACTTCCGAGAGTCCGTTTTTGGGCATCCGGACTCGGAATTTAACAAGTAAATAGCCGTTTTCAAGCGTTTTTCCACGCTGAATCCAAATCCAAACTTTGTTTGGCCCAAAACTTTTTCTAAAATTCGGCAAATGCAGCCGAAGGCCCAACTGACTAAAAATACCCCAACAGATCCATCTGTGATACTCTTTTGATACACTGTGGACCGGACACACCATAAACAGGTGTTTCACACCTTGGATTCACGGGAAAATGCTGTATGGGAACCAGGACCACTACACATCCTCCCCCACTAAAAGAAAGTTTCGTCCTCGAAACTAACACAACTCAACAGGAGTCACAGATACCAAGAATAAGTGCTCAACATCACCGTCTCTAGCTCCTAAGTCGCTACTCACTCCCCGTGATTACTCCTCAATAACAACAACAACAACCAGTACGGCATGGCCCGATTGCGCAATTCCCTCACTTCACGAGCCAGAATTCGCAACGGGCGTCCCTCGTACTCCAAACACTCATAGATCTCAAATGGAGTGAGTCAATCACGGGCGAGGGATCCGAAAGCAAAACACTCCTGAGCTGAGACGTGAAAAACCAAAGGGGCTCCAACAAAAGGCTGGGGGAAAAGAAAATAACCACTTAGTGCAACACGCACCAAACCACATCCTGAGTCAACTCAACCAAGGCAACCCGAAGCATACCCACTCTGTCATCCAATAAGGAAAAGAGCCCTAACCATGAGGGGTCCTCACTCGGTCACCCCCGAATCTTGACCATCCGAGTGAACTACTCAGCCGCGGTCTATCATCCAAAGGAACCCTCAGGGACACAACCACGAGCTATGTTTGCCTCAACAGTCCACATAGCGCCAGCCGTGGAATCATCAAACTCAACCCCCCGACAGCTCTCCTCCTCCAGGTATCTGCCATCACAGTGGCCCTGTCGGGGTAATCTAGAATGTTCAACAATAACCCAACGGTAATTCCACAGTCACTATGGAAGGTATCACTACAACTCACAATCCATCTCCCATCACAGGCGATGCTAAAATCAGCGCTGGTATTAGTCTCATCATCCGCTCGTCAAGCTCTGCTGGCACTGCCCAGTCCAAGAAGCTCCAAGCTTCAACAATCAGTGTCGGTGTCGGCCAATCCTCGAATAGCATCCCCTTTGGCCGGATTTCCACCACCACTACTATGGCTAGAATAATGCGGCCCAAGAAGATAAGCCTCCGAAGCTAAAAGTTGCACCTCAATAACTCGGCATACAGCTTCTCCTGTACAGGCGTTGTAGTATTATCCACAAATACTCCACGTGCTCCAAGTCATTCTGGGAGTAAATCCAAATATCCTTGGGGAACACCGCTCCCAATCCGTCTAAGTACAGCTTGTAGTGTTTCGGCTTTTACGGCTAATTGTGACTCACATGTTAATTATTTATGCCCTTAAGTGAATAAAATTATTTAATGTTTGAAACTCGGTCAGTGTGCGGTGCGGGTATTTTTCCGTTGAAGGGCTCGGAAAACGAAGACCGATGGTGCGATCGGATCGGGAATCCGATGTACGGATCTCCCGGAATGGGGTTTCTAAGATCGCAATGACTTAAAGCGTGCATCGAAATCCGCGTAAAATATTCGGCATGCTTTTTAGGGGAATTTGGATATTCCGTGTGATTAATTAATTAAGGGATTAATTAATCGGTTACGTGCAATTAAATTTGGGGTTGTTATTTCCTATGATTAATTAATTCGGGAAATTAATTAATCGGCGACTAGGATTTAAAAAGGGGTTGAATTAATACGTACGAGAGAAACCCTAGCCGAAAAGAAAGAACGCGAAAGAGAAAGAAAGGAGAAAAGAAAGGAAACGAAGGAGTCCGATCACCACGAACAACGAGCCGGAGACAAGAGCGCGATCGGACGACTTCCCCGTGGACTAATCCGGTGAGTGAATCCTCGTTGTGGTTTTTCGGGATCTTCTTTTACGTTTTTGTTTAGGGTTTCGGTCGTCTCCGTCATCTCCGCCACCGCCGCCGTCGTTGCGCAAGTTAGGGCACGACACGGGCGGCGGAGACGCGCGAGGCCGCTAGGGCATCGCGCGGGCGGCAACCGCGGGAGCCGCGCGGGCACCGCGTGGGCACCGCGCGGGCGCCGCGCGGATCGTACCCGCGCGGGCACCGTGCGGATCGTACCCGCGCGGGCACCGCGCGGGTGGCACCCGCATGGGGCACCGCGCGGGCGGCGCGCGGGTCACACCCGCGCGGGCACCGCGCGGGGGCCACGCGGGTCACACCCGCGCGGGCACCGCGCGGGCGCCGCGCGGGCACCGCGCGGCCGCCGCGCGGGATTGCACCCGCGCCGGGCACCGGGTGGGCGCCGCGCGGGCCCGCACCCGCGCGGGCGCCACACGGGCGCCGCGCGGGCCGCACCCTTGTGGGCGCCGCGCGGGCGCCACGCGAACCACACCCGCGCGGACGCTGCCCGCTGAGGGCCGCCGCATGGGTTCGGGCGGCGCGGGGCTCCGGCAGGCGGCGACGGCTGCGCGGGGGAAATCCGTTGATCGACGGGTTTGACGATTCCCTTGGGTGTCCGTTGGATGGGTAATGTCGGGCTTTCGTTTTGTAGAGTTAGTGCGTGGTTCTGACTTTGGTTACCCTTATGGACTCTTCTTAGGTCCAGATACGCAACGGGAGTGTGCGAAAGATCCGGGTGCTCCGATTCCCTCGCAACCAGGTGGGTACCCTTTCTATAAGTGCAACGAGTGCAGTAAGTGCACCATATCATCGTAAAAGGCTCGTTAACTTGTCTAATAAAGTAGATGGACTATTATACCTTCGCATGAATACTTTTATTTAATAATTGTGGCGGCTGCGGTCGCGGGGCTTATCACACGCCGACACCAGCAATTTCGGTTTTGGATGCTGCACGTACACAGGCGGATTGGCCTCCGCATGGGTGTACTTTTCCGGAGAAGTGGTCCGAGTGACCCGTGTGCCCCACGTGTATGGGGTGGGGACCTCTTCACGACAGCTAAGGAGCCGCACTAGCTCCGTGAAGGGGTTAAAAGCATCATGGGGGTAATGTGACTGTGCACGAGGGGAGACTTCCGTCTCTCCGACAGGTACTCTGGGGATGGAGCCCAGCTTATTTTGTAATAGGGTTTTAGCGAAAGGTTCCGGTATAATCGGTTTGTTTTTGATTCAACGTTAATTGTTAAGACATCTACTTTATTTGTCACTGACTTTACCCACTCCGTGACAGGTTTGACTAGGGACATTAGTCGGGATGGTGGTGAGACTGCGTCGAGAGGACCGTAGTCGTAGGTGGCTTTCTACTCGTTGCTCCTTGGTTTTATCTCAGTTCTTTCTTAACAACTGTTAGTTTAATTTGCATCTGTGGATCATATTAGTTATAGTTAGCACTGTGGATTGGATGTACTATTACGGTTTAGACATACTTTCGTGATTTCGGGCGCGGCATGTTTTTATCATCATAAAAATGATTACGAAAACGTTTTCAAAAGCAGAGTGCCGTGTGGGCATAGATTTTGTAAACCTCTGGATTTATCCTTTCCAAACGATGTCGCCGCTCTCTTGTTTGGATGTGTAATTGTTTTAAAAATTGGGTGTCAGGTGGACACCGTTTGCAAAACCGTAGGTAATTACTTCTCCTGCTCTATGTTTGATGACGACTGTATGGTTGATGGTTGGTATTGTAAATGGGACGCCGTGCATATACAAAGGAGACTCTGTCCGACTGCAGAGTGAATTTGTATATGTGGCGGTCTGTCGCGCACCGGGGGCGAGGTTGATCTTCACGTGTGAAGAAAAAAAAAATATATAATACACGTTTTTCCGCTTATACTAAAACCTCCCGGGGCGTGACAGATTGTATGGTATCAGAGAAAAACAACCATAACCACAGTAGTTGGAGAGCCACATCCACAATGTATGATGCCACAAGCAAATTGGGACACGAGATAACCAAGGAATAGGTGCGGTAGTACGTGAGAGTACGGGGAAACGGGGTTTAATATAAGTGCGTTGTAAGTCAAGGTGCTAGGGTGATAATGTTAGGGTTAACGCGGTTTCTTTGATTTCAGCAGACGATGGCCCGGACTAGGTCATCTACCGAGAACGCAGGTGCAGACGATGCGGCCCCGGCCGCCGCAGAGAATCAGCTTCTCCGACGGCCGTTGTGAGAAATGGCCGGACAATTAGCGACGTTGGCAGAGCAGGTTCGTCAACTGACGCAGCAACAGGCGACAGCGTTAGCGGAGCATGCCCCGACCCCTCCGCCCGACACGGCCGCCCCCACTACGGGACCGCCGGGAGCGGGTGGCGTGACTGCGACCGCACCCCATCAGACTTCGGTGACGGGCGTGTCGGCGGAACAGGCCGCAGCCCCGGGGGATATGCCCACCCCAACGGCTTCAGGGCCCGTGCCGGGTGCGACAGTGGGCGACTCAGTAAGGGAAGCAGGGACGACCCCTGTTCTCGGGGGGTCCGTCGTGGTAGGGGGGTTACGGATCAGCGAACTGAACGGGAGAGGGCCAGGACAAATTTGACGGAGTTTAAGAAGCATGACCCGCCCACCTTCGAGGGGGAAACGACCGACCCTTGGGTCGTCGAGAAATGGGTGGATACTATGGAAAAACTCTTCGAAGATCTACTGATGGAGGAGCATGAGCGGGTTCCCCTAGCTGTTCACTTCCTTGAAGGGAACGCACGCATCTGGTGGAAGACCGTACGCCCGGACCCGTCCACCGATGCCCCACTACTGTCGTGGTCGGCCTTTAGAAAGGAATTGTTTGGCGCCTTCTTTTCCAATAGCGTCAAGCGGCAACTAGAGGACGACCTTAGGAACATTAGGCAAGGAAATCGTTCGGTCGTGGAATACCAAAGGGAGTTCGCGAGACTAGTTAACTGCGTTCCGTTTGTCATACGGGACGAACCCCACAAGGCTCGCCTCTTCGTGGACGGGCTACGGAGCGACGTTTTCGAAATAGTCCAGGCGGCAGACTTGCGCATGTTTCGAGAAGTGGTGGATAGGGCCACTATTGTGGAGCGGGGTTTCGCCATTACCCGAGCTCGCCGTGAGGGATCAGAGTATAGGAGACCCTTTTGTACTTAGTGAGACCTGTTAGGGGTCACATAAGAAATAGATGGGCCCCACCCCTCTACCCAGCGATTAAGGACCCAAGAGATCGTTTGGTCGCGTGGATCCATAATCTAGGTTAGGCACGACATCCCAGTCGTAAGGGATTTTCCGTAGGTATTTCCGGCGGAACTCCCTGGGATGCCGCCCGAACGAGAAGTTGACTTCCCTATTGAACTACTGCCGGGCACCAAGCCCATCACCAAGGCACCGTACAAGATGGCCTTCGCTGAGTTAAAAGAACTCAAGGCACAGCTGGAGGACCTTTTGGATAAAGGTTTTATCAGACCAAGCGCGTCACCATGGGGCGCGCCCGTCCTGTTCGTGAGGAAGAAGGACGGAAGCCTCCGGTTGTGCATAGATTACCGGGAAATAAACAAGGCCACCATTAAGAATAAGTACCCCCTGCCAAGGATCGACGACCTATTCGACCAACTGCAAGGGGCAACGGTGTTTTCAAAGATTGATCTGCAGTCAGGCTATCATCAGCTCAGGGTAAAAGGGGAGGACGTCCCCAAGACGGCCTTCCGGACTCGCTATGGCCACTACGAATTTACAGTGATGCCTTTCGGGCTCACTAACGCCCCGGCAGTATTCATGGACATGATGAATAGGGTGTTCAAACCCTTCCTGGATTTATTCGTGGTGGTCTTCATCGACGATATCCTCATCTATTCCCGTACAGATGAGGAACATGAAGAACATCTGCGCACAGTCCTCCAGACCTTACGGGAACAGAAACTCTACGCCAAACTCAAAAAGTGTGAGTTTTGGCTCCATAAGGTGGATTTCTTGGGGCACGTAGTCTCGGCGTCCGGAGTCGCGGTGGACCCAAGGAAGATAGACTCGGTGACGGACTGGCCCCAACCGACAACGGTGACGGAGGTTCGAAGCTTCCTGGGATTAGCCGGGTATTACCGGCGCTTCGTGGAGGGCTTCTCTAAGATAGCCACCCCCTTGAATCGTTTAACTCGAAAGGGGGAGAAGTTTATCTGGACGGATCAGTGCCAGAAGAGTTTCGAGGAGCTCAAGGATAGATTAACGCGGGCCCCGATTCTCGCCTTACCAGAACCGGGGGAGGGTTATGAAGTATTTTGCGATGCGTCACAGAACGGACTGGGAGGAGTTCTTATGCAACGGGGAAGGGTTATAGCCTATGCGTCAAGGCAACTCAAGGATTATGAGCGGAATTACCCCGTGCATGATTTGGAGCTCGCAGCGGTTTTGTTCGTCCTCAAGCTATGGAGACATTACTTGTATGGAGCACACTGCAACGTGTACTCTGATCATAAGAGTCTCAAGTACCTCTTCACCCAAAAGGAGCTAAACTTGCGACAAAGGCGGTGGCTCGAGCTACTGAAAGACTACGACATGACGATCACTATCATCCGGGAAAAGCGAATGTGGTACGCCGACGCCTTGAGTCCGCAAGGGGCAGGCCGAGGAAGCAGGTGTAGATGCTATCACCCAGCAAGAATGTCTGATTGCGGAATTTTCGCGGTTAAGACTGGAGGTGGTACCGACGGGCACGGTCGCACAACTTCTGACTCTAGTGGTCAGGCCCACCCTGCTGGACAGGATTCTTGAAGGGCAATCGACCGATGACCAACTCCAGCTGGTGCGAGGCAGGATAACCGCCGACCAGGAGGGCGATTACGCAGTAAGCTCCGATGGCACGATACGGTTTCGAGGACGAATCTGTGTGCCGGATCTACCGGAGCTCAAAGAGGAAATTCTGAGGGAGGCGCATACCGCTCCTTATGTGGCGCACCCCGGTGGAACGAAGATGTACAAGGACGTTAAACAGACCTTCTGGTGGCCCAAGATGAAGGAAGATGTGACTTGATTTGTGGCACACTGCCTGGTATGCCAACGAGTGAAGGCCGAGCATCAACGACCGGCGGGAAAGTTGCAACCACTACCGGGTGCCCGAATGGAAGTGGGAAAGGATTACCATGGATTTTGTGACCGTTTCCCGAGATTGCCACAAGGACACGATGCGATATGGGTCATTGGTGGACCGCTTAAACGAAATCGGCCCACTTTCTGGCCATACCAACCCACGTGGACTCGGGAACGACTGGCACAAACGTACATCAATGAGATAGTAAGGTTGCATGGGGTACCGACATCTATTACGTCGGACAGAGACACGCGATTCGTGTCAAACTTTTGGCGGGCCTGCAACAAGCGATGGGAACCAGTTGCATTTTAGTACGGTGTTTCACCCACAGACCGACGGGCAATCAGAGCGGGTGATTCAGATGTGTGGAAGACATGCTTCGAGCGTGCGTTTTGGACTTGGGCGAAGGGTGGTCGCGATACCTACCCCTCGTGGAGTTCACCCTACAAACAACAGCTATCAAGCCAGTATCCAGATGGCACCATACGAGGGCTCTGTATGGCGCCGCTGTCGGTCTCCAATATGCTGGGATGACTTTGGGTGAGCGTAAGTTTTTTTGGGTCCACCGATTTGGTGGAGGAGACCGAGGCGAAGGTGCGATTGACTCAGACAAAGACTACTGACCGCCCAGAGCAGACAGAAAAGGGTTACGTGGACAGAGACGACGAGACTTAGGAGTTCATGGTAGGTGAGCATGTATTGCTCCGAGTTTCACCATCCAAAGGAAACCGACGTTTCGGCCTAAAAGAGAAAGGTAAGTCCGAGGTACGTGGGACCATTCGAGATCCTAGAACGCGTGGTCCAGTGTCGTCCGGTTAGCCTTGCCACCGAACCTCGAACGAGTCCCACAACGTTTCCACGTCTCAATGCTCCGGAAGTACCTCGCTGACCCCTCTCTCACGCCTTGGACGCTTCCACCATCGAGTTGCGTGAGGATTTGAGCATCGAGGAGACGCCGGTGCGGATTTTGGCAAGAGAGGACAAGAGGTTGCGTAACCGAACTATTCCCTACGTAAAGGTCCAGTGGAGCAACCACGAAGAACGCGAAGCGACATGGAACGGGAATTGACAATGAGGTAATGCTTTCCCGGGTTGTTTGGTGAGGTTTGTACTTAAGTTTCGGGGACGAAACTTTTATAAAGTGTGAGTGGTGTAGTGTTTTCGGCTTTTACGGCTAATTGTGACTCACATGTTAATTATTTATGCCCTTAAGTGAATAAAATTATTTAATGTTTGAAACTCGTCAGTGTGCGGTGCGGGTATTTTTTCCGTTTAAGGCTCGAAAACAAAGACCGATGGTGCGATCGGATCGGGAATCCGATGTAACGGATCTCCCGGAATGGGGTTTCTAAGATCGCGATGACTTAAGGTGTGCATCGAAATCCGCGTAAATATCCGGCATGCTTTTAGGGGAATTTGGATATTCCGTGTGATTAATTAATTAAGGGATTAATTAATCGGTTTACTGGCAAGTTAAATTTGGGGTTTGTAGTTATTTCCTATGATTAATTAATTCGGGAAATTAATTAATCGGCAACTAGGATGTAAAAAAGGGTTGAATTAATACTACGAGAGAAACCCTAGCCGAAGAGAAAGAATGCGAAAGAGAAAGAAAGGAGAAAAGGAAGGAAACGAAGGAGTCCGATCACCCCGAACAACGAGCCGGAGACAAGAGCGCGATCGGACGACTTCCCCGTGGACTAATCCGGTGAGTGAATCCTCGTTGTGTTGTCGGGATCTTCTTTTACGTTTTTGTTTAGGGTTTCGGTCGTCTCCGTCATCTCCGCCACCGCCGCCGTCGTTTCGCAAGTTAGGGCACGACACGGGCGCGGAGACGCGCGAGGCCCTAGGGCATCGCGCGGGGCGGCAACCGCGTGGCCGCGCGGGCGCCGCGCGATCGTACCC
>CM055076.1:15113569-15286369 GCA_029204045.2 Tillandsia leiboldiana
GGGGGCACCGCGCGGCCGCCGCGCGGGATTGACCCGCGGCCGGCACCGGTGGGAGCGCGGGCCCGCACCCGCGGGGCGCACACGGGCGGCCGCGCGGGCGCCGCACCCTTGTGGGGCCGCGCGGGCGCCGGCGAACCACACCCGCGCGGGCGCTGCCCGCTGAGGGCCGCCGCATGGGTCGGGCGGCGCGGGGCTCCGGCAGGCGGCGACGGCTGCGCGGGGGAAATCCGTTGATCGCGGGTTTTGACGATTCCCTTGGGTGTCCGTGTGGATGGGTAATGTCGGGCTTTCGTTTTGTAGAGTTAGTGCGTGGTTCTGACTTGGTTACCCTTATGGACTTTTCTTAGTCCAGATACGCAACTGGGAGTGTGCGAAAGATCCGGTGGCTCCGATTCCCTCGCACCAGGGGGGTACCCTTTCTATAAGTGCAACGAGTGCAGTAAGTGCACCATATCATCGTAAAGGCTCGTTAACTTGTCTAATAAAGTAGATGGACTATTATACCTTCGCATGAATACTTTATTTAATAATTGTTGGGCTGCGGTCGCGGGGCTTATCACACGCCGACACCAGCAATTTCGGTTTTGGATGCTGCACGTACAGGCGGATTGGCCTCCGCATGGGTGTACTTTTCCGGAGAAGTGGTCCGAGTGACCCGTGTGCCCCACGTGTATGGGGTGGGGACCTCTTCACGACAGCTAAGGAGCCGCACTAGCTCCGTGAAGGGGTTAAAAGCATCATGGGGGTAATGTGACTGTGCACGAGGGGAGACTTCCGTCTCTCCGACAGGTACTCTGGGGATGGAGCCCAGCTTATTGTGTAATAGGGTTTAGCGAAAGGTTCCGGTATAATCGGTTTGTTTTTGATTCAACGTTAATTTGTAAGACATCTACTTTATTTGTCACTGACTTTACCCACTCCGTGACAGGTTTGACTAGGGACATTAGTCGGGATGGTGGTGAGACTGCGTCGAGAGGACCGTAGTCGTAGGAGGCTTTCTACTCGTTGCTCCTTGGTTTATCTCAGTTCTTCTTAACAACTGTTAGTTTAATTTGCATCTGTGATCATATTAGTTATAGTTAGCACGTGGATTGGATGTACTATTACGGTTTAGACATACTTTCGTGATTTCGGGCGCGGCATGTTTTTATCATCATAAAAGGATTACGAAAACGTTTTCAAAAGCAGAGTGCCGTGGGGGCATAGATTTTGTAAACCCTGGATTATCCTTTCCAAAACGATGTCGTCCGGACTCTCTTGTTGGATGTGTAATTGTTTTAAAAATTGGGTGTCAGGTGGACACCGTTTGCCAAAACCGTAGGTAATTACTTCTCCTGCTCTATGTTTGATGCGACTGTATGGTGATGGTTGGTATTGTAAATGGGACGCCGTGCATATACAAAGGAGACTCTGTCCGACTGCAGAGTGAATTGTTATGTGGCGGTCTGTCGTCGCACCCGGGGGCGAGGTTGATCTTCACGTGTGAAGAAAAAAAAATATATCATACACGTTTTTCCGCTTATACTAAAACCTCCCGGGGCGTGACAGATTGTATGGTATCAGAGAAAACAACCATAACCACAGTAGTTGAGAGCCACATCCACAATGTATGATGCCACAAGCAAATTGGGACACGAGATAACCAAGGAATAGGTGCGGTAGTACGTGAGAGTACTGGGGAAACGGGGTTTAATATAAGTGCGTTGTAAGTCAAGGTGCTAGGGTGATAATGTTAGGGTTAACGCGGTTTCTTTGATTTCAGCAGACGATGGCCCGACTAGGTCATCTACCGAGAACGCAGGTGCAGACGATGCGGCCCCGGCCGCCGCAGAGAATCAGCTTCTCCGACGGCCGTTGTGAGAAATGGCCGGACAATTAGCGACGTTGGCAAGCAGTTCGTCAACTGACGCAGCAACAGGCGGACAGCGTTAGCGGAGCATGCCCCGACCCCTCCGCCCGACACGGCCCGCCCCCACTACGGGACCGCCGGGAGCGGTTGGCGTGACTGCGAACCGCACCCCATCAGACTTCGGTGACGGGCGTGTCGGCGGAACAGGCCGCAGCCCCGGGGGATATGCCCAACCCAACGCTTCAGGGCCCGTGCCGGGTGCGACAGTGGGCGACTCAGTAAGGGAAGCAGGGACGACCCCTGTTCTCGGGGGGTCCGTCGTGGTAGGGGGGGTTACGGATCAGCGAACTGAACGGGAGAGGGCCAGGACAAATTTGACGGAGTTTAAGAAGCATGACCCGCCCACCTTCGAGGGGAAACGACCGACCCTTGGGTCGTCGAGAAATGGTGGATACTATGGAAAACTCTTCGAAGATCTACTGATGGAGGAGCATGAGCGGGTTCCCCTAGCTGTTCACTTCCTTGAAGGGAACGCACGCATCTGGTGGAAGACCGTGAGCCGGACCCGTCCACCGTGCCCCACTACTGTCGTGGTCGGCCTTTAGAAAGGAATTGTTTGGCGCCTTCTTTCATAGCGTTCAAGCGGCAACTAGAGGACGACCTTAGGAAACTTAGGCAAGGAAATCGTTCGGTCGTGGAATACAAAGGGAGTTCGCGAGACTAGTTAACTGCGTTCCGTTTGTCATACGGGACGAACCCCACAAGGCTCGCCTCTTCGTGGACGGGCTACGGAGCGACGTTTTTCGAATAGTCCAGGCGGCCAGACTTGCGCATGTTTCGAGAAGTGGTGGATAGGGCCACTATTGTGGAGCGGGGTTTCGCCATTACCCGAGCTCGCCCGTGAGGATCGAGTATAGGAGACCCTTTTGTACTAGTGAGACCTGTTAGGGGTCACATAAGAAATAGATGGGCCCCACCCCTCTACCAGCGATTAAGGACCCAAGAGATCGTTTGGTCGCGTGGATCCATAATCTAGGTAGGCACGACATCCCAGTCGTAAGGGATTTTTCCGTAGGTATTTCCGGCGGAACTCCCTGGGATGCCGCCCGAACGAGAAGTTGACTTCCCTATTGAACTACTGCCGGGCACCAAGCCCATCACCAAGGCACCGTACAAGATGGCCTTCGCTGAGTTAAAAGAACTCAAGGCACAGCTGGAGGACCTTTTGGATAAAGGTTTTATCAGACCAAGCGCGTCACCATGGGGCGCGCCCGTCCTGTTCGTGAGGAAGAAGGACGGAAGCCTCCGGTTGTGCATAGATTACCGGGAAATAAACAAGGCCACCATTAAGAATAAGTACCCCCTGCCAAGGATCGACGACCTATTCGACCAACTGCAAGGGGCAACGGTGTTTTCAAAGATTGATCTGCAGTCAGGCTATCATCAGCTCAGGGTTAAAAGGGGAGGACGTCCCCAAGACGGCCTTCCGGACTCGCTATGGCCACTACGAATTTACAGTGATGCCTTTCGGGCTCACTAACGCCCCGGCAGTATTCATGGACATGATGAATAGGGTGTTCAAACCCTTCCTGGATTTATTCGTGGTGGTCTTCATCGACGATATCCTCATCTATTCCCGTACAGATGAGGAACATGAAGAACATCTGCGCACAGTCCTCCAGACCTTACGGGAACAGAAACTCTACGCCAAACTCAAAAAGTGTGAGTTTTGGCTCCATAAGGTGGATTTCTTGGGGCACGTAGTCTCGGCGTCCGGAGTCGCGGTGGACCCAAGGAAGATAGACTCGGTGACGGACTGGCCCCAACCGACAACGGTGACGGAGGTTCGAAGCTTCCTGGGATTAGCCGGGTATTACCGGCGCTTCGTGGAGGGCTTCTCTAAGATAGCCACCCCCTTGAATCGTTTAACTCGAAAGGGGGAGAAGTTTATCTGGACGGATCAGTGCCAGAAGAGTTTCGAGGAGCTCAAGGATAGATTAACGCGGGGCCCCGATTCTCGCCTTACCAGAACCGGGGGGGGGTTATGAAGTATTTTGCGATGCGTCACAGAACGGACTGGGAGGAGTTTCTTATGCAACGGGGAAGGGTTATAGCCTATGCGTCAAGGCAACTCAAGGATTATGAGCGGAATTACCCCGTGCATGATTTGGAGCTCGCAGCGGTTTTGTTCGTCCTCAAGCTATGGAGACATACTTGTATGGAGCACACTGCAACGTTGTACTCTGATCATAAGAGTCTCAAGTACCTCTTCACCCCAAAGGAGCTAAACTTGCGACAAAGGCGGTGGCTCGAGCTACTGAAAGACTACGACATGACGATCCACTATCATCCGGGAAAAGCGAATGTGGTAGCCGACGCCTTGAGTCGCAAGGGGCAGGCCGAGGAAGCAGGTGTAGATGCTATCACCCAGCAAGAATGTCTGATTGCGGAATTTTCGCGGTTAAGACTGGAGGTGGTACCGACGGGCACGGTCGCACAACTTCTGACTCTAGTGGTCAGGCCCACCCTGCTGGACAGGATTCTTGAAGGGCAATCGACCGATGACCAACTCCAGCTGGTGCGAGGCAGGATAACCGCCCGACCAGGAGGGCGATTACGCAGTAAGCTCCGATGGCACGATACGGTTTCGAGGACGAATCTGTGTGCCGGATCTACCGGAGCTCAAAGAGGAAATTCTGAGGGAGGCGCATACCGCTCCTTATGTGGCGCACCCCGGGGGAACGAAGATGTACAAGGACGTTAAACAGACCTTCTGGTGGCCCAAGATGAAGGAAGATGTGACTTGATTTGTGGCACACTGCCTGGTATGCCAACGAGTGAAGGCCGAGCATCAACGACCGGCGGGAAAGTTGCAACCACTACCGGTGCCCGAATGGAAGTGGGAAAGGATTACCATGGATTTTGTGACCGGTTTCCCGAGATTGCCACAAGGACACGATGCGATATGGGTCATTGTGGACCGCTTAACGAAATCGGCCCACTTTCTGGCCATACACACCACGTGGACTCGGGAACGACTGGCACAAACGTACATCAATGAGATAGTAAGGTTGCATGGGGTACCGACATCTATTACGTCGGACAGAGACACGCGATTCGTGTCAAACTTTTGGCGGAGCCTGCAACAAGCGATGGGAACCAGTTGCATTTTAGTACGGTGTTTCACCCACAGACCGACGGGCAATCAGAGCGGGTGATTCAGATTGTGGAAGACATGCTTCGAGCGTGCGTTTTGGACTTGGGCGAAGGGTGGTCGCGATACCTACCCCTCGTGGAGTTCACCTACAACAACAGCTATCAAGCCAGTATCCAGATGGCACCATACGAGGCTCTGTATGGGCGCCGCTGTCGGTCTCCAATATGCTGGGATGACTTGGGTGAGCGTAAGTTTTTTGGGCCCCGATTTGGTGGAGGAGACCGAGGCGAAGGTGCGATTGATCAGACAAAGACTACTGACCGCCCAGAGCAGACAGAAAGGTTACGTGGACAAGAGACGACGAGACTTAGAGTTCATGGTAGGTGAGCATGTATTGCTCCGAGTTTCACCATCCAAAGGAAACCGACGTTTCGGCCTAAAAGGAAAGTTAAGTCCGAGGTACGTGGGACCATTCGAGATCCTAGAACGCGTGGGTCCAGTGGCGTACCGGTTAGCCTTGCCACCGAACCTCGAACGAGTCCACAACGTGTTCCACGTCTCAATGCTCCGGAAGTACCTCGCTGACCCCTCTCACGCCTTGGACGCTTCCACCATCGAGTTGCGTGAGGATTTGAGCATCGAGGAGACGCCGGTGCGGATTTTGGCAAGAGAGGACAAGAGGTTGCGTAACCGAACTATTCCCTACGTAAAGGTCCAGTGGAGCAACCACGAAGAACGCGAAGCGACATGGGAACTGGAATTGACAATGAGGGAATGCTTTCCCGGGTTGTTTGGTGAGGTTTGTACTTAAGTTTCGGGGACGAAACTTTTTATAAAGTGTGAGTGGTGTAGTGTTTCGGCTTTTACGGCTAATTGTGACTCACATGTTAATTATTTATGCCCTTAAGTGAATAAAATTATTTAATGTTTGAAACTCGGTCAGTGTGCGGTGCGGGTATTTTTCCGTTTAAGGGCTCGGAAAACAAAGACCGATGGTGCGATCGGATCGGGAATCCGATGTACGGATCTCCCGGAATGGGGTTTCTAAGATCGCGATGACTTAAGGTGTGCATCGAAATCCGCGTAAAATATCCGGCATGCTTTTTAGGGGAATTTGGATATTCCGTGTGATTAATTAATTAAGGGATTAATTAATCGGTTACGTGCAATTAAATTTGGGGTTGTTATTTCCTATGATTAATTAATTCGGGAAATTAATTAATCGGCAACTAGGATTTAAAAAGAGGTTGAATTAATACGTACGAGAGAAACCCTAGCCGAAGAGAAAGAATGCGAAAGAGAAAGAAAGGAGAAAAGGAAGGAAACGAAGGAGTCCGATCACCCCGAACAACGAGCCGGAGACAAGAGCGCGATCGGACGACTTCCCCGTGGACTAATCCGGTGAGTGAATCCTCGTTGTGGTTTTTCGGGATCTTCTTTTACGTTTTTGTTTAGGGTTTCGGTCGTCTCCGTCATCTCCGCCACCGCCGCCGTCGTTGCGCAAGTTAGGGCACGACACGGGCGGCGGAGACGCGCGAGGCCGCTAGGGCATCGCGCGGGCGGCAACCGCGGGAGCCGCGCGGGCGCCGCGCGGATCGTACCCGCGAGGGCACCGCGCGGCCGCCGCGCGGGTCGCACCCGCGCGGCTGCCGCGCGGCCGCCGCGCGGGATTACACCCGCGCGGGGTACCGAGCGGGCGCCGCGCGGGCCCGCACCCGCGCGGGCGCCGCACGGGCGCCGCACGGGCCGCACCCGTGTGGGCGCCGCGCGGGCGTCGCGCGGACCACACCCGCGCGGGCGCTGCCCGCGGAGGGCCGCCGCATGGGTTCGGGTGGCGCGGGGCTCCGGCAGGCGGCGACGGCTGCGCGGGGGAAATCCGTTGATCGACGGGTTTGACGATTCCCTTGGGTGTCCGTTGGATGGGTAATGTCGGGCTTTCATTTTGTAGAGTTAGTGCGTGGTTCTGACTTTGGTTACCCTTATGGACTCTTCTTAGGTCCAGATACGCAACGGGAGTGTGCGAAAGATCCGGGTGGTCCGATTCCCTCGCAACCAGGTGGGTACCCTTGCTATAAGTGCAACGAGTGCAGTAAGTGCACCATATCATCGTAAAAGGCTCGTTAACTTGTCTAATAAAGTAGATGGACTATTATACCTTCGCATGAATACTTTTATTTAATAATTGTTGCGGCTGCGGTCGCGGGGCTTATCACACGCCGACACCGGCAATTTCGGTTTTGGATGCTGCACGTACACAGGCGGATTGGCCTCCGCATGGGTGTACTTTTCCGGAGAAGTGGTCCGAGTGACCCGTGTGCCCCACGTGTATGGGGTGGGGACCTCTTCACGACAGCTAAGGAGCCGCACTAGCTCCGTGAAGGGGTTAAAAGCATCATGGGGGTAATGTGACTGTGCACGAGGGGAGACTTCCGTCTCTCCGACAGGTACTCTGGGGAGGGAGCCCAGCTTATTTTGTAACAGGGTTTTAGCGAAAGGTTCCGGTATAATCGGTTTGTTTTTGGCTCAACGTTAATTGTTAAGACATCTACTTTATTTGTCACTGACTTTACCCACTCCGTGACAGGTTTGACTAGGGACATTAGTCGGGATGGTGGTGAGACTGCGTCGAGAGGACCGTAGTCGTAGGAGGCTTTCTACTCGTTGCTCCTTGGTTTTATCTCAGTTCTTTCTTAACTACTGTTAGTTTAATTTGCATCTGTGGATCATATTAGTTTTAGTTAGCACTGTGGATTGGATGTACTATTACGGTTTAGACATACTTTCGTGATTTCGGGCGCGGCATGTTTTTATCATCATAAAAATGATTGCGAAAACGTTTTCAATAGCAGAGTGCCGTGTGGGCACAGATTTTGTAAACCTCTGGATTTATCATTTCCAAACGATGTCGCCGCTCTCTTGTTTGGATGTGTAATTGTTTTAAAAATTGGGTGTCGGGTGGACACCGTTTGCAAAACCGTAGGTAATTACTTCTCCTGCTCTATGTTTGATGACGACTGTATGGTTGATGGTTGGTATTGTAAATGGGACGCCGTGCATATACGAAGGAGACTCTGTCCGACTGCAGAGTGAATTTGTATATGTGGCGGTCTGTCGCGCACCGGGGGCGAGGTTGATCTTCACGTGTGAAGAAAAAAAAAAATATAATACATGTTTTTCCGCTTATACTAAGACCTCCCGGGGCGTGACACAGCTGGAACACACAATTTCTCAAATCCTAAAGGCGGTAGGGCATTAGTCAATCCAATCGGCCTCACTGTGACCTCATAATGCCCCTACCGGGTCCAGAATGCCGTCTAGGCAAAGTCCTCGGCTGTCTGATTCCAAGTAGGTACACGCATCACAAACAAACAACTGCCGGAGTATAACTCCAACAAAAAGGTCCTAAATAATATCCGAACCTGCCGGTGCTCAAACCACAAGTGAACCCTCACCGTCGTGTATCAACGACGTGGCATCACCACCGTGTACCAACGGCGTGGCACTTGGTCAAGCAGACCCTCGATCCATCAGATCCCTGCACTTGTGCCATCAACTCTCCCAGCTCTTACAGATAATATCCATGAGGTGCTATTGAGGTTGGCGTGGTTTCCAGAACCACGTCAATCGCAATCTCAATCTCCCTAACTGGCGGCATAATCATCGGCTCGAGTGGACTCACACTCAAAATCTCGCAGCGATAGAAATATCCTTTAGTCCCGGTGCCACCATAAGCTCCTCTCACACTGTGGCTATAACCTGTGTGCTTGAACAGTCTCAATATAACAAGCCTCCTTTAGTCTGCCTCGCAGAAGGTCACAGTCATCACTCTCCACACTTAACCATCCAGTGGTACTGTGGCAACCAATCCCAAGCACTGGGTCAAAACACCGAACTGCCACCCATACCAATAGGTTTGCCGGTATAACTCATGGTCTCAACGGCACTGGACATGATCCGCAAGCCTCCTTCAACTGCACAACATCGATAGTAACCTGTACCTCTAGTGCACGTTGTTACGGAATTTGAGTTGGCGTAGTTTCGTGAAAGTTTCAAGTCTTGAAGATTGAAGGTGAAGAAAGTTGGATCATTTAACTCAATCTCAAGAAAGAAGAATTCAAAAGGATCAGGTATGTTTAACTAAAGATTTTGTGTGATCCGAATACTTCTTGTAGTGTAGAAACACTTGGAAGAATCTTTCATTGCATAAAAATCAAAAACTGGACTTGGGACATGTTCAGGATCCGGATCAGGTTGTTCAATCCGGATCCCGAAGGTGGTTCGTTCATACACCAGTTCAATCCGGATCGTAGCCTCTCTTGATCCGGATCCCGAACATTGAGTTTACCATTTTCCTTGAGCGATCCGGATCAGGCTTCGCAATCCGGATCCCGAACGTTGATGTTTGGTGAACTGTATGAACGATCCGGATCAAGCACTTCGATCCGGATCCCGAACCCTCGTTTTTCTGGAACTGCCTGACTCGTTACGACGATCCGGATCACAGCTAATCCGATCCGGATCGCCGTCCGTAAAATTTTCAGAAATGGTAGGTTTTTGATTCTTATCTCCTTCCTAGGGTTTCTAACCTATAAATAGACCCTATGACTCTTTTTCTAGGGCAATCCAAAAATCCAAATAGCCGTCATAATCAAATATCATCTTTGATACAGCCTAAGATCCACATATAGAGAAGAAAGGAAATCATTAGAGAATACTCTATGTTTCTTCATCTATATTGATTAGTTTGATTCTAGGTTTTCATACTCACATATTGAGTTGAATCAAACTAATGAATACTTAGATGGTATTTCCGATCTATCTTTGATCTAAGTATTCGGCGGATCATCACCACCAAAAACAACGATTTACCCCAAAAATCGGCGCGTGGATTCGCGTGTCCTTGTGGATTCAAGGTTCAACCGCTCTCGTGGATTCGGAGCGAGGCACGTTCGTGGATTCGAAGGGTGCTATTAGGTGAAGACCGTGGACTCGGTCGGACGTCGTGGATTCGACGTTGGACGCCGTGGATTCGGCGTTGGGCGCAGATCGTGGATTCGAGAAGCGTCGTGGAGCGAGCGGAGAAGATCCTCTAGGAGCGTATGGAAAAGGTTGAGTCGTAAGTGTGTACGGTAAATCACCTTGTACGTGTTTTAATTCTAGTGGATTTCGTCGTGTTATCGGTCCCGTGGTTTTTTACTCCGGTGATGGAGTTTTCCACGTAAAAATCTTGCGAGTTATTTTTTTATTTCCGCATTGGGTTTTTATCGCAACGATTTTTGAGTGTTTATACGTTTACACCTATTCACCCCCCTCTAGGTGTTTTTTCCCCTATTTAGATCCTTATTACATATAACCCATCAAGTGGTATCAGAGCAGGAATAGGGTTGTAAACAAAGGTTGAAGGTGGAAACATCAACCGACCCCCGTTCTTCGATGGAACAAATTATGCGTACTGGAAAGTGCGGATGAAAGCCTTTTTAATTTCCATCGACGAACGGGTGTGGCAATCAATTGAATTAGGATGGTCTAATCCAACTGAATTTATTGGTGATGTTCGCACCTTAAAACCTAGGTCGAAATGGACCAAGGAAGAGTTAGATTCATCTTCTTACAATGGCAAGGGAATTAATGCTATTTTTAATGCCTTATCTCAAACTGAGTTCTCTCGCGTCTCAGCATGTGAGACTGCGAAAGATATCTGGGATGTTCTTCAGGTTACACATGAGGGAACTAACCTCGTGAAGATTCAGAAACTGCAAATGCTTACGAGCAAGTTTGACTCTATCTTGATGGCAGAAAATGAATCTTTCACGGACTATTATACACGATTGCAAGACATCGTAAACTCATGTGCTAACCTGGGAGAGAAGATTCCAGAATTTAAGATTGTAAGAAAGATCTTAAGAACTCTTCCTGAACGATTTCGCCCAAAAGTTACTGCCATTGAAACTATTAAACACCCGGACGAAATACGTGTAGAAGAATTAGTTGGTTCATTACAAACATATGAAATGACGTTTACTACTAACAATTCTTCTGGAAAGGCATCCACTTTTAAGTCTTCAGGTTATGCGTTGAAAACAACTAAGGAAGAAGACGCGGATACATCCTCCTCAGACGATGACGAGAACCTTTCAATGGAGGAATTTGAGAAGCAGCTCGCTCTCTTGACAAGGAAGTTTCGCCGCAACTTTCGAAGGGGTAATTCAAGTAAATATCCATCCTTCGGAAAGTCGAACAAAGGAAAGGGTACTTCAAGTTACAAGTCAAGAAAGCAAGAGAACTTCTCAAAGGATAAGAAAAGTTCAGAGGGACAACTACAATGCTTCAAATGTCGAGGCTACGGCCACATTGCAACGGAGTGTCCCAACAAGTATCCGGCGAAGAAGAAGGCGATGCAAGTCGTCACTTGGGATGACAACTCAACGTCAAATGAGTCATCTTCAAGTGATGAAGAAAAGAGCACCACGGCATTCCACGCGTCCACATCTTCACCCTTCATGTGCTTTATGGCAAGTACGTCCGAGTCATTGTCCAACTCCACTGTTGAAAAGAATGCAACGGACAATGAATCGGATGATTCGGAAGGTGAAGATTTTGCTCTAGCCTACCACAGACTTTTGAGGGATTCAAAGAAAGTGGCTAAGCAAAACAAGAGTTTGAGAGGGAGATTGCATGATCTCGAAGAAGAAGCAAAAAGGGCAACTTCTCTCTCAAACGCTCTTGAAGTGGAAAGGGAAAACCTGATAAAAGCAAATGTTTCCCTTCAAGAGTCCAATGAGCAACTTGAGAAGGAACATACAAATCTGGTGGATAAAGCGAATCACTTCTCAAAGCTCTACAACGAGGCTCGACAGGATAACCTGGAAATGACAAAGACCATTTTCCAACTCAAGGATGACTTACAGCGATTCTCTTCAGGAAGGAGTAAGTTGGATACACTTCTTGGTCTTGGTCAATCAAATCGGTTCGGCCTCGGATACACTCAAACTGGAAACAGTCCAAGTTCGAGTGGGACAGCTTTTGTGCCTCAGTCGGTATCTCCTCCTCCGACACCGGAATTCAAGACAAACAACGACAACAAACCTACTTCATCCTCTTTGGGATCGTCAAGATCTAAGGTATGTTTTCGTTGTGGTCTTTCAGGGCACATAAGAAGATATTGCAAGACGGGAGTCAAATGCTCACCTCAAACACCTCTTGCAATGACTACCACAAAGGTGATTCCTCGGAAATCAATTCCAAATCAATTGAAAGAAAAGAACCCTGGTAGTTTACCGCGCAAGACGACCACATCAAGGAGCAGCAATCGTTTTAACAAGATGCTTTCACCTAGGCATATAACTTCACGACCATTACCGACGCATTCCAAAAAGGTTTGGGTGCGCAAACGTGAAATTTTTCCTTGTCTTGTTACCAATGTTTCCTTGCATGCATATGATAGTTCGTCTTGGTATCTGGATAGCGGTTGTTCCCGTCACATGACCGGTGACAAAAATAGTTTTCAAAATCTTGAGAAAATCTCCGGTGGACTTGTTGTTTTCGGAGACGGTCGATCTTCCAAAATTGTTGGAAAAGGGACGGTAGCTATTCCAGATGGCCCGATTTTGAAAAACGTCTTATTTGTTGATGGCCTTAAGACTAACCTCATAAGCATAAGTCAACTTTGCGACAATGGTTTTTCAGTTAACTTTTCATCTGTTGAATGCGTTGTAACTGATAAGGACCATGTCTTCTTTTTAAAAGGGGTTAGATCTGAAAACAATTGCTATGTTGTTCCTAATAAAATTTCAGAAAAATGTAACCTAGTTTCTTTGAATAATGAAACACTTTGGCATGAAAGGCTAGGTCACATAAATTTTAAGGAACTTGTTAAAATTTCAAACAAGGACGTGGTCAAGGGGGTTCCAAAACTTTTATTTAAACAAAACATTGTGTGTGGTGGTTGCCAAAAGGGAAAACAGTCCAGAACTGCACACAAGAACTTGAACCACGTTGGTACAAAACGGCCTTTGGAACTTTTACACATGGATTTAATGGGGCCAACTCGTCAACCATCTTTGGGAGGTAAATGGTATATTTTCTTGATGATTGATGATTTCTCTCGGTATTCTTGGGTAGCATTTTTAAAAGAGAAAGCTGATACTTTTGATTCTTTTCACGAGATTTGCCTTCGTATTATGATTGAAAAGAATGAAAAGATCATTCGTGTTAGAAGTGATAGAGGTGGAGAATTCATTAATTCTAAATTCATTGACTTTTGTACTTCAAACGGTATTAAGCATGAATTCTCTGCACCCTATACACCTCAACAGAATGGTGTTGTCGAGCGCAAGAACAGGGTTGTTCAAGAGATGGCACATGTTATGCTTCACAGCCGGAATTTACCGCTACATTTTTGGGCTGAAGCTGTGAACACTGCAATCTATGTAATTAATCGAGTTTATTTGCGCCCGGGAACGTTAAATACACCATATGAACTATGGTGTGGTAGAAAACCCAACATCAAATATTTTCGCATCTTCGGGAGTCGGTGTTACATTTTACGTGACCGTGAAAATCTTGGAAAGTTTGACTCACGAAGTGACGAAGGGATTTTCTTGGGGTATTCTACTAATAGTAGAGCATATCGAGTATTTAACTTGGAATCTAAGACGATCGTAGAATCTATAAATATTAAAGTAGATGAAGCTTTTCACTTTGCATCTGAAAAATCTACCCTCGATATCTCTCTAGATGATGATTCTCCTGCCGTTGCATCTTCTCATAATAATACTTCCAATATTAATGATGCATCTAATGGTTCTTCAAGTTTATCTGATGTGCAGGAATCATCTCATATATCTCCGAGTACTCCGTTTCAACAAACGCTACGAATCTCCAAGGATCATCCGGAATCGAATATTATTGGAGATCCACAAGAAGGAGTTAGAACTTGGAGGCAGTTGGTTTGTGGATTCGCTTGCTACGTATCTTTAATCGAACCAAAGAACATAGATGAAGCTCTTCAGGATTACTACTGGATTAAAGCAATGCAGGAAGAGCTCCATCAATTTGAGCGAAACAAAGTCTGGGAATTAACGAAGCCTCCAAAGCAACATAATGTGATAGGTACCAAATGGATTTTCAAGAACAAGAAAAATGAGGATGGTACTATCATCAGGAACAAGGCACGATTAGTTGCTCAAGGCTACTCTCAAGTAGAAGGTATAGACTTTGATGAAACATTCGCCCCTGTAGCTAGACTCGAGTCCATTCGTATACTTTTTGCTATTGCTTGTCATTTTAAAATCAAATTATTTCAAATGGACGTTAAGAGCGCATTTCTAAATGGGTTTTTAAATGAGGAAGTTTATGTTGCTCAACCGAAGGGTTTTGTAGACCATAAACAACCTAACCATGTTTTTCGTTTGAAAAAGGCTCTTTACGGTCTGAAACAAGCACCGCGAGCATGGTACGAAAGGTTGACAAAGCACCTTTTGGAGAAGGGCTATACTCGAGGGGGAGCTGACAGGACTCTCTTTGTGAAGCATTATCAAAGCAATTTCATTGTAGCACAAATCTATGTCGATGACATTGTATTTGGCGCAACAAGAGATAATGATGCTTCTAAATTCGCGGAGACCATGGAAAGCGAATTTGAGATGTCCATGATGGGCGAATTGACTTATTTCCTTGGATTGCAAATTAAACAAAATGATGAAGGTATTCACTTGAGTCAATCCAACTATGCAATGGAGTTGGTTAAAAAGTTTGACTTAGAAAATTCGAAGGATTTTCCGACTCCAATGGGAACTAGCCACAAGGGACTTGGAAGTGAATCACATAGTGAGAACGTAGACGAGAAACTTTATCGGAGTATGATTGGAAGTCTACTTTATCTCACGGCTAGTCGCCCGGATATATCTTTTGGTGTTGGGATCTGCGCGAGATATCAATCTGCACCAAAGGAGGTTCACCTGAAAGCGGTGAAAAGGATCATCCGGTACATCAAAGGATCAATTAATTTCGGAATTTGGTATCCTATGGGAACAAGTTTGGATATTGTTGAATACTCAGATGCCGATTGGGCAGGATCAGTGGATGATCGGAAAAGCACGAGTGGTGCATGCTTCTATCTTGGCCACTGCCTTGTTGCATGGCACAGTAAAAAGCAGAATTGCATAGCACTCTCGACTGCCGAAGCGGAATACATTTCAGCGGGTAGTTGTTCAACCCAACTCATTTGGATGAAAAGTGTGTTGAGCGACTTTCGGATTTCAGCATCTTCGGTAACAATTCTTTGTGACAACACAAGTGCAATTAACATTTCTAAAAACCCTGTGTTGCACTCTAGAACAAAACATATTGAACTTAGATATCATTTTCTTAGAGAGCTAGTTGAATCAAATACTCTTCAACTTTCATATGTTTCAACTGAGGATCAATTAGCTGACATTTTAACAAAACCTTTGGATCAAAAACGTTTTATTCATTTGCGAAAAGCAATTGGAATGCTTTCCCTGAAATAAACTTCTTTTTGAAATCCTTGCTTAGGATAGGTTTTGTCTTTGTTATGTTTTGTTCATTATCTATGTTTGTACATAGGACAGTAATTGAGCATAGATCTTAATTGACTTTAATTGCATCTTTTCGCACATTTAGAAATTTATTATGCTTTTGCCATCATAATATTTCATTGTTGCAATGATCATTTATGTTAATTAAATCATCTTCTAAGTGATCAAAGTCAATTTCTCTCTCAATGATCTCTTGGTATAGTCATTATCTTATTTGACTGTTTAGTCGAGTATGAAATCGAGATCAATTTTTGGTTGAATACTTTATATCTTAAATAATTGATAGCCAATTGAGGGGGAGTCAAAGAAAAAGTAAAATGCTCAAAAGATGTGGAAAGAGTTACATCCCAATGAGGAGTGTGAAAACTACCACCACATGGAGGAAAGAGCTACCACCTCGGTCGTCCGAGTATTGTGTGCAGCTACCACATGTATACCAAGCATGGTTGTTCATATTTTTTTATTAAGAAAAATGCATGTTGAAATTCTTGACTCCGTCAAATTTCAAGGTTGGTATAAGGTGGGATTTTAATGAAAGATGCTCAAAGAGCCACTCTCTTCAACAGATTGTCTAGAAAAATTATCTACCATATTTGGGATTTCAAACATCTATTGATCTTTGTATTTCATTTTCTTTACCGAATTGATGATTTGATAAAGGCATTACTCATAAGATCAAGTTAGATGTAATTGAAGGTGTTCAACTCTAAGGGATTTAATTTTTGTAAATTCTCGTTTCATTTTTGGATATTATTGATAGATTTGGCATAATCTATTTCTTGTTGTATGAAACGATAATTTTTGTTTAAAGTTGATACACATTTGTGCTTACAATCTTTTTCTGGTTTTTCTTGAATTTCTCTGAAATTTTTCTAAAGAAAAAGTTGGAGCCGATCCGGATCGGGCAAGATGATCCGGATCCCGAACGCAGGTATTCTTCTGCGGGCTGACGATCCGGATTGGACCTGCCGATCCGGATCCCGAACGCAGTTTCTCACTGCGGGTAGCCGATCCGGATCGCAAGCATGGTCTGATCCGGATCGCGGCTAGGGTTTTATAAAGAACAAAAGGGTTTTGATTTCTTTTACTCCAATCTTTTGTTCCAAAGTTTCCAGAGCTTCTCTCTCTAGATTTCATCCCTTCTTGGAAGCTTTCAAACTCAAGTTCTTCGGTTCCAAGTAAGTTTTATTGATCAAAATCTCGGTTTTTCACAGTTTTTCGTATTCCTCCTCAAACGTGATGAATTTCTTGTATCTACTTCGTTTGTGGATGGTTTTTGATCAAATTTCTTTTGAAATAAGAACTCTGGGTAGATTAGTTTTGATTATATGCTGGGTATTCTCAAGATAAACGGATTTTTGGTCTTCGATTTCAAAAATTTCGGTTTTAGGGCATATAATAAGGATTTTCGAAAATCATGGAATTGATCTGTTTTTAAAATCTCTTTTGCAAAACTAATTTGATTCTTAGTCTCTCTACACGATAATGATTGTTTGGGTACAATTTTTCAAATCTTTGAAAGTTAACAATTTTTTCGTGTTCTTGAGTTGTTGCTCACAGGATTTCAATCTTCTTAAGGCACTTGGATCAATGGGATTCTCATGGATCATTCCTTTATTGGTCACTATGGTGCACACTCGGGCCACAAACAAATTAAAGAGAGCTAAGAAAACACAACAAAAAGGTGAGTTTCATATGATCAGCGACACAGAAGTAGAAGCAGATTGTCAAGAGATAGATTGGACTGAATTAACAGATGATGATGAATCAATGCCCGATGCATCAAAAGAAAAAGCACCCATGGACAAAGGTAAAGCACCTATGACTGCACCAACCATCTCGGTGAAAAGGAAATGACTTGCTCGACGGTTTGGACGAGCACGAGGTTTCATGTCTAACGAACCGATTATTCCGGATTCTCCACCTCGTGAGGAACAAGTGTTCGTTAATGCGGATCGCCTAAGGGCATTTGAGAATCGTGAATGCATTGGTGAGAGGCATGTTAATATTGAGGCTCTACGAGATCACTCCCCTGAGTTTGGCGTTCTGATTGAACAAGCAAATCTTATTCAAGTTTGTCGATTTCCAGAAGTGCTTGGATACTGTCTGCATCATGTAAGGACCTTCTATACAAATGCACGGCACCTTCGAGAAATTGAAAACGGTCCAATGGAATTTTACACGAATATCCAAGGCACAAGATTCAAAATTACTCCACAATTGATTGGCGAGGTTTTGGGAATGCCTGCCAGCAAGACAGGAGTTAATTACTTGAAGGGAAAGGTTTTGACGAACACTTTGTGGCAAATGGTTATAAAGGGAATTTGTTTGGAAGGAACTCAATCAACGGAGAAATCGATCAGATCCAAAGAACTTCGTCTTGAGTACCGATTCCTAAACTTCATCACCTGTTACAATATCCTTCCAAATATGCAGACGAAAGTCTTGAGATGGGATCGAATGCTATTTTTGTAGCTCTTAGGACATCCGTCTGAGGCAATGGGATTGAATATCAACATTCCATACATTATTTGGAATAGAATGACGAGATATGTTGAGCACCCTCATCCCACAGAAAGAATTCCATTTCCACTGATTATAATGAGGATCTTGAAGAAATTTCAGGTTGATATTACTTCACCGACTTATCATCAATGTTTGGGTATGATCGATGAGTCCACCGTTGTGAAGTCACTTCACAAATTACCACATGTTACTCCGACACCGTCCACTGGTAAGAAACCTTGTGTCGGCACCTCGGCCTCACCGTCTCAACAAGCACCTGGCGCGGATGAAGACGCATCAGTAACTTCGATCTTCAAGCAACAACAGCGCCTATCTCTTGAGCAAGAGCGAATAACCAAAGAACAAAGCCGAATGTCTGAAGAACTCGAGATCATAACCGCATCCCAAATTACATTGACCAAGAAAGTAAATTCGATGAAGAAATTGATCAAGAACATGTTCGCTAAGATGGGATATAGTGCGTCTGAGGATTCAGACTCCGATAATTAATTTTTGCTCTAACAATTTTTGTGCAGTTTTTGTGCAGGCTTTAACCTTGTTCAGTTTTTAGGACTCACTCTTAGTTCTAGTTCTTACTTTTAGGAACAAATTTTTGAAACTTCTTGACTCTCCTTACATTTTTGTGATTTTGGCTTTGTTTGTGACAAAAAGGGGGAGAGAGTTTAGAGAGAACTTGAACAATGATGATGTGAATATCGAACTTGAACAATGATGATGTGAATGTGTAAACATCAAGGTAAGTATAACCTCAACTTGAAAGGTAAGTAGAACTTCAACTTTTGGTTTCCATTTGTTTGAATGCATGCCTCGACTAACTATTCAACTAACTATTTGGGCATGTAATATAACTAACAAGTTGATGTTCACTAACATGACATTTGGTTTTTGACTGCATAGAAGATATGTTGGTGTTTTAACTATGATCAGTTTACATATCTAAATGTATAAATGTCATGGTAAGTATAAATGAGTATAAACTTCATCTCTGTATGTGGTTTTTGAATGATATAAAATTCTTGAGGTATCTAACGATTTCTTTTGTCAAGAATGATTTCTTTTGCAGAGAGTACAGATGTCTAAGTCTAGAGTCTGTTTTAGGAGTTTAACTCATGTATTTTATTTTGGATCTCCATTGTAAATTTTTGTTGTATGGTGATAGCAACAAAAATATCTTTTTGAATTTTCTTTAGTGGATCTGTGTTTTGTCACGAAACCGCCAAAGGGGGAGATTGTTACGGAATTTGAGTTGGCGTAGTTTCGTGAAAGTTTCAAGTCTTGAAGATTGAAGGTGAAGAAAGTTGGATCATTTAACTCAATCTCAAGAAAGAAGAATTCAAAAGGATCAGGTATGTTTAACTAAAGATTTTGTGTGATCCGAATACTTCTTGTAGTGTAGAAACACTTGGAAGAATCTTTCATTGCATAAAAATCAAAAACTGGACTTGGGACATGTTCAGGATCCGGATCAGGTTGTTCAATCCGGATCCCGAAGGTGGTTCGTTCATACACCAGTTCAATCCGGATCGTAGCCTCTCTTGATCCGGATCCCGAACATTGAGTTTACCATTTTCCTTGAGCGATCCGGATCAGGCTTCGCAATCCGGATACCGAACGTTGATGTTTGGTGAACTGTATGAACGATCCGGATCAAGCACTTCGATCCGGATCCCGAACCCTCATTTTTCTGGAACTGCCTGACTCGTTACGACGATCCGGATCACAGCTAATCCGATCCGGATCGCCGTCCGTAAAATTTCCAGAAATGGTAGGTTTTTGATTCTTATCTCCTTCCTAGGGTTTCTAACCTATAAATAGACCCTATGACTCTTTTTCTAGGGCAATCCAAAAATCCAAATAGCCGTCATAATCAAATATCATCTTTGATACGGCCTAAGATCCACATATAGAGAAGAAAGGAAATCATTAGAGAATACTCTATGTTTCTTCATCTATATTGATTAGTTTGATTCTAGGTTTTCATACTCACATCTTGAGTTGAATCAAACTAATGAATACTTAGATGGTATTTCCGATCTATCTTTGATCTAAGTATTCGGCGGATCATCACCACCAAAAACAACGATTTACCCCAAAAATCGGCACGTGGATTCGCGTGTCCTTGTGGATTCAAGGTTCAACCGCTCTCGTGGATTCGGAGCGAGGCACGTTCGTGGATTCGAAGGGTGCTATTGGGTGAAGACCGTGGACTCGGTCGGACGTCGTGGATTCGACGTTGGACGCCGTGGATTCGGCGTTGGGCGCAGATCGTGGATTCGAGAAGCGTCGTGGAGCGAGCGGAGAAGATCCTCTAGGAGCGTATGAAAAAGGTTGAGTCGTAAGTGTGTACGGTAAATCACCTTGTACGTGTTTTAATTCTAGTGGATTTCGCCGTGTTATCGGTCCCGTGGTTTTTTACTCCGGTGATGGAGTTTTCCACGTAAAAATCTTGCGAGTTATTTTTTTATTTCCGCATTGGGTTTTTATCGCAACGATTTTTGAGTGTTTATACGTTTACACCTATTCACCCCCCTCTAGGTGTTTTTTCCCCTATTTAGATCCTTATTACATATAACCCATCACACGTGGTATCAACTCTGCCTCTAGTCCATGCCGGAATGCAAGGTGCACTAACTCCAACTGCTGTGATGAAGTCACACCTGCAACAACCCGATCCACTGCCGTGGCGCCCTCCAACCAGGCGGCACAAACTCATCCACACGATGCAAGCGGTTGTCGCTCAGTCTGCCAGAAAACATCCAAACCAATCACAAAGGGAGCACGACCTCTATCTCTGCTCACGCTGCGGCGACGGATACGGTCCTCCGCAGACAACAAAACCACGCTACCGCTGCGCTACTCTGATAAAGATGCTGATGCTGCCATCGGGGTCCACCCGATCTCCGACATCTCAGAAATCCATTATTGCAACCGGCATATGACAAAACACAAATAAACACGCAATTCCTTATACAATTATCCTTACGAAGCTCACCCCTCAATCACATATATTATACCCCAAACATGCATGTTATCAATCACAAAGGGTAACATTCCCTTGGGTAAGCTTTACATTGACCGTCTACAAGGATATCCACCATCCTGGAAAGCAAAACGAAAATGCCTCTGCCGGCCGATCTGTCCTCCATCGCCTAGCGCCAAGCGCCAATATCCAGCACTCGCCTCCGGTGGCAGATCCCTATCCAAAGGAACTACAGCGCCAGCTCCAAACACAATGCCTACTCTATCGAGGCATCTAAAATCCAAAATCTGTACAGGAGGGACTAAATCAACTGAAAGGTATCCTGGCGCAAACCACTCCTAGTCACACAAATCCTATGCGCCTCGTCCCTCTAAAATGGTGCGCGCAGTTCAACCACTGCATAAACTCTCGGCACAAGGAAGCTCTCAATTAGTTTTTCCTTTACCACCAACCACGATTCAGCCTCCCAAGGCTCCAAGCTCAAACCTACGAATTGGGGTGGTTCGACTGCCAAAACTGGCTCAATAAACCGATCATGACCCACAGCTCAATCTGTTGTTAGCTATCCACCCTGCCTCGGTGCCTCGGCACTAAACATTGGCACGGAGGGGGGTTACTCAGTGCTCCGACACTGTGTCACCAAGACCAGCTGCTCACTCACTCGCTGATATGCCTCAAACAATCCTGTCATCTGGGTCCGGAGCTCTCTGACCTCAATCCGAGTATCCGGCCCAAAACCAACCACTCAAGCTCAACTGCTATGACAGGATGTACACGGGTCCCAAACCCAGCGTCGGGGAGACACCGCTCGACACGACGAAACAGCAAAACAACAAACAACAACACTCGACCCAATCCAGCGAAAGTCTAAAGCATGTCACCCGTTCCACAGCATTATGTTGTCTGCAGCCAACATAATTACTTAGGAGAATGAACATGCCGATCACTCATCCCATCCCCTAGGGGAGGTATAAAACTCAATCAGGACTCTCGCTACAAGTCACGACTCTCACGAAGTCATCCAAGGGTCAAACCATAAGCCTAGGGTTTCTAAGTCCACCATGACCTACAACCTAGGCTCTGATACCACTCTAATCTGTCACGCCCCGGGGTCGAAACTGCGACCCGGGCTCGCCAACAGATCTGCCACCTATGCCAAACTCCGCATAGGCGAAGCGTCCTACCAGCAAGAAAAGTGCTACAGCTAACAGATATCAGAGCTATAAGATAAAACTATTGTAAAAAATAAAATCAACCACTGTACAACTGGAAAATAATACAACAATGTCCGCCTCCCAAAAATGATAATCGTACAATATCCTCAAATCTTAAAACTCATAGCTCAACAGGTAGGTATCTCCAATAAATACATTAGTATACAGGCTCTCAATACATATCATATCCTCACTACAACAGTCTCTCAAAAGAGGAAATAAAATAACTAATCTAATGAAGATCTCCTATGAAGGGGGTACCGCTACTCTCCAACGACAGGTAGGGATCTAGCTCGCGACTCTCTCGCCTCGAGCAATAACCGCAGAATCAGCAACACCCGCTAAGACTCTGCAAAACAAAAGAGATGAAGGAAAAATAAGGGGGAAACCCCCAATGGGTGTGAGAACTACACCAAAAAGGGAGTTCTCAGTGGGTACCACCGCCAGGCCCGACGGTCTGCCCACCAAGTCCTCAAGAGACAAAAATAACCAAAACAGTAAGAACTGAACAAGAACGCTGATGACACTCAACAGCTACCCAGCCTCCATCTAAATTCCCAAGAGGGAAGAATCAAAGAATGGTATGCAATCCCTAGCTCATGAAGTGCACAATCGACCCAATCGAGCTGACTGCCACATCTGGTCCAGTCAAACCTGCGCCTACCTACAACCACCTCCCACTGCCAGGCAGGAATTACGTAGGGTGTCCATAAGGACTAACTCTCTATCGAATAGTGGCACACGCAGGCTATGATCAAAATCCATGTTCTCTCTCTCAGAACGGATAGACTAAAGATCCACAACACCTCGCATAATAGTCGAAGTACTCTCAACGACACGGGATCACCGTTAACCCAAACGGCTCCCAACAACACTAGCACTGGTCTACACAGAGCTACTAGACTCCACTCAGCCCCCAGGCATGAGTGCAACAATAGAAGTATCAGTCTGAAATAAACCCAATCAATGGACCAGTAATCACTGGCACTGCCTGCTCTGCTGTCGAACTCAAGAACCCAATCGCGGGATACAGGCCGGCCTCGATCCGTCCGGTCGCATCCCAAAGTAAGTAACAGATCGGCCTCTATCCGTCCGATCGCACACAAAAGTAAGTAACAGACCGGCCTCGATCCGTCCAGTCGCACACTCCGGAGTGGCACTCGAGGGGAACGACCCACACGAGTAAAGTAACAACTGTAACAAGTATCACTGTAACGAGTATCACGATATAGCAGGACTGGATCACGACTCTGATCAAAGTGGAAAAACTCATCCACTAAAGGGAAACCCGATCCCCAAACTGAAACAACAGTAAAAGTGGAAACTCCATCCACTAGAGGAACTCTAATACCCAATCTGACACATAAATAAATATCCGGTCAACCGCCCAATATCCGCGGTTGCCGCAATACCCCACAACTCACAATCAAGATTAACCTGTCCCAGACTCGAAGTCTCAACTACACTATCCCAAACCCCCGCTCGAACCCGAGCAACCTGAACCACATGACTAACCAATGAGGAGAAAAGAAGCAAAACATGGTTTCTCCTAAGTCAAATTCCAATATGATAGTGTAGCAATAAATGATGGCCAATCTAGATGTCCATTCAGGCATGCTTTTGTCCTCGGAAACGATAAAAGAGAATGAAGCATATAATAGCAAGGCATGCTAAAATATTCCTACTATGATACACTAATCTCACATAAGTAGTGTGAGGACCTGGATACCCACGACGAGATTACTGGTTGATCAGCAGCTCCTGGAGGCCTATGTGGCATGTCGGTGGCGTTTGTACACCAATTGGACACTAGTGATGGACTCAGTGTGTTTAATGGATCACGAGAGTAGTCAGATGACCCCGTTGAATGCTTAGAAGTGGTTTCGCGCGCAATGGATATTAAAATTGGGCTCAGCGCGAAGTTTGGACAAAAGAACACCTTTCCGGATGCCTTCAGCAATTTTTATAGTTGGAATTTGACAAATCAGACAGCGGATTTGGATTCAGCGCGCGAAAACGATGAAAATGGACTACTTACTTGTATTTTTCGGAGCCCGGATGATCCGACACGGATTTCGAGGCAGCAGTTACTGTTCCGGCGACGGCGGCGGCGGCGGGCAGTGGCGGCGCGCGGCGGCGCGGGCTCAGGCAGGCAGCGGGCGACCGCAGGCAGGCGCCCGGGCGCGGGCAAGCGCGCGGGCAGGCGCGCGGGCGCGCGGCCAGGCACGCGGTCCACGGGCCGTCGTGCACCGGAGGCAGGCCACGTGGCGTGACAGGATTGGTGGGTGCTGTGGTCTTGGTCCACCGAACAGGCGGGGGGCTGCCTCGGGGCGCGTGCGTATAGTGTTTGCAGGCGGCGTCGCAGGCGCGCACGTGGGCGCGCTGACCGCGGTTTCCCGCGCTCGGGCGCGCCACGCGTCGGCAGCAGGTTGGGCCACGTGGCGCACGGGCGTTGGCTGGAGCGGCTGTTGGCTGTTGCGTGGTGACGTGGCGCAATCACAGCATTTCGAGCGCTGGTTGGATGGCTGTTTTGGGCGGCACTGTGTGCGCCCGGAAGTTCCGGGCGCCCGGAAAGTGCACCAAGAAGTGCAATTTTGGCCCGGATTTCAGCCTATAAATAGGCAGTAAAGGCTATTGGTGCGGGTTTTTGGCATCTCCGAGAGCTCCTTCTTCTGCAGAGGTCTTCTACACTGTACCCTCAACTCTTCAATGGATCTTGGGCATTTTTGGAGACTCCGGCTTCGGTATTATCTCCGACGCGCAGCACAGCGACGCACTTTGGATTTTTGGCTATTACCGTCGTTCTTCAGTCCGCGAGGCACACCGGATCACCCCGATGGAATTTTGAGCCGATTTTCATGGCAGCGCGTTCATGAGAGGTAGGGCTTCGTTTTCTGTGTTGGTCACTTCTCCTCGTTTCCAGTTTTCGGCACTGTTCCCGAGGTGTTTCTGTGACCCCTTTTCCTGCTGTGAGATTTTGGACAGCAAAGGCTTGTCGATTTTCTATCTCCGCAACCGGGCATCGGATTGAGACGTTCCTCTGCACTTTTTGCATCTACTCGATGCGAGGATTATCATCGTATTTTTTTGGGATTTTTGTGCAAATTTCCCGAAGGTATACTTTTCTTGTTCTTCTGTGCAATGTGATACAGTTATGTGGTTGTATGTTTTTGCGCGCCTGTACTGTGGAATTTGTAACTTGGCCTACGGGATTCGGATTTGGACGTGCAGGTACTCGTTTCGAAGGGCTCGACGCGTCGCTCGCGGTAGTATTTTTATTGGATTTTTATGTGGACTCTACGAAGGTGGGAATTAAGGTTTTTCGGGGTTGTAACCCGCAGATTTTGCAGTTTTGTGGATTACCGGCGCCCCACATTGTATAACTTGTAACTTGGCCTACAGGTGACAGAACGGGGCGTGTGAGTACTCGTTTTGGGGCTACTCGTCGCGAGGATCGCAACCGTGAATTATCTGGAATTTTTGGAGCGCTGCTTGGAGGTGAGGATGCCCTTCTTTGTGCTATTTTGGAAAACAACAAGTGTATGTTTGGGGGTATTGATTAGTAAGTTGTGTTGTTTGTTGGTTGTTGTGGTGTTGCATGTTGGGGTGATGTTGTTTGGAGCTGAGACTTACGCAACATGTACCGAGGATGCGGGTTCAGCAGATATGGTTAGCAAGTGGCCACGCTCTTCACCGATTTCAGCTTTGCCTGCGGAAAGCGCTTCAGGTGGGTGCTTTGTTTCCAGAACCGGTGGACGGTTCTCTAATGCTGTATGTTAGGATGCATGCATGTCTAGGGTACACGGTATATGATTGAGATGTAGGTAAGCTTGATAATGACAATTGTATGATTAATTGCAAGAATAATATCTATGTTGATGATTAGTGTAAGCTTACCTAGGATAATGTTACCCTATGTGATTATGTAACATGCCATGTTAGCACATAGCCTTTTTGGTGGTTGGTTTATGCGATGGGGCAGGAATATATAGCTATGTGCGGATTTTTACTCTGAGGAGCTATTATGATTGAGGATTATGTACAGGTGTAGGCATTGGTGATTTTGGCATGTGGTTTACTTTCTTATATTCTTCTTGAGAACAAAAGCATGCTTGTATGGACATGTAGTTAGGCCATCTTTTACTGCTGCACTACTTTTGGAACTTGACTTAGGAGAAACCATGTTATCCTTTTCTCCTTCTTGGTTAGTAAGGTGGTCTGTGTTGCTCGGGTTCGAGCAGGGGTTCTGGGTACTGTAGTCGGGACTTGGTGTCTGGGACAGGTTGGATTAGTTGTGGGGCTTTGCGGCAACCGCGGATATTGGGCGGTTGACCGGATATTTATTTATGCACCAGATTGGGTATCTTATTTCTCTAGTGGACAGAGTTTCCCACTTTGATCAGAGTCATGATCCAGTCCTGCTTTTGTTACTTATCACACCGGTGCGGATATTGCCCAGTGATACTTTACTCGTGTGGGTCGCTCCCCCTCGAGTGCCACACCGGAGTGTGCGATCGGACTGTTAGAGTGGCCGATCTGTTACTTACTTTTGTTTGCGATCGGACGGTAATAGTTGCCGATCTGTTACTTACTTTGAGTCCTCGAGACTCCTATCCCTGATACTTTACTCGTGTGGGTCGCTCCCCTCGGGTGCCACTCCGGAGTGTGCGATCGGACGGTTTAGATGTCGTTCTGTTACTTACTTTTGTTTCCGATCGGACGGTTTAGATGCCGATCTGTTACTTACTTTAGTTTCTGATCGGACGGTTTAGATGCCGATCTGTTACTTACTTTGGGATGCGAACCATGTGGGCCGATCCCGCGGTTTCGAGCCATGTGTGCAGATTCCGCTGAACAGGCAATGCCAGTTTTACTGGTGACACTAGATTGGGTTTATTACGGATATTTGCTTTATTCTTGCACTCGTGTCAGGGGGACCGAGTGGAGTCTAGTAGCTATGTTTAGACCAGTGCTAGTGTTGTTGGGAACCGTTTGGGGATCGACGATTGTCCCAAGGTCATTATGAGTTGTTGATAGTTGTACGAGACGCATGGCAGGCATAGCAGGCATAGCAGGCATAGCAGGTATGGCAGGCATAGCAGGCATAGCAGGCAGTGCCAGTGATTACTGGTCTATCGATTGGGTCGATTGTGCACTTCATGTGCTGGTGGTTGCATACCACTCTTTGGTTCTCTCCTTTTAGGCATTTAGATAGAGGCATGACAGCTGTTGAGAGTCTCCAGCTTCCTTATTTCAGTCTTTACGGCTTTGGTTAGTTTTTGTCTCCTGAGAACTTAGTGGGCAGATCGTCGGGCCTGGTGGCGGTACCCACTGAGGACTCCCTTTTTAGGTGTAGTTCTCACACCCGTTGGGGGTTTTCCCCCTCCCTTTCTTTTCTCCCCTTTGTTTTGAATAGTCTTAGTGGGTGTTGCTGATTCTGCGGTTGTTGATCGAGGCGAGGGAGTCGCGTGCTAGATCCCTACCCGTCGTTGGAGAGTAGCGGTACCCCTTCAGAGGAGAGCTTCAGCAGATTAGCTATTTTATTTTCCTCTTTTGAGAGATTGTTGTAGTGAGGACATGATATGTACTGAGAGACTGTACACTGATGTATTTATTCGAGATACCTTCCTGTTGAGCTCTGAATTTGTATATGAGGATATTGTATGATTATCATTTTTGGGAGATGGACATTGTTGTATTATTTCTAGTTGTACAGTGGTTGATTTTAGTTATACAGCAGATTTTCATTTATAGCTCTGATATCTGTTAGCTGTAGTACTTTTCTTGCAGGTCCTATGCGGGGTTTGGCATAGGTGGCGGATCTGTTGGCGAGCCCGGGTCGCAGTTTCGACCCCGGGGCGTGACAGATTAGGTTGGTATCAGAGCCTAGGTTGTAGGTCATGGTGGACTTAGAAACCCTAGGCTTATGGTTTGACCCTGGGTTGACTTCGTGAGAGTCGTGATTTATAGCGAGAGTCCTGATTGAGTTTTATACCTCTCCTAAGGGACGGGAAGAGTGATTAGCATGTTTATTCTTCTAAGTGATTTTGTTGGCTGCAGACAACATAATGATGTGGAATGGGTGACATGCTCTAGACTTTCGCTGGATTGGGTCGAGTGACTTTTGTGTGCTGATTTGCAGTTTCGTCGTGGCGAGCTGTGTCTCCCCGACGCTGGGTTTTGACCCGTGTGCTTCCTGTCATAGCAGTTGAGCTTGAACGGTTGGTTTTGGGCCGGATACCCGGATTGAGGTCAGAGAGTTCCGGACCCAGATGACAGGATCGTCTGAGGCCTATCAGCGGTAGAGCGAACAGCTGGTTTTAGTGACACAGTTGTCGGAGCAGCGGGCAGCTCGACAGTGCTTCCTTATGAGACCACCTGGTTGCAGTATCCTCAGGGGCGGGGATTTCTGTGGCACCGATGGAGTGAGTAGCCCCCTCTGTGCCAATGTTTAGTGCTGAGGCACCGAGGCAGGGTGGATAGTTGACAGCTGGTGAGCTGAGGGGATGCGATCGATCTATTGAGCCAGATTTGGCAGATGAACCACCCCGACTCGTAAGATTGAGTTTGGAGCCTTTGGAGGCAGAGTCGTGGTTGGTGGTGATGGAGTGATCAATTGAGAGCCTCCCTGTGCTAGAGAGTTTATGCAGTTGTTGAACTGCGCGCTCCAGGTTTCGAGGGACGAGGCGCATAGGATATGTGTGATTGGGAGTGGATTGCGCCAGGATACCTTTCAGTTATTCAGTCCCTCCGTTGCAGGTTTTGACGCCTCGATGGAGTAGTCATTGTGTATGGAGCGTGGCGCTGCAGTTCCTTTGGATAGGGATCTGCCGCTAGAGGCGAGTTCAGGATATTGGCGCTTGGCGCTGGGTGATGGAGGACAGATCAGCCGGCAGAGGCACTTCTGATTTCTTTTTCAGGATGACGGGTTCCTGAGATGCCAGCGATCGGGTGGACCCCGATGGCAACATCAGCATCTATATCAGAGTGGCACAGCGGTAGCGTGGATTTGCTATCTGCGGAGGACCTTATTCGTCGCCTCAATGTGAGCAGAGACAGAGGTCGTACTCCCTTGTGGGTAGTCCTGATTTTCAGGCAGATTGAGCGACAACCACTTGCTTTGAGCGGATGAATCTGTGCCGCCCGGTTGGAGGGCGCCACGGTGGTGGATCGAGTGTCGCAGGTGGGATTTCACCACAGCAGTCGGAGTTAGAGCACACAGGTTTTAGCGACAGTGTGAGAGGTGCTTACGGCGACACCGGGACTCGAGGATATCTCTATTGCCACGAGATCCCGGGTGTGATTTCACCTGAGTTGTTTGTGATGCCGCCGGTTAGGGAGATAGAGATTGAGTTTGACGTGGTTCGGGGAACCGCGCCACCCTCGACAGCACCTCATTGGATATCGCCTGTAGAGCTGAGAGAGCAGAGCTGATGGCGCAGTTGCAGGATCTGATGGATCGAGGGGTCTGTTTGACCTAGTGCCACGCCGTTGATATACGGTGGTGATGCCACGCCGTTGGTACACGGTGGTGATGCCACGTCGTTGATACACGACTGTGAGGGTCCTTTTATGGTTCAAGTGTAGACAGGTCTAGGTGGTATCTAGGACCTTTTGTTGGAGCTATACTCCGGTAGTTATTGTATGATGCGAGTACCTACTTGGAATCAGACAGCCGAGGACTTCGCCTAGATGGCATTCAGGATCCGGTAAGGGCATTATGAGCTCATAGTGAGGCCAAATGGGATGACTAATGCCCTATGACTTCAAGATCTGAGGAATGGTATATCCCAGTTGTACTTGGATGGACCGGGAGTGGTGTTTCCCGAGGATATTTTGATTTACTCCCGGAGCAACTTGGAACACGAGGAGCACTTATGAATGTGCTACAATGCTTGGGTGAAAGAAGCTGTATGCCAAATTATTGAGATACAAGTTTTAGCTTCTGATGCATACCTTCTTGGGTCGCATTGTGTTAGCCGTAGGGGCGGTGGTGGAAATCCGGCCAATATGGATACCATTTGGGAATTGGCCGAGGTCGACAATTATGGTCAAGGTAAGGGGCTTCTTGGACTGGGCAGTGCCAGGAGAGCTTGGCAATCGGACGATGAGACTGATACCAGTGCCAATGCTAGCATTTCTTGTCACGCCCCGGGGTCGAAACTGCGACCCGGGCTGGCCAATAGATCCGCCGCCCATACGGGAAGCCCCGTATAGACGTAGCGACTAACCTGCAAAAGAATCATCTATACTATACAGATATCAGAGCAAAAAGGTAAAAGCAGAATAAAATAAATACAACTCTAGAAATTTACAACCCAAGTCCTCACCAAATACATATCTCTCTCAAAACAAAGAAGAGTACAACTCAATCCTCACTACATGATCACTCAAAATGAACTCTCAACAGGTAAGGAGGTACGTCTACTCTCAGGACGACAACTGGTAGGGATCTATCTCGCGACTCCCTTACCTCGATCGGTCGGATCAGCAACAGGTGCAGCAGGAACAGGAGAAGAAGTCCCTGGGGAAAAGACACCACGACGGGTGTGAGAACTACATCCCACAGTAGTTCTCAGTGGGTGCCGCCAACAAGCCCGACGGTCTGCCCACTAAGTCTACCAGAGGCATAAGGTAACAAATGCAGTGCTATAAGAAAAAGCTGGAAAAGTAAACTCTACAGCTACTATGCCTCTAACTAGATGCTCAAAAAGTGGAACAGAAAGAACATGATGCTACAACTAGCCCTCGACTCAAATCACCCAATCTAAACTGACTGCCTCATCGGGTCCAGTCAAACCTGCGCCTACCTACTGCCGTTACATCCCGGAGGACCGGACTTACGTAGGGCGTCCGTGACTGCCAAAACTGGCCCAGGCAGAGGGACGATGTTCGTGACTGCCAAAACTGGCCCAGCCAGGGGGACAAATGCGTCGACAAGTCGCGATAGAAGTAACAGGCCCAACTCCGGAGTGGCACTCGAGGGGCGCGACCCCAACGAGGAAAGTATCCGCACATCTCTGTCGAGCTCAAATGTGGCTCATGCAGGCTATAATCCAAATCCTCGATCAACAAGATCGGCAGTTACCCAAAAAGAACACTGTCTCAAACACAGGCTGGAAAACTGCACAGCCGAGACCCACTGTCCCCCAGATGGCTCCCAAGATCCCAGATCTACAACCAAAGTCACTCTCCCAAAGAAACCTGGTCTACAGACTGCTATCAACTCCACTCGGTCCCCTGACACGAGGGTAAATGCATCCCACAACAACCCGACCTCTCGGCCCACTACTCGGGCGAGGAAAACTCTAAGTCCAGAGTGATATACAGAATAGTGATGTGGGAATGTCTAGAGCAATAAAAACCTAGCCCAAGTTGAGGTTTTCTACAGTCTGGCTGAACATGCAACATATGGCGGTGGTGCTAGGTCAAGTTCCAAGATAATTATAAACAACAGCTTGTAGGGAAGAAATAAGCACAGGATCATCTAACCACAACAGGAACATCAATTCCTACATTCTAGCATGCTATACATAATACATCACAATATGCAAGTCCCTACATAGCTAGAATTAGTACACAGTCCGTTGATCTTGAAAATGAGGTCACCCACCTGAAGCGCTGAACTGTCCAACAGTCCTACAGCTGAAAATACCAGAATAACAGCAACTCTATGACCAACAGGTCCAATACAGTCCACAATCCCTCCTGGGTACAACATAAGGCTACAGTTATACATAAATCCCAAAATCTGCCAAGAAGTACAATGCTAAAATTTCAGCCGCAAAGACGCGAGTATTTCACCTGCTGAATGTGCTCGAAAATTTCCAAATAAAATATCCCTGCGATTTACGTGTCGATAGCTTCGAAACAAGTACCTGAACGCCCAAAACGGAGCCCCGTAGGCCAAGTTATAAATTCCACAGTACAGGCGCGCGAAAACATACAATCACACAACTGTAAAATCTTGCACAGATAAAAAGGACGATGTATACCTCCGGGAAGGTCCCCAAAAATTCCAAGAAAAATACCACGATGATCCTTGTGTCGAGTAGATGAAAAAAGTCTATAAGCACGTCCTGAACCGAGACTCGTGCGCGGAGATCTCCCCAAAACAAGGTGCTGCCCACCCAAAATCTCACAGCAAAAAGGGTCCCAGTGAGCACGGAAAATCACCTCGAAAAACGCAAAACGAGAAAATGTGGAAGGAACCAAAATCGTAACCTTACCTGCCGCGGATCCAGCAGCGAAGAAATCGCTCGAAAATATGGTCGGAGTAGGTCGGGAGAGCTCGTGCACCGAAGAGCGACGGAAGAAGCGCCGAAGAAAGAGCATCGCGCCGAGCCAAGAAAATGAGAATCTCGATAAGCGTGCTCCTAAAAATCCCCAAACTCTGCAGATGGAAGCTTCACTGCGAGAGGATCAACTTTGGTGAAGAACTCCTACCGGTTTGAAGCTCGGAAGTGCCAAAAAAACGAAGAGGAAGGGAGCTCGGGCTATTTATAGGCCGCAGAAAAACAAATGGGAAAATTCCCAACATGTCCCACATTTCGGGCGCACCCGAAGTTTCGGGCGCCCGAATCCGGGCTCAAAGGGGGGTTACTGTAGCCGCCCGGAAAAATCTCGTGCAGCAACGTCACCCGCACAGCAAACAGCTGTGCGGGGCGCGCCGGGAGCGGCCACGTGGGGCGCGCCGGGAGCGGTCACGTGGCCCTCCCGGGGCCCGACGCGTGTCCCGCACAGCAAACAGCTGTGCGGGGCGCGCGGGCTGTCGCCACGTGGCACCTACCCGGTCAAACGGGTAGGTGGCGCCCGCCAGTGGCAGGGCGACACGCGTCCCTGCCACTGTCGCGGTCACACGTGCGGGCAGGCGCCGCACTGGCCGCCTGCCACGCACGCGCCCCGAGGCGCCCGACCGCGGCCCCGTGCACCGCGCCTCGTGAGCCCGCGAATGGCGTGACGACACGTGTCCCCTGCACCCGGTCCACGCACCCAAATTCGGTTCCGTGGACCGCGCCGCGTGCACCGACCAACCGGGGGCCGCCACGTGTCCCCCGCCCCGGTCCATGCACCGCCGCGCAAAAACAGTAGACCGCGCCTCACAAGCCCGCCAATCAAGCGGCGCCACGTGTCATGCGCCGGGCCCGTGCACCCAACCGCGGCGCTCTGTGGACCGAGCGCTGCGGACCGACCAATCACGGGCCGCCACGTGGCAGCCGGCGGTCCACGGCCCCTCCCATGCACCGAAATCCAATAAAAACTTCCGGGGGTCCATTTTTGGGCATCCGGACTCAGAATTTAACATGCAAATAGCTGTTTTCAAGCGTTTTTCCGCGCTGAATCCATTTCCAACCTCTGTTTGGCCAAAAACCCTTTCAAAATTTCGGCAAATGCACCCGAAGGCCAATACAGCAGTAGATATCTCACAGGGTCCATCTGTGGCATCCCCTTGATGCACTATGGGCCAGACACACCAACAATAGGTGTTCTAAACAATGGATTCACCAGAAAAAGCTACATGAAAACTTGGGCCACCACATTTCTAGTGTTGGAAGAGAGATCTGTGAGTTTTAGTGATGCCTTCTATTGTGACCGTGGAGTTATCGTTGGGTTATTATTGAGCATTCTGGATCACCCAAGCAGGGCCACGGCGTTGGCGGATACCTGGAGCAGGAAAGCGGTCTGGGGTTGAGTGGATGATTCCACAGCTGGCGCTGTGTGGACTGTTGAGGCAAACATGGCTTGTGGTTGTGTCCCTGAGGTTTCCTTTGGATAATGGACCGCGGCTGAGTAGTTCACTCGGATAGTTAGGATTCGGGAGTGACCGAGTGAGGACCCTAGTTTGTGAAGGCTTCTTTCCTTCTTGGATAATAGTGTGGATATGCTTCGGGTTGCCTTGATTGAGTTGACACAGGATGTGGTTTGGTGCGTGTGGCACTGGTGGTTATTTTATTTTTCCCCCCAACTTTTGATGGAACCCCTGTTGTGTTTCATGTCTCAGCTCAGGAAGATTATGTTTTTGGATCCCTCGACTGTGGTTGACTCGCCCCATTTGAGATCTAGGAATGTTTGGAGTACGAGGGACGCCCGTTGCGAATTCTAGCTCGTGAGATTAGAGGTTGCGCAATCGGGCCATGCCGTACTGGTTGTCGCTGTTGTTGTTGTTGAGGAGTGATCACGGGGAGTGAGTAGCGACTTGGAGCTGGAGATGATGATGATGAGTACTTACCCTTAGTGTTTGTGACTCCTGATGGAAGTGAGCTAGTTTCGAGGACGAAACTTTCTTTAGTGGGGGAGGATGTGAGGACCGGGATCCCCATGACGAGATTACTGGTTGATCAGTAGCTCCTGAAGGCCTATGTGGCGTGTCGGTGGCGTGTGTACACCAATTGGACACTAGTGATGGACTCAGTGTGTTTAATAGATCACGAGAGTAGTCAGATGACCCCGTTGAATGCTTAGAAGTGGTTTCGCGCGCAATGGATATTAAAGTTGGGCTCAGCACGAAGTTTAGACAAAAGAACACCTTTCCGGATGCCTTCGGCAATTTTTAGAGTTTGAATTTGGCAAATCAGATAGCGGATTTGGATTCAGCGCGCGAAAACGATGAAAATGGACTACTTACTTGTATTTTTTGGAGCCCGGATGACCCGGCACGGATTTCGAGGCAGCAGTTACTGTTTCGGCTGCGGCGGGCGGCGGGCAGCGGCGGCGCAGGCTCGGGCAGTTGACGGGCGACCGCGGGCAGGCGCGTGGGCGCGGGCAGGCGCGCGGGCGCGCGGGGAGGCGCGCGGTCCACGGGCCGTCGTGCACCGGAGGCAGGCCACGTGGCATGACAGGATTAGTGGGTGCTGTGGTCTTGGTCCACGGAACAGGCGGGGGGCTGCCTCGGGGCGCTTGCATATAGTGTTGGCAGGCGGCGTCGCAGGCGCGCACGTGGGCGCGCTGACCGCGGTTTCCCGCGCTCGGGCGCGCCACTCGTCTGCAGCAGATTGGGGCACGTGGCGCACGGGCGTTGGCTGGAGCGGCTGTTGGCTGTTGCGTGGTGACGTGGCGCAATCACAGCATTTCGGGCGCTGGTTGGATGGCTGTTTTGGGCGGCACTGTGTGCGCCCGGAAGTTCCGGGCGCCCGGAAATTCCGGGCGCCCGGAAAGTGCACCAGGAAGTGCAATTTTGGCCCGGATTTCAGCCTATAAATAGGCAGTAATGGCTATTGGTGCGGGTTTTTGGCATCTCCGAGAGCTCCTTCTTCTGTAGAGGTCTTCTACACTGTACCCTCAACTCTTTGATGGATCTTGGGCATTTTTGGAGACTCCGGCTTCGGTATTATCTGCGACGCGCAGCACAGCGACGCAGTTTGGATTTTTGGCTATTACCGTCGCTCTTCAGTCCGCGAGGCACACCGGATCACCCCGATGGAATTTTGAGCCGATTTTCATGGCAACGCGTTCATGAGAGGTAGGGCTTCGTTTTCCATGTAGTTCACTTCTCCTTATTTTGAGTTTTCGGCACTGTTCCCGAGGTGTTTCTGTGACCCCTTTTCCTGCTGTGAGATTTTGGACAGCGGAGGCTTGTCAATTTTCTATCTCCGCAACCGGGCATCGGATTGAGACGCTCCTCTGCACTTTTTGCATCTACTCGACGCGAGGGTTATCATCGTATTTTTCTAGTATTTTTCTGGAAATTGCCCGAAGGTATACTTTTCTTGTTCTTCTGTGCAATGTGATACAGTTGTGTGGTTGTATGTTTTTGCACGCCTGTACTGTGGAATTTGTAACTTGGCCTACAGGACTCGGATTGGGACGTGCAGGTACTCGTTTCGAAGGGCTCGACGCGACGCTCGCGGCAGTATTTTTATTGGATTTTTCTGTGGACTCTACGAAGGTGGGAATTAAGCTTTTTCGGGGTTGTAACCCGCAGATTTCGCAGTTTTGTGGATTACCGGCGCCCCACATTGTACAACTTGTAACTTGGCCTACAGGTGTCAGTACGGGGTGTGTGAGTACTCGTTTTGGGGCTACACGTCGCGAGGATCGCAACCATGAATTTATTGGAGGTACCTACCTGTTGAGCTCTGATTTTGTATATGAGGATATTGTATGATTATCATTTTTGGGAGATGGACATTGTTGTATTATTTCCAGTTGTACAGTGGTTGATTTTAGATATACAGCAGATTTTCATTTATAGCTCTGATATTTGTTAGCTGTAGTACTTTTCTTGCAGGTAGGACGCTTCGCCTATGCGGGGTTTGGCATAGGTGGCGGATCTGTTGGCGAGCCCGGGTCGCAGTTTCGACCCCGGGGCATGACAAGTAGGCCATTACATGAACATGTCCGATCTCTATATCATCTAGTGAGGGATAAATATAACCGTCTATCATATGATAAGTCTCTAATTCACCAAACGTGAACAATGATCAGGTAAGCATCAATCCCCAAAAATCTAGGCCATTTCCTGCTTACCTCTCATCCATATCGGTTGAACATTAGTTCAGCATGCTATCAGTCATAGAGGGGTGACATTCCCACAGATGTACTTACATTAACCATAACATAAACATCCATAACAACCCTATCATTTCCATATACAGTTACCAATATTATGCTTACCCACCTGAAGTGCTTAATCCAAGGCAAACCTGAGGTCGGTGAAGAGCGTGGCCACTTGCCAACAATATCTGCTGAACCCGTATCCACGGTACACGTCGCGCAAGCCTCGGCTCCTAACAGCTGAAAATACCCGGAAACCATCATCTCCCATTCCAACAGGTTCAAAAACACCCGCAAACCTTCCTGGGTACAACAATAAGGTCCAAAGTTACACTTTAATCCCAAAAATTAACCAAATACACACGATCTGAAAATCAGTCCCAAAGATGCCATTATTTCACCTACTGAAAGTGCCCTGAAAATTCCAATAAAAATATCACTGCGATCGTCGCGTCGAGACCTTCGAAACGGGTACGTGTACGTCCAATTCCGAGCCCCGTAGGCCGAGTTACCAATTCCACAGTACAGGCGCGCAAAAGCTCACAACCACATAACTGTAATAATCTGCACAGTAAAAGGGAAACAGTATACCCTCGGGCAAGTCTCAGAAAAATCCCAGAAAAATACGACGAGAATCCTTGCGACGCATAGATGCAAAAAGTGTACAGTCACACCTCAAACCGACGCCTGGGTGCGGAGATAAAATTCCGGCAAGGGGCTACTGTCCAAAAACTCCACCAGTAAAATAGTGGCTTAGAAATGTCTCGAAAACCATGCCACGAACTTAGAATCAAGCAAGGCGATCAACATGGAAATCGAAGGCGTACCTCTCGTGAATCCAACGCCGTGAAACTCGTACAAAAATTCTGTCGGAGTAGCTCTATAGACCTCTCAGACCGAACTGCGACGTTAACGGGCCTCCGATGAAAGATCGTCGCTCTGTGCTACGATGCCGAAGTCGTCGACGCCGAGGGTTCCAAAAATTCCGGGCCTCCACCGAAAGATGCGCGACAGGAAGATCTCCAACTTTGCTTAAGGGTCCAAAGGCAGAGGAGTTCGGCAAAAACCCCAAACTCGGGGTGAAAGAGGGCTCTAAATAGGCCCAGCCCGAAAAAATCCAACCTTGGACTTTTGGGCCCAAAACCGGGCGCCCGGGGCATTCCGGGCTGCTACAGTGTTGGGCCCGGCCCAACACTGTGCGTGCCCGGATTGCTCCGGAGCCGACACGTGGCCCAGTGCCTTCCCCCGCGCCCGGCGCACGCGCGCCCGCCACTCGCGGAGCGCCGCGTGGCCCGACAGCTCGGCGTGCGCGGCTGCTCCCGGCCAACCGCGGGGCGCCACGTGGCGCCCCCACGTCGCCCGCCCGCGCCCACGTGCGCGACCGCGCCGCCTGCGGCCCCGTGTCGGGCACGCATCCCGAGGCACCCGCCGCCAGCCGCGTAGGCCGCGCGCTCGTGCACCAGCCAATGCCATCACGCCACGTGTCCCGCTCCAGTCCACCGTGCACCGGCGACACTCCCGTGGACCGCGCCCGCTGCGCCCGCCACTCACGAGGTGCCACGTGACCCTGCCCCACGGTGCACGCCGGCCCCGTGGACCGCGCGCCTGCCCGCGGCCGCTCCGCCGCCTGCCCGAACCCGCTCCGCCGCTGCCCGCCGCCGCCGCCGCCGTCCACCGGCGCCGGAACAGTACAAGCTGCCTCGAAATCCGTGCCGGGTCATCCGGGCTTCGAAAAGTACAAGTAAATAGCCCATTTTCACCGTTTTCGCGTGCTGAATCCAAATCCGCTGTCCATTTTACCAAATTCCAATTCCAAAATTTGTCGAAGGCATCCAGATAAGTGTTCTTAACCTAAATTTCGCGCTAAGTCCAATTCTGATGCCCGATTCGCGTGAAACCACTTCTAAACAATCGACGGGGTCAACCGATTATCCATGTAATCCATTTAACACCCGGAGTCCATCACTTATGTCCAATTGGTGCACCAACACCGCCGACACGCTACACAGGCCTCCAGAAGCTGCTAGTCACACTGTAGAAGCCCTGCAGAGATCCGGGTCACCACAATCATACTATGGATTTCGACATATAGTTATAACATGAAGAAACGAAAATCCCACTGATAACAAAATATGCAACTAAGATGTACAACCCCTATCTTCTTTTCCTTGCAGCAGCTGCAGCTTCCTTGCGCAACTTATTGTTACTTACTATTAATCCATTCAATACAGAAATACTTCTGCTCGTAAACGGCGCGTCATACCAACTGAAATAATTGCATGCCCCATGCCCCTGAAAATATGGGAGGCAAGTCTATATGCTAAGTTTTTGATATATAGAATGGATAACAAAATAGTATGTACGTTACATAGATTACCCCATATCTCGAACAGCCGTAAAATTTTCAGCCCGGATTGTTCTGCGTCCAAGATGTCCTCATGACACATTGCAATCGACAATGGCAATAAGGTGTATTTGGGCTGGCCCCATTGCTCGAGGATGTAAAGCTAGAATCCATCTAATGTGTAATATCATTATAATACTTATACATCCATGCAAAAATTTGAAAAACAAAGAAGACATAGATAGGAAAAAATTGATAGATTATACCAATACTTTGCAAGTCAACGTACTAAATTCATGCAGACTTACTGAAAGGTAAACAATTGTGCATTGGGATGAGAGGATAATTCGACATATTCATCAAGGAAAAATATACTGTACGGGAAACCTCTATAGTTGTCCCCTCTATAGCATAAATTTTGAATATATAGTTGTATAGCTGCATTAATTATGAATATAGCTGTATATAGCATTAATTTCGAATATAGCTGTATATATGCCTGTATATATGACTGTACACCCCAAACAGGGGTGTACCAGTAGCTCAACTCATTTATTAAATAAATTATTAAATTAAAACATACACGAAGGGCCAGTCATGGCATGAATGATAAAAAATTGCACACATTACACAATAAATATTAAGGAGTTATGCTTAACATTAACCAAAAGTTAAATCGAATGGAAACAACATTTCACAACTTTTACAAAAGTTAGGAAAGATGTAATTTGTACAAAATAATTAAATTATAATAAAAATATTAATTTCACCCCAAGTGTACCAATATTTTGAATTAACACAGGAATTTAAAAAAGAATCAACCCACATACTCGTATAGTTCGACGAAGATGACGAGCAGAACGCGGCAGGAAGGGTTCACCTGGAGATTGGCCGGCGTCCTGGAAGGGGTTGGATGCCTCAGGGCTTTGCAGCCTGGCGATCGGCGGGCGTCCTTGGAGGGGTTCCGATGTCGAGCGGACGAGGTGATGCGGCCCGGGGCTTCCAAACTTTAGATCCGATGGAGGCAAGCACATGCGGCCTGGTGGCCGGGGTGGGAGGAGGCAGGTGTGAGACGGCGTGAGAACAGGGGAAGAGAAGGTGGGGTGGTGTGAGCCTGCCCGGAGTATTAAATAATATTTTGTTTTTTAAACTAGAGGATAGTGGACACTTTTGAATTTTCAAAAACTAACGGTATGCAGTTCAAAATTCTAAATTTTATATCTATCTATCTATCTATCTATATATATATATATATATATATATATATATATATATATATATATATATATATATATATATATATTATAAATTTCTTATTAACTTTATAAATGACTTATTTACTTTTTTTTACTTTTTCTTCATTTATAAAAAAAAATATAAAGTGTAATAACTTTTGTTAATAAATATCTTCAATTACATATTTAAAATCATAACTGTACAAAATGTAATTTTATATTTTAAATATAATCCCCTATATTATTCTTACTATTACTGTTGAACTGTCGAAATCCATAGTTTTCTTTATCCCCGGTACAAGTATTATACTGAACAAAATACAAAAATATTTTAGTTCCTGATTGTACATATACTTCTCTATATCCCGGAAATAATCAGTTTTCGCCTGTACCCAAAACACACACATCCTTAGGATATGACAAATCGGACCGGATTCCATTAAATAAATTAATTAAGAAAATCGGGTAGAGTTATATTATACAATACAAAAGGTACATAACACGAATTTAACTTTATGCATAAGTAAGCACTTTAAGTCCTACAATTTTATCCCATCGGATTGGAGAACTTATATACATGTACAGGTGATTGTCAATAGATACAAATGTGTACTTCATGCATATCACAAACACCATATTGCGAGTAGCTATAAATGTTTGCGTACTAGCGATAAAAAGTTGTAGCGATAATTAGTAAACAACATATCCAATTGGCAAAGGAGACGTCACATTGCCAACACATTACGGAGCGTCGTTCCCTACGCAGGATTCCCACGACTCTATTTCCACATTTATTTTCCAATCGCGATTTCCCACAATGAGCGTTACACACTCTGGAATTATTTGTAGATCAATACATTTGATCAACAGACAGTTCATATTTTGGCGGAGACGGCTGCGGTCATCACCACCAACAAAACGTCCAAAACTAGATACAATAGTTTTCAAATGTTCATAGTCGTAACAACGAAGTGGTAAATCATGCAAGCGAATCCATACAAAGTACGCATACCGTTCACGAATTCGACCTAAGTTGAATTCAAATGGCTTTACCGTAATGGTCATTTTCTCGGTCTGCAGAATAGACTTATTTATAGCTCTATCCCGAATCATAGCAGTAGGAAAATATATAAGGTAATTGGCACCTTCACATTGTGCAAATTCATAATCATAGGGATTACCGCCTACCTGTTCAGCTAGGAAAGAAGCCACTCCATCTTTTGAACAATCATCTTCAGTGTCGTACGCAAGAATGACCACCTTTGCTGCACGATCCATCAACATATTAGCATCACAAAAATTATCCCTCCAGGGCATAAAACAATATGTGTTATTCGAGCGTGTGGAGGTAGCGCTAGACATGGAAGGATGTGAAATTTGACAATTACTGAAATATAGTGAGCTGTGATATATGTGTGAGCTGGAGATATATGTATGAAGTAGATAGCAGCTATATATATATGTGTGAGCTGGAGATACCAGCTATATATATATATTGGCTTTTATACATATAGACCTTACATTGGATGTTGTTTTGAAAAGTGGGCACACATATGTGTAGCATTGCTTTTTGTATAAATAATTTGAAAGCATCCAATGCTGAGGATGTACAGAACCACTCTATGGGTGTTCCTTACACCATGATTACCCTATATAGGTGTCCCCTTTATGGCTGTCCACTTTTGAATATAATTGTCTACGAAACCCATTTATACCTGTTCCGGTATGCATATATGACTGTACGGGAACCCTCTATAGCTGTCCCCGCTATAGCATTAATTTTGAATATAGCTGTATATATGACTATACGAAATCCATCTATAACTGTTCCGGCATGCATATATGACTGTACGGGAACCCTCTATAGCTGTCAACGCTAAAGCATTAATTTTGAATATAGCTGTATATATGACTGTACGAAACCCATCTATAGCTGTTCCGGTATGCATATATGACTGTACGGGAACCCTCTATAGCTATCCCCTTTTGAGTATAGGTGTGCTGAAAGGCCCGCTATAGCATTAATTTTGAATATAGCTGTATATATGACTGTACGAAACCCATCTATAGCTGTTCCGGTATTCATATATGATTGTACGGAACCCTCTATAGCTGTCCCCTTTTGAATATACGTGTGCCCACTTCTGAAAAGAGGATCCAATGCCCTTCCTCCCCAGGAAATATGGGCTATATAGCCGTCCCCTTGTGAATATAGGGGTGCCCTTCTAAAAAGACCCTATAAAGCTGTCCCCTTTTGAATATAGGTGCGCACACTTTTCATAACAGCATCCAATGCCCTCACATCCAATGCCCTCACACAAAGGGAAAAGACACTATATAGATGTCCCCTCTATAGCTGTCACCTTTTGAGTATAGGTGTGCTCAAAGCCCCAGTACACATCCAAGTTCCTCAAAACCCGAAAGCCTCACACTTGGATTCCTCACACAATACCGGTACTCACGATTGAGTACCGGTACTTTATTTTTTAAAAAATTTGAAAATATTTTATTTAACTTTAATTTTGAAAGTAATTATTAATATTTTTGATTTAAAATAATTTTTTATAAAATTTTATAAAACCCGAGCCTGCGTACCGGTACTCAATTATGCGTACCGGTACTGATGTACAGATGGTTCCGGTACACATCCAAGTTCCTCAAAATCCGAAAGCATCACACTTGGATTCCTCCCTCAGTACCAATACTCAACTGAGGGAGGAATCCAAGTTTATAAATTTTTTAAAAAATTAACTTTATATCAAAAATATTATTAATTAGTTTACAAATTAAACATAAATATAAAATTTTCATTTATTTTAAAATAAAGTGAAAATTTCTTTACTTTATTTTATACAATAAAAATATTGAAAGGTGAAATTAATTAATAAATTTAAATATGTGTTAAACTATAATAAAGTTAAAATATGGGTAAATAGTTGGATGGGGTCACATGCAAAGAAATAAAAGAAGGAAAACATAAAAGAAAGGAAGAACGAAAAAAACCCATGCCCTAATCCCCTCTACCCCATATTAGCAACTAGGAACCGAACAGAAAAGAACGGCACAGAGGGCCACTGATTTTTACGAAAACCGCCTTTAGCTGTTCAGCGTCGTGGTGGGCGAAGGGCGAGTACCGGTACGCCATCTGCGGATTCGGTAGATATTGCCGGTCTCCTCTGTTTCTTCCTCCACAATCCATTCCCGAGACTTGCTCTTTCCCTCTCTAACAATCCCTAAAGGTAAAACTGTAAAACCCTAATTTTTTTTGTGTTCGTCGTGGTGTGGTAGGATGTAATTTGTGTTCCATTTTCAATTGTTCCATTTTCTAGTACAAGATTCCACACTTGTTCCATTTTCAAGTGTGGAGTACTTTTACACTCTTGTATGCAGTTTTCTAGACATTCTTGTAACTATTTGTATGAAGATACAAGTGTTCCTTAAAACAACTACAAGATGGAACACTTGTTCAATTTTTATTGACTATTTAGACAATCTTGTCACTATTATAATTTACATTGGTCCATATTGTATATATGAATGTTCATAACTTACCTATAGCTGTTCAGAACTTGTATGAACAGCTATAGATACAAGATGAACACTTGAACACTTGAGCATCTTGTATGAAGATACAAGATAAACATTTGAACATTCGAAAAAGACCCTTTATAGCTTATCTCATATTTTAAAGGGTATTGAGGGGACACCCTTAAGTATAGTAGTTCTTATCTCTAATTTGAAAGGGTATTGATCAAATTGATGTCATTTTCAAAATCTCTGAAACTCATTTTTGATAATCAAAACATCTTAATAGAGTTTGAATCTCTAAATTATTTTTGATGACTTCAAATTTTACATGTTTACAATGTTTGGTGAACATTTATAAGCCTTATTCTGATATTCATATTCGATGAACTCATAGTGGATTATGTTCTTCACAGAAGAATAGCATTCTCTTTGCTACTTGCACTTGTGGTTTTGATGGCCACCGGGAGTGGACGTGGTCGTGGACGTGGGAAGAAGAAATCTTTAAAACGATCACGGGATGACGTATCAACAAGCTCAGAATCTGAACCTTCTTCAGAAAATGAGGAAGAATCAATAATAGGGAAAGGAAAGGCACCGATGACTTCAAGGAAAAAAGAAAGGTGCAGATTATTCTCCACAAAAAAGTACCGGTGGACCAGTAATTCGTGAGGGCTCTCAATCAGATCGGCGATCAAATTCTGGAGAAGGTGAACAACACATTAGTTCAAACGCCGTGGATTATTTCAAAATAGAGCATGTATTGGAGAGCGACATGTCAACTTCAATGAATTGTATCGAGAAGTTCCGGACTTTGCAAGGCTAGTAGAATGAATTCCTATTGAGCCACTTGGTATAGTTCCAGCAAATAAGGGTTTCTGTTCGGAGTTAATCAGGGAGTTTTACATGAGGGCAGTTATAATCGAAGAGGATGGTGACACCGGGACATTCATATTCGAAACCTCAGTTCGAGGTGTCAAGTTTGATATAACTCCTGCTGTAATTGGTGTGAATCTTGGGTTGCCTGTTGATACATCTGGTCTGGAGTTTACTTAGGGTGATTTTCAGAGTGACACTCATTGGGATGTTGTTGTGAATGCAATTTGCAAGTCGGGTACACATACAAACAGGTTGTATGTTGAATCAAAGGATTTAAAGCCGGAATACCACATTCTGTCTTTAATTGTTTGCTACAACCTGTTGCCTACGTTGGGGACTAAAAGGATACGATGGAATCGTCTACTTCTTCTTTATTTTCTTGGTCACCCAGAGAGTACATCTGGAGTCTGTGTCAATATTCCATTTCTTATTTCGGAACAAATGGCGCATGTAATTGACGGAACAAATAGCTGTGAACTACTTCCTTACCCGATATTCATCACTAGCCTTTTGGAAGATCACGGAGTTGATATCACCTGTGTCAAATATGACTATGGCTTGGGCGCTATTGATGGAATTACTTTGGCCAAGTCAATTAGCACTCTAAAGACCTTTGGGCAAGTGAAAGGTCGTGCAAGTGATGCGACTCCAAGTGCACCGCCTCGTCAAGTGCAACATCAAGCTTCTACTGGATCAGATGAGGGAGTGTCTGTACAATCATTACATCGGGATGTACACGCACTTAAGAAAATAATGGAACAAGGGTTCAAGAAGCTTGAGGACGGATTAAAGAAGATTTTTGATATCCTCGGCTGCAAGCATGATGATGTAGTTCCTGGAGCGACTACAACAAGTACTTCACATGGACCTACTTCACATGATGATGATGTTGATAACAGACATGACGATGGGTGACCCTTTTCTTATCTTGTTCTTGGTTTTCATTTCCGTTTAGTTAGTTGTTGAATTAAAATGCACGAGGATGGGTTAAAGAAAATATTTGATTACCTTGGGTGCGGAAGAGATGATACAATTGGGTATGTTGTTGTAAATGAGAGCTATTGCACGATATGAGCTTAGAGGTTGTGCTATAAGCCTATATTGGACCATGTTCTATGGACCTGTTAGTAGTCCGAAGTAAATAGTTTAGCTAAGAACTCGTGGATTGGCCTTGCCTTCCACATTAGGCAGTGGAGCGACAGGGAAATGCGGTAAATGTGATTGGTTACGAATGTAGCCTTGTTATGAAAAAATGATTGGGGAATTAATAAGGCATTTCGCAAGTACTTGCTCCCCCAACTGCCACAAACGACCCAGACTTTACTTGCGAAATTCCTTATTAATACCCCCAATCATTTATTCATAACAAGGCTACATTCGTAACCAATCACATTTACCGCATTTCCCTGTCGCTCCACTGCCTAATGTGGAAGGCAAGGCCAATCCACGAGTTCTTAGCTAAACTGTTTACTTCGGACTACTAACAGGTCCACAGAACACGGTCCAATATAGGCTTATAGCACAACCTCTAAGCTCATATCGTGCAATAGCTCTCATTTACAACAACAGACCCAATTGTATCATCTCTTCCGCACCCAAGGTAATCAAATATTTTCTTTAACCCATCCTCGTGCATTTTAACTTTGCTTTCCTCACTCTCGGGTTTTCATGTATGTACCAAATATTTTTGTACTGTGCTAATCCCATATGTTGAAGTCTAATTCGCGTTGTAATTATGAACAGATTAGTGTCCTGTACGAAAACGTATGTTGTAAAGAATTGGACTTTCGTCATTGTAAGTTGTATGTTGTGGTAAGGGAACACTTGTGCTAAGATTGTCACGCCCCGGGGTCGAAACTGCGACCCGGGCTCGCCACAGATCCGCCACCTATGCCAAACTCCGCATAGGCGAAGCGTCCTCCCTGCAAGAAAAGTGCTACAGCTAACAGATATCAGAGCTATAAGATAAAACTGATGTAAAAAATAAAATCAACCACTGTACAACTGGAAAATAATACAACAATGTCCACCTCCCAAAAATGATAATTGTAAGAATTTGAAAATTTTATTGTAAATAAATAAAAGAGAAGGAATAAAAGTCAAGTTGAATTTTGAATCATGAGTGACCCCCTTTTCTGCAGTGCAAATTGCACAGTTAGGAGGCTGAAATATCGCCTTTCAATCCGAGCCTAATCTCAAAAATCCGAGATCACCAGTGCGACCGTCTCGTCGAATCGAGTGAAAACCATATTAAGCAAGTTCAGATCCGACGGTCGGATCTTCCAGAAATCGACGAAGAAACGGGCGGGACCCGCGACTTAAGTGCACAGTGCATTGGTACTGTACATGAACAGTAAACCCCAAATTCAAATATCCCTACGCGCTAACGTTCGCCAAATCGCCGTCTGGAAACCGATCATAGCACTTCAAGTAGTCGATTTGAACGGTTTCGTCATTCTGGACGCAATGGCGCTGACGGAATTTTCGTTTGACAACCCTAAAGCCTCGAAAAGCGCGATAACTGTATTCCGGAACTATATTTTATGGATCGAGATTTTATCCGGACAGTTTCTCGAAAATCAGAAATCGCTACCTGATAGGTCTCGTCGAGCCGGACGTCATGGCGAAGGCCATTTTTCGTTTCGACGACCGGAACGTCTCGAAAAGCGTGAAATAGGGCGAAAAATGCGACTTTTGCACATGAAACCCTAAAGAACTTGCCTCGAATTGCATGCCATCCTTTGGGGAAGGACTAGAGTGTGAGAAAAGTATACAGTGAGGGACTGGACAGTAAATACTAAGTGACGAGGGACTATGGTGCAAATGTGCACATAGTATATATAATGCATTAGGGTTAGGGTTTCCCTTGAACCCTAAGCCCGTAGCTCTTGCCCTAGCCGCACCCCTCAACCTCCTTCCACGCTCTCTGCCGCACCTCACGGAGCCTCCCCGCACCGGCCGCCGTCACCCCGTCGCCGGAGAAGAAGCAACAATAAAAGCTTTGCTCTCGGGTTGTTGAGGAGGAGATGCTCGGGAGGATTCTCCTTGAGCTGAGAGTTCTCTGGTGGACTCCTCTGTGAAGCCGCAACCAAGCCCGAGTGGCGCCGACGCTGGACTCCGCCGTGAGCCGCTGCGGAGGCAAGCTTCTTCCTCGATTTTCCGGCGAGGTAAGAAGGTTGGAAAATTTTTATTTATAGTGGCTTTTGAACCCGACCATCTTGTTCCTGACGTTAAGCGGAACCTTTCTGTGAAGTTTGAGCACCTGCCGTGCGTCCGGTTGCCGGCGGGAGCATCACGTCGCCGGAAAAGCAAGAATTGACCGGCACCGATCACAGGCTTCATCCGACCGACAAAATCAAGATCAAGACCGTTGATCTTGGTCTTCTCCGTGACTACAAGATGCTCCCAAAGTTTGGAGCTGATCGGTGGAGGATCCGCGGAGTTTCGGCTTGCCCTAGAACCGGGCAATAGTGCACCTCGGCCGAGCTTTGCCGACCGGCGCCGCCGCTCGTCCCCGCCGCCGGCCAACACCTTAGGAAGCTCCACCGCATCACAGGGAGTGGTCTGGTCCAAGTTGGAGGACCTCTCGTGCTCCGGCAGGGATTCCGCCATTAATGCTCACCGAGCTCGGGTGAGCTCCGCCGCCGGACAGTGACCCAGGTATGTTCTATCGGGCCATAGGAAGCTTCCTATCAACTTGCATGAGAAGTTTAACGTGGGTTTTTCTTTCTCTGTGATTGCACCCTTGGTGAGCACGAGCTCCACCGCCGGCCGCCGCCGTTGCCTCCGGTCGCCGGTGGGACACCCAGGTAATCCCTAAACCTTGCATGCCTGCTTTACATTCAAGATAGAAGCCCTCAAACCCAACCTTGCTCTGTTTATCATGTGGGTTAGAGTTTGTGATATATGTGTGAATTATGCCCACTACTTGCTCAATGAAATGCCAGAGTGAGTTTTAGTGTAGATTCTGAGCATGCAATGAATATGAAAGTTGTTACACACACTTTCCTGAGCTTGATGCTCACTTTAGATCCAATTTTGGCTGTGTGGATTTGTGTGTGGAGCAATATTGTCGTGTTAGTGAGCGAGGGATTTGGATCTTTTGATCCAGCAGATTCTGGGCTGCCCAATGGTGAGCCTGGTTGTCCTGGTGTTGCCTGGAGTCAAATGCTTCAATTTTTGTTAAATTTGGACAAGTATATTTAAAGTTGTAGTATGTTCAAGCCTTAAGCTAAATGTTTGGCCCAAAGTCTATTTCGGGCTGTTTGCGAAGCCGCGACAGTGTGCCCCTAGCTAATTTGGGGTCACTGGACGCGATGCTCGCGTCGGATTTAGGTTTTGAGCAGCCGAAGAAATAAAAATGCCTTAAGGCTATGTTAGAAGAGTAAATCATGGGCCGAAGTTTTCCTCGGGTTCCGTGCTGCCACAAATTGGTGAGCACGGTGTTCAGCAAGTTAAATGTCACCTGCTGGAAGTGACGGTTCGTTAAAATGAATTTCCAGATGAAAGAACGAGTGGAAACAATGTTCAAATTAGTATTATTATGCAATTTTGGAAAAGTTTAGGGGTCAATTTGCAAATGTAACACCCTGGCTGTCTTTAGACAGTATTTACACGCCTACTAAACATTTTGTTAGAGTCCCGTGGACTCTCGTTGATCGGGAATCGGGTTTCGTTCGGTTAATCGGCGGTTTTGTCCCGTTTAAGCTTCCCGTTACTGTTGTGTCGTCGGGATGGGTATGTGTGAGTTTATTACTGACTAAAGCTGTTTATTCAGGGCCCAGTTGTTCAGCACCAGCCTCCCAGTAGCTGTGCGGGAGTTCGAGGATCTGCCTTCATTCAGGTGGGTTATCTTCGGTCCGGGCTTTATCTTTTTGGCCCTCTGGTTGCTTTAGTCCAGTCGGACACCTGTTTTTGGTTAGCCTGTTGATTTTATCATGTACACCTATTCTTGACTATACCTGATGATTTTATCTATGTACCATGTGATCCTTCCTGATAGACATTGATTGCTTTAGACACGTTACCTATACCTGCGTGTCAGCTTTCATATCCTGATATATAGATGTCATGATCGATTATGCCTGATATTTCCTGGTGATTTTGCCTGTTCTTGATTTGTCTTGATGATGTTGCCGATTCTTGATTTAGTCCTGATGATTTTACCTGTTCTTGATTTAGTCCTGATGATTTTGCTTATATGTCATATGATCTTTTCTGATAGACATTGATCTCCGTAGACATTACATTTATACCTGCTCGTCAGCTGTTATATCCCAGTACAGTAGATTTTCAGGGTCTGATCACGCCTGTTGATTTCTATCATATATGCCCTTGTGATACTGCATTTATATCCAGAGATACTTGCTTATATATTCAGATATGCATGATCGACCCATGATTGATATACAGACAGATAGTTATTTCCCTGAGGGGATCTCGGCAGATTTGCCGACTACCCGGTCATTAGACCGTGAGCTTGAGCATAGCATTATGATTACCATGCACTGTTGTACTTCACGAACATCAGCGGAGTCATGACCCGTGTAGATGTTCTTTACCGGTAAAGTGGTCTGGAGATTGGACCCGTGAGCCCGATTGCATCTGTGAGTGCCGAGTTATTGTCAGCGGATGAGGTGCGGATCGGTGGTATTGCCTGAGGTTCTGTGAGACCAATAATGGCTTATGATGGATACTTGGATTTCTATTTTTGACGCATCATTCTCAGTTTATGCTTGATTATTCAGTTTTGTCCAGATCTCTAGCATTATTTATCTGCAGATTCCTTATGCTTGATTATTTCAATTTTGTCCAGATCTCTAGCATTATTTATCTGCAGATTCCTTATGCTTGATTATTTCAATTTTGTCCAGATCTCCAGCATTATTTATCTGCAGATTCCTTATGCTTGATTATTTCAATTTTGTCCAGATCTCCAGCATTATTTATCTGCAGTTTTGTATGCTTGATTACTATAGCTATACCCTGATTTATTCCAGCATTTATTACCTGCAGTTTCCTTGTGCTTGATTATCTGCCAATTCAGTTTCATCTGTGGATTATTGATTAGCAGTAGATCTTACCTGTTATTTCAGACTTACCCCTTGATTATTACTATCCGCAGATTATTGTACCCAGTAGGTACGATTAGCTATTTCTCGGCTCGTCGTGCCCACTGGGATACATGTACAGTGTATCTCACACCCCCTGGGTGACCATTTTTCAGGTCAGTCGGGTGCTGGGATGTCGGGACGATCCAGTGAGGCTGTCACGATAGAGTTGTCTCCCTGTTGATACATTGATGATTGAGATCTTCGAGGATGTACAGATGACCTTGGTTTATGTTATTTCAGTTTCTAGCTTATTTGGATATGTCCGATTGATGTTAGCATGATTATTTGGATTATTCCTGTTGATTAGTCATTGTTTAGTTTAGATGTTGATTGCTCTCTGACTTATGATTGGATTAGCCTAGCCGTGCATGTATAGGAGAGACCCTATCCCTTTTGGATAGGGGATTTCCTATATGTGTGGCGGTCTGTTACGCCCGTTTTTACAAACTCTGATTATTCAAAAAAAAAAAAAAAAAATTAGACTGGATTTTTAAACTCGGGGCGTGACAATAATCGTACAATATCCTCAAATCTTAAAACTCATAGCTCAACAGGGAGGTATCTCCAATAAATACATCAGTGTACAGGCTCTCAATAGATATCATATCCTCACTACAACAATCTCTCAAAAGAGGAAATAAAATAACTAATCTAATGAAGATCTCCTCTGAAGGGGTACCGCTACTCTCCAACGACAGGTAGGGATCTAGCTCTCGACTCTCTCGCCTCGAGCAATAACCGCAGAATCAGCAACACCTGCTAAGACTCTGCAAAACAAAGGAGAGGAAGGAAAAAGGAGGGGGAAAACCCCCAATGGGTGTGAGAACTACACCAAAAAGGGAGTTCTCAGTGGGTACCACCGCCATGCCCGACGGTCTGCCCACCAAGTCCTCAAGAGACAAAAATAACCAAAGCAGTAAGAACTGAACAAGAACGCTGATGACACTCAACAGCTACCCTGCCTCCATCTAAATGCCCAATAGGGGAGAATCAAAGAATGGTATGCAACCCCTAGCTCATGAAGTGCACAATCGACCCAATCGAGCTGACTGCCACATCTGGTCCAATCAAACCTGCGCCTACCTACAACCACCTCCCACTGCCGGGCAGGAATTACGTAGGGTGTCCATAAGGACTAACTCGCTATCGAATAGTGGCACACGCAGGCTATGATCAAAATCCATGCTCTCTCTCTCTCAGAATGGATAGACTAAAGATCCAGAACACCTCGCATAATGGTCGAAGTACTCTCAACGACACGGGATCACCGTCAACCCAAACGGCTCCCAACAACACTAGCACTGGTCTACATAGAGCTACTAGACTCCACTCAGCCCCCAGGCACGAGTGCAACAATAGAAGTATCAGTCTGAAATAAACCCAATCAATGGACCAGTAATCACTGGCACTGCCTGCTCTGCTGTCGAACTCAAGAACCCAATCGCGGGATACAGGCCGGCCTCGATCCATCCGGTCGCATCCCAAAGTAAGTAACAGATCGGCCTCTATCCGTCCGATCGCACACAAAAGTAAGTAACAAACCGACCTCGATTCGTCCGGTCGCACACTCCGGAGTGGCACTCGAGGGGAGCGACCCACACGAGTAAAGTAACAACTGTAACAAGTATCACTGTAACGAGTATCACGATATAGCAGGACTGGATCACGACTCTGATCAAAGCGGGAAAACTCATCCGCTAAAGGGAAACCCGATCCCCAAACTGAAACAACAGTAAACAATAAGTGGAAACTCCATCCACTAGAGGAACTCTGATACCCAATCTGATACATAAATAAATATCCGGTCAACCGCCCAATATCCGCGGTTGCCGCAATACCCCACAACTCACAATCAAGATCAACCTGTCCCAGACTCGAAGTCTCAACTACACTATCCCAAACCCCGGCTCGAACCCGAGCAACCTGAACCACATGACTATCCAATGAGGAGAAAAGAAGTAAAACATGGTTTCTCCTAAGTCAAATTCCAATATGATAGTGTAGCAATAAATAATGGCCTATCTAGATGTCCATTAAAGCATGCTTTTGTCCTCGAAAACGATAAAAGAGAATGAAGCATATAATAGCAAGGCATGCTAAAATATTCCTACTATGATACACTAATCTCACATAAGTAGGCCATTACATGAACATGTATGATCTCTATATCATCTAGTGAGGGATAAATATAACCGTCTATCATATGATAAGTCTCTAATTCACCAAACGTGAACAATGATCAGGTAAGCATCAATCCCCAAAAATCTAGGCCATTCCCTGCTTACCTCTCATCCATATCGGTTGAACATTAGTTCAGCATGCTATCAGTCATAGAGGGGTGACATTCCCACAGATGTACTTACATTAACCATAACATAAACATCCATAACAACCCTATCATTTCCTTATACAGTTACCAATATTATGCTTACCCACCTGAAGTGCTTAATCCAAGGCAAACCTGAGGTCGGTGAAGAGTGTGGCCACTTGCTAACAATATCTGCTGAACCCGTATCCACGGTACACGTCGCGCAAGCCTCGGCTCCTAACAGCTGAAAATACCCGGAAACCATCATCTCCCGTTCCAACAGGTTCAAAAACATCCGCAAACCTTCCTGGGTACAACAATAAGGTCCAAAGTTACACTCTAATCCCAAAAATTAACCAAATACACACGATCTGAAAATCAGTCCCAATGATGCCATTATTTCACCTGCTGAAAGTGCCCTGAAAATTTTAATAAAAATATCACTGCGATCGTCGTGTCGAGACCTTCGAAACGGGAACCTGTACGTCCAATTCCGAGCCCCGTAGGCCGAGTTACCAATTCCACAGTACAGGCGCGCAAAAGCTCACAACCACATAACTGTAATAATCTGCACAGTAAAAGGGAAACAGTATACCTTCGGGCAAGTCTCAGAAAAATCCCAGAAAAATACGACGAGAATCCTCGCGACGCTTAGATGCAAAAAGTGTATAGGCACGCCTCAAACCGACGCCTAAGTGCGGAGATAAAATTCGAACAAGGGGCTGTTGTCCAAAAACTCCACCAGCAAAACAGTGGCTTAGAAATGTCTCGAAAATCGTGCCACGAACTCACAATCAAGCAAGGTGATCAGCAGGGAAACCGAAGGCGTACCTCTCGTGAATCCAACGCCGTGCAAATCGTCCAAAAATACTATCAGAGTAGCGCTGTGGACCTCTCAGACCGAACTGCGACGATAACGGGCCTCCGATGAAAGATCGTCGTTCTGTGCTACGATGCCGAAGTCGTCGACGCCGCGGCTTCCAAAAATTCCGGGCCTCCGCCGAAAGATGTGCGATAGGAAGATCTCCAACTTTGCTGAAGGGTCCAAAGGCAGAGGAGTTTCGCAAAAACCCCAAACTCGGGGTGAAAGAGGGCTTTAAATAGGCCCAGCCCGAAAAAATCCAACCTTGGACTTTTGGGCCCAAAACCGGGCGCCCGGGGCATTCCGGGCTGCTACAGTGTTGGGCCCGGCCCAACACTGTGCTCGCCCGGATTGCTACGGAGCTGACACGTGGCCCAGCGCCTTCCCCCGCGCCCGGCGCACGCGCGCCCGCCACTCGCGGAGCGCCGCGTGGCCCGACAGCTCGGCGTGCGCGGCTGCACCCAGCCAACCGCGGGGCGCCACGTGGCGCCCCCACGTCGCCCGGCCGCGCCCACGTGCGCGACCGCGCCGCCCGCGGCCCCGTGTCGGGCACCTACCCCGAGGCACCCGCCGCCAGCCGCGTAGACCACACGCTCATGCACCAGCCAATGCCATCACGCCACGTGTCCCGCTCCGGTCCACCGTGCACCCGCGACACTCCCGTGGACCGCGCCCGCTGCGCCCGCCACTCACGAGGTGCCACGTGACCCTGCCCCACGGTGCACGCCGGCCCCGTGGACCGCGGGCCTGCCCGCGCGCCCGCGCGCCTGCCCGCGGTCGCTCTGCCGCCTGCCCGAGCCCGCGCCACCGCGCTCCGCCGCTTCCCGCCGCCGTCCGCCGGTGCCGGAACAGTACAAGCTGCCTCGAAATCCATGCCGGGTCATCCGGGCTCTGAAAAATACAAGTAAATAGCCAATTTTCACCGTTTTCGCGCGCTGAATCCAAATCCGCTGTCCGTTTTGCCAAATTCCAATTCCAAAATTTGTCGAAGGCATCCAGATAAGTGTTCTTAACCTAAATTTCGCGCTGAGTCCAATTCTGATGCCCGATTCGCGCGAAACCATTTCTAAACAATCGACGGGGTCAACCGATTACCCATGTAATCCATTTAACACCCGGAGTCCATCATTTATGTCCAATTGGTGCACCAACACCGCCGACACGCTACACAGGCCTCCAGAAGCTGCTAGTCACACTGTAGAAGCCCTGCAGAGATCCGGGTCACCACAAAGATGTATGTTTATTCAAGATGTACGAAGCTAAGATGTATGCCTGTACTATGCTAAGTTGTATGTTGTAAAGGATTTGAGTTGTAAATCTGAAAAGATGACTGTACTGTCCTCAGATGAACTGTGCTACGAGGACTGTACTGTGTTTGCGATGGAAGAATTGGAGTTGTAATTCTGAGAAGCTGATTTGTTACATTATGTTCTGCAATTTCCTCACTGTGTTCTCGAACTTTTAAAATTAATTGTTCTAGAATATTTTTATTTTGTTCTGTAACAGCTATATATATTTGTTCTAGAATTTTCTTTTGTCTTTACACGTTTTAGAGAGGCAACTTTCTACACAATTTTCCAATTTATTATTTTTAACAGATGTTTCTATTTGATAAATTCCAAAATTTAAATTTCCTTCAATTTTTTTAATGTATTCAAATTTAACACTGAGTACCGGTACTCAATTATGAGTACCGGTACTAAATTATGAGTACCGGTACCGGTATTGTGTGAGGAATTTTCCTGTATCGGGACTGAGTGAGAAAACCATGTGTACCGGTACTCAATTATGTGTACCGGTACTGCGTGAGGAATCAAAGTGTGAGGCTTTCGGATTTTGAGGAACTTGGATGTGTACCGGAACCATGTGTACCGGTACTCAATCATGAGTACCGGTACTGAGTGAGGAATCCAAGTGTTAGGCTTTCGGGTTTTGAGGACCTTGGATGTGTACCGGAATCATGTGTACCGGTACTCAATAATGAGTACCGGTATTGTGTCAGGAAACCAAGTGTGAGGCCTCACTAAATTATTTTGTCAAAATTATATTAAAATTTTGTATAAATTTGTAAATATTAAATTAATAATGTTTAAACAAATAAAAGAAAATAGAATATTTAAATTTATTAATACATAAAGTTTACAAGGGGAGAAGGGCACACCTATATTCATATATATAGAAGAGGGAATGGCTACGAGGGTGCTTGAGGCTCATTCAGAGAAACATATAAATTGCACTGACTCCATTACTATTTAGTACAGCTATAGATATGTTCTAATGTTCGAATGTTCATCTTGTATCTTTCTACAAGATGTTAAAATGTTCAACTGTTCATCTTGTATCTATAGCTGTTCATAAAAGTTCTGAACAGCTATAGATAAGTTATGAACATTCATATATACAAGAAGGTACATTTATACATTTATACATATATACATTCATACATTCATACATTCATACATTTATAGAAGAGTCTAAAAGTACTCCACACTTGAAAATGGAACAGTTGAAAATGGAACACAAAATACATCTTAGCACACCACGACGCGAAACTCCATCATACATCTTAGCACAACATACATCTTAGCACAACATACAACTTACAATGATGAAACTCCAATTCTTTACAAAATACATTTTCGTACAGTACAGTCATCTGTTCATAATTACAAGGCGAATTAGAATTCAATAAATGGGTTTAGCACAGTACAATAATATTTGGTACAATGATAAAAAAATAAGAGTCAATAAATCATAAGTTAAAATGCACGTTAAATAAACATAACTATCACTCATCCTCGTGGGTAGCATCATCGTCGGGTTGATGGGAAGAACTAGGTCCAGCAGCACCTGGAATCGTATCATCATGTCGGCACACAAGGAAATCAAAAAAAAAATTTAAGCCATCCTCGAGCTTCTTGAATCCTTCTTCGACTCTTTTCTTTAACGATTGCAAGTCTCAATCCAACGACTCCAACGTAAAATTCTCTTGGTGACCGGACGAGCTGTGATGTTCCCGACGGTGTGGCGCACGCCTCGACGATGCTTCAGTGTAGGCCTTCACGTTCTGAAACGTCCTCAAGGTACTTATTGATTTTGCTAAGGTAACCCCGTCAATAGGACCCAAGCTATAATCATAGTCGTCGTACGTTATGTCTACACCTTGATCTTCCAAAATCCGCATGATAAGAAGAGGGTAAGGTAATAGATCGCGATGTGATGTACCTTGCACTAACTGTGTCATTCTGTGCCAAATCAATGTTGGAATATTGATGTTCATTCCATCAGCTACCTCTGGGTGACCAAGTAAATATAAAAGAACAAGTCTATCCCATCGAATCCTCTTTGTACCCAATGTGGGCAGAATATTATAGCACAATATTAAGGATAGGATGTGATACACAGGTCTCAAATCCTTGGATTCAACGTATAGTCTATTTGTGACTGTTCCTGGCTTGCAGAGAGCATTGACAATGGTGTTCCAGTGTGTGGAATGATGAATGGTTCCAAGTGTATAATGCACTCCACTAGTGTCCACATTTAATCCAAGGAGGGCACCAATTGTGTCTGGAGACACTACAACTCTCACACCACGAACATTCGATTCTAATACCATAAATCCGGTATCTGAATCCTGACCTATTATGTGACCTCTCATATAAAATTGGCGAATGAGCTCTAGACAGAAACCTTTACGACCGTGTATGCGGCCGACAGGTTCGATAGGCGCCCTTTGCAAAAGCTGGGCAAATTCAGGAACTTCTGTAGTCAGCTCGTCAAAGTTGACATATCGCTCTCCGATGCAAGTTCGGCTTGCAAAGTCTTCTTGTCGTTTAGGATCAACGTCGCCCGTGTCTACCGCTCGTTTTGTTCGCTGTTCTCTGCGTGACGTTGCTGACATGCGTGGCCCGCCAGTGCTATGTCGTGGAGGGGAGGCCACACCCGTATCAGACATTGAAGGCATAGGCGCCTTTCCTTTATCATCGGTGGCCGCCATTTCAACATCAGCAGAATGTTCAGAATGTTCAGCTGAATCACTACTCTGTGAATCATGTGAACGGTCCCTCTTGGAGGCTTGTTTCCCTCCACGGGCACGGCCATGCCCACGGCCACGCCCTCGCCCACCACGATCCCATCACCGGCCATTAGCTATATGAGCCTCAATTACAGAAACAGTTAGCAACCAACTTGTATGCACTGTATCAAACTATTCGTAAAAATCATATAAGTTCTGAACAGCTATAGATAAGTTCTGAACATTCATATATACAAGATGGAACATTCATACATTTATAGACATTATTGTATGAAGATACAATATAAACAATTGAAATTAGACTTCATACACTTGAACATTTGAAATTAGACTTGAAGACTTGAACAAGATGGAACACTAACTACAATATTGCAAACAAGTGATCCCTTTTACCCATGTTGTGTATACATTACATATACATTACAGATATAATGTTAAAACCCTAAAAAATTAACAAAAATGCACTTAACTAAATTAGTGTAACACAAAAAGGCTTATAAATGTTCACCAAACATTATAAAAAAGATGCTCAATTGTTGAAGTGTTCATCTTGTATCTATAACTGTTCATACAAGTTCTGAACAGCTATAGGTAAGTTATGAAGTTCTGAACAGCTATAGGTAAGTTATGAACATTCGTATATACAAGATGGACCAATTTAAATTATAATAGTGACAAGATTGTCTAAAGAGTCAATAAAAATTGAACAAGTGTTCCATCTTGTAGTTGTTTTAAGGAACACTTGTATCTTCATACAAATAGTTACAAGAATGTCTAAAAAACTGCATACAAGAGTCTACAAGTACTCCACACTTGAAAATGGAACAAGTGTTCCATCTTGTAGTAGAAAATGGAACAATTGAACATGGAACACAAAATACATCCTACCAAACAACGACGAACACAAAATAAATTAGGGTTTTACAGTTTTACCTTTAGGGATTGTTAGAGAGGGAAAGAGGAAGTCTCGGGAATGGATTGTGGAGGAAGAAACAGAGGAGACCGGCAATATCTACCGAATCCGCAGATGGCGTACCGGTACTCGCCCTTCGCCCACCACGACGCTGAACAGCTAAAGGCGGTTTTCATAAAAATCAGTGGCCCTCTGTGCCGTTCTTTTCTGTTCGGCTCCTAGTTGCTAATATGGGGTAGAGGGGATTAGGGCATGGGTTTTTTTCGTTCTTCCTTTCTTTTATGTTTTCCTTCTTTTATTTCTTTGCACGTGGCCCCATCCAACTATTTACCCATATTTTAACTTTATTATAATATAACACATATTTAAATTTATTAATTAATTTCACCTTTCAATATTTTTATTGTATAAAATAAAGTAAAGAAATTTTCACTTTATTTTAAAATAAATGAAAATTTTATATTTATGTTTAATTTGTAAACTAATTAATAATATTTTTGATATAAAGTTAATTTTTAAAAAAATTTATAAAACCCGAGCCTGCGTACCGGTACTCAATTATGCGTACCGGTACTGATGTACAGATGGTTCCGGTACACATCCAAGTTCCTCAAAATCCGAATGCATCACACTTGGATTCCTCACTCAGTACCGGTACTCAGGATTGAGTACCAGTACACTTGGTTCCGGTACACACCCAAGTTCCTCAAAACCCGAAAGTATCACACTTGGATTCCTCACTCAGTACCGGTACTCATGATTGAGTACCGGTACACATGGTTCCTGTACACATCCAAGTTCCTCAAAACCCGAAAGCCTCACACTTGGATATATTCCTCACATAATACCGGTACTCAGGATTGAGTACCGGTACACATGGTTCCGGTACACATCCAATTGCCTCAAATCCCAAAAGCCTCACACATGGATTTCTCACTCAGTCCCGGTACACGAAAGTTCCTCAAAACCAGAAACCTGAGACACTTGGATTCCTCACTAACGGTACTCAGTATTGAGTACCTCACTAAATTTTTCTTTAAAATTATATAAAAGAATTGTATAAATTTTTATATTTTAAAATTAAAAATTTTGAAACTAATATAATTTAATAAAATATTTATATTTAATATAAATTAAAGTTATAAAATGTAAAATATGGAAAAAAAAATAAATTAGTGAGGTACTCAGCATAAAATTAATCAGATTTACAACGAATCACTACAACTCACCATAAAACAGAAACCGATCATAACTAAGATACAATGAATCAATAGAAGGAATCAATACTGTATTCATCAAATTTACAACGGATTGATACAATACAACATAAAACTGAAACTGATCAAAACAGGGATACAATGAATCAATACAATATTCATCTGCTTTACAACGAATCAATACAACTCAACATAAAACTAAAATGAAACTGATCAAAACTGGGATACAATGAATAAATAATATGACTTCATACAATATTCATCGGATATACAACAAATCGATACGACTCAACATATAACTTAAACCATAGTATTTATTGTACATAATTATCTTTACGTACTAGATGCGAGCATCGAACTAGAAGTCACGCAACAGGGATCTCGTAAGATTTTGCTCACCATGCGCGCCCGGAAATACGGGGGATCTTTTTCATAAACCAAAAGATCGGGGGAGCCGCCTCTTACAATTCTTTCAGCAAATAGGCATGTGTACATGCCACAATCAACCTCAGTCGAACCTTGTTGCTGACAATCTAGCTGCCATATGACATTTGGGTGGCCGATGCGTTGTTCAAGGATAAACTCAAAATAGGATGCAAACCACTTTGCCTGCATATGAGAAATAGTTAAGTCAATCTTCTATGCATATATCAATGTAATAAATATAAAAGTAATATACATACAAATACGTTTGCCGCATCCTTTGCCACACGATGACTCCACAAGGAATTCCAACTCTCAAAATGGGATTCCTTCAAATCAATGACAAGCAAATGCCAATGCCAATTACTATTTACAGGAATAATTATAAATCTATTACAGCTGATACTTTCCGGAGTTATTATTTCCAAGAAGTGTCGTACGGATGACGAATCGTAGGCGACATTCCGGATGAAGTTAGCTGTGATTGCCTCGTCCAGCCTTATTCCTGCTATCTTGTTAAGTATGTGCATCTGGACATAAAAGGGAATATAGTTAGAACATCAATCTAATAATCAATTCCTTACAATCTTTTGGGTTTTTTTAAATGCTTATCACGACAAAAGGTTTGAATGAATAAAATTATGGTGAATAATGCAACATAAGTAAATAAACAAAAGGTCATAAATATTGAATGACTACTGTTCTTAATAGTTCAGAGGCTTTTATGTTTCAGCATTATAATTGTGCAATATAAAAGGGATCAGATTTTGATGTCACAATATAAGAGAACAAAATTGTGTTGCAGTGTACATTCTAAATTCTCAAATGTGTTGTCATATATATACAAAATAGCTAAATTTGATCTTAAAAAGACACGTATAATTCGTGGTATCATTAAGGTCATATGTACATAAATGTAACTTTATAAAAATAATATAGTACTGAAACAAATATCAAACTCACTGAAACTTCAGTTCGACAAAAAAGAGCAGGATGGCTAAATTTCTGTACACCCTTCATATCCATCGTATTAAGAATATGAAAATACACATTTATCACCTATATTAGAACACAAAAAGAAATTATGTTAAAACACACACACACACACACACACACATATATACACACACACACACACACACACACACACACATATATATATATATATATATATATATATATATATATATATATATATATATATCACAAGATTTAACTAGTTTTTTGTCGTTTAGACTGCACGAACCTCATCGCGGGTCGGGCCTCCAAATAAGAAGTTTCGGAGGATTTCGCCACTAATAGAAGGCGAATCCGACCCTTTGGTGCTATCTTCCCATATAGCTCCCCTATCAAAAAGAATTAGAGATATTATGCTAAGTAATGAGAAAATTGAAATAGACATATATAACAATTAAAAGAATATATGATATAGTGGACTAACTTAGTTATTGGTTGTGCTATAAAAAAGTTGATTGCAAAATCTTCATCTTTAGGAATTTTATCTCGACCCGGATAGTCGCGACGAGGCTCAATAATGAATCCGGGTGAGCTATCTAGAGAGGGTTCATCCGGAACATTGATGGATGAAACTCCACCTTCTGGATCATCAAACTCTTTTTTTAATGCCTGTTATCATTCAAAACATTATGCAATTGTCATACTTTATAAAATTGTTAAGATTAAATACAATAAACTTAATACAATAATACCATAAGGACGTCGGCAATGGCCCCGGAAGCAGAATCTGAAGCTTCAGTTTGTTTCGACCCCTGCTCTTTAGAATCAAGGCAGCGCTTTCTAATATAATATGTTTTTTTCCTCTTTTCCCGGCCGTGAAATCATCTGATAATTCCTTTCGCTTCCTTTCACGGCCTTTAATTCTTTCAATTCTTGAAGGGACGTCGGTTGTAATATCGGCAGTGGGCACCACTATATTAATCTCACCAGCATCAACGGGATGTTCGCTGGATTCTTTCCCTATTGTGTGCTGCCCACCTTCAGCCTGATCTTCAACATTTTATTTTTCGACATCGCCTGTCGTGCCGCCTTCTCCTGCTGCAACAGCAGAGCCGCTCAAAATTTGATCCTGAAGCTTCTTATTTATATCCTTTAACTTGATATTCTCTACTTCCAAGATTTTAATCCGCTCTTCGAGGCCATAAAGAGCTTGTTCCAAATTATTAATTAAATTTCTTATATTGCTACTATCCCCAGCTCTAGAGGTAGTAGCCACAGGAGTAGCCGGTTGAATCTGAATCAATAAAGAAGCATGCAAAGACGGTCAGTAGGGAAATTAGTAAAGTAACCGCATCATAACGTATATAATCCTTAACTTATACAATACCTGCGGCAGCTGCCCAACACGTGCCGTACGATTTAATATATACATTTCTTCCGGACGATAGGTAAAGTTGGGTATAACCTGCAATATATATATATATATATATAACATTAGATATTTACATTTAATATTTTAAAGGAAATTTATAAATTTAACAATCCTAAAAGAATTTATTACCTCTGAAGGAGAATAAGACAACAATTTTTTTCTAAGCTTATCGTAGCTCCTAAATGCTACTGAAGCTTTCCATTTTCTCATCCGTGGGACAACCTTATCCCCATCAGAAGTACCCAAACCCTTTATATGCTCATACGCCCAGCTCTACATTTATGATCATCATGACTTATCAGTAATGGAATGAACATATGAATCTTTACAAAATAAAATATGTTAAAACACTAATTTAGAATTATACTCACCGTGAAGGCTACTGTACACCCATCAATATAGTCGGCATTTATTTCGTCCCCTCTATTCCGACGCTTTACAAGAAAATTATATATAGTATGCCCCCAGGCATAGTCGCCTATTCTATGTATATCATCTATATATCTATACAGAGCCTTCGGCACATTGTAGTAGCTAGTGGGAAAGAGAACCGTCGCAAAAACATATAATACAAAAATGGAGACAAAATCAGTGACGACGTCCCCACCCTGCTGTCCAACAAGAGTGTATAAGATATGACGAAGTTTTCTTCTATCAACGTGCTTATAATCGCCATTAAAGTATTTATCAAAAATATTCGAATTTATACTCTTTTTTTACCATTCAATCGGCTCCCCCTGCGTCGGTAGCCCAACCAAGACAGCTATTTCATCCGGAATAAGGGGAATGAAAGTTTCTCCGATTCTAACACCTCTGTTCTCCTCATCCCAAAAACTTAGGAGAGTATCTACTAATACAAGGTCTTGCTTTAGAGGTGGAAGGTCAATATATGAAGCAAATGGCGTTGTTCTCAAGAGTGTCATTTGTTCAGTAGAGATAACTTCCCTTAGTGCTGGGCCAGCGGTGGTATAGTTGGCATCAGTCTTGGGAGACTCTTGTACATTCATCGTATTGTATAAATGGTTTGGATAACATCTTCCACAAACCAATTGAATCTTCGTTGGGCTCTTTCTCCTACCATGACTACTAGTGGTGGCCTCCTCGGCCACTCTGCTCGATGACATAGCTCTGGTAGAAACCATATCTTCAGCTGCATTATAATCACCATATCAGTTTGTATTGATAAAATCATATCTTAGTACAACATGAATTTATGGACTATTCAAAGCAATATGGACTTTTTAAAGAGCTATATATGCACTGATGAAAGCAAGGAAAGCATACAACTAATCCGTTTTGTCTATATGACTGTAAAGAAACAATATATAGCTGTTACCTAAACCAATATTCCTGACCAATTGCAAAATGTTACAATTGTAATAATTGTAATATATGGTACCCATATATTCATGTTGTACAGCTCTTTAAAAGGTCAATAGTCCTGAACAATTACAAGAATTCGGTTCATTGAGGTGAATTTGAACATCACAGACTACTGCATGCCTGGAATGACTGGTTATGATCTTCTCTAGAAGATTAAGGTAGATGTTGCAGTATTTTTTGCTTTAATTTCTTGACACTAGTATTATAGGGGTATTCCGGTACACAATGTACCGGTACAAAGGTGTTCCTCAGGTTGGTACCGGTACACAATGTACACAATGTACCGGTACACTTATTTCTGTACAAAGGAAATGGTCTAATTGGGGTTTTTTTAAAAAAAAATAAATTGCTGAATTCAGGAGTCTTCATCTCTTAAAGACATGAGTAGTGCTATGGGTGAAATTCCAGTTGTGACAATGTCATCTGAGAATGTGCCCTTCAGGATTAACAGGTGAGCTCAGTATACACTACAAAGCTGCTATGATCTCATGATAATTGGTACAATAACAAAAATTGAAGCAAAAACAGAAAAAGGAAAAAAAAAAAAAAAAAAAAAAGGAAACCATACCGATCGGCGCGGCGAGGCGGGGTGACTAAACCCTAAACCCTACACAATGGAGGTGACGGAGGCGAGAGAGCTCTTCGTCGAGCGGTCCTCGGGTGCTGAGCAAGGCGATTCGAAGGCAACCCTAGACGACGGAGATGAGAGAGGCCTTGTTTGATCGGCCCTCGGCTGCTGGTCGTGAGTCGTAGCGAGCGAGCGAGAGAAAGAGCCCTAGAGAGAGAGCGCGAGCGCGAGAGAGAGAGGGAATGGAGAAAGAGCGAGCGCGAGAGAGAGAATGGAGGGGAGAGTGTTTTAGAAAGAGAGAAAAGAGGAGAGGCAGGGTGAGAATAGAAGAGAATGAAATCCCGCTTAATTATAATCAATCCCAGCCACCCAGCTTCGGGGTGTATGATGTACACCCCGAAGCTGGGTGTACCGGTAGCACTATATATATATATATATATATATATATATATATATATATATATATATATATATATATATATATACTAGTAAATACACATGCGCTACATATTTTAATTTGCATACTAAATTAAAAATATTAAATTATAATTTATATAATTTAAATTTAAAAATTTTGTCTATTTAAATTATAATTTTTATAACTTTTTTCTAATATAATGAATTATATAATTTAACTACTCTCCATTTACAAGAGAAGATAAGTTGTTCTATTTTTCCTCTTTCGTTACTTGTAAAATAATCATTAATTAGAGTATAAACATGGAAAAAAAAAAAAAGATATGCTCAAAAAATATATATAGCTAGAATTAATTATTTAATAGATTAGGTGTATGCACCATAATCATTCTAACTAAACTATAAATATCTTAATTTTTAAATCTAAATATAAACTAATATGTTCTATATAATTTTAAAAGTTTATTTATATAAATTATATAATTTTTATAATCATTTTCTAATATCATGAACTATATAACACTATAAAAAAATTAATATTTTAAGACGTTTTTTTATACTAAATGATACTTAAAAGCATCCCAATATAGTCTAACGTTATATTTGAAAGTGTTAGTAAATGAAGAGTCCCCACGTATATACCGATATTTATGCCAAGTGTCGGTAAAATATATTCTAACGTTTTAAACCGTTAGAATTTTTTAAAATATCAAAAAATTTAAAATAGTACTAAAATTTATTATTTAATAAAATAGTTTAATATAATAGAGATTTCATATGACGATGATTTTTGAAGCGTCAGTATTTACTATATTGTAGGGAAGCTTGGGGACACTTTCCCCAAATATCGTCTAAAGTGCATCCTTTCATTAAGATTTTCTTGTAGTGTAATTTTGTAACACTTGTTTTCTTGCCTATTTGACATTTAAATATTAAATTTTCAAACTTATAATATTTTAGAACTCGTAAAATAGATTTTCTATAATGGAGTACATATGTTTTATATCACATATGTAAAATTAAATTATTTTTAAACATAATGTGTTAAATTTTAAATATAGCTATAAAAGTATACAAACTCTATGTACTAATTTCTCACCTTCAAGACCTAATTAGCTTGTTACCGATAAGAATGCACAAATAAGACCACAACATTAGCCATGAACCTTATTAACTTGTTAGCATATTTTTCACTTCACCTCTGATTTGAAAAGTTAATTTATATTTTATATATATATATATATATATATATTTCATTGTAAAAGTTTAATTTTAAATTTTTATATTTAACAGTACAAAACAATCAAAACCATAAAATAGTGTAAACTATATCGGTATTTCTAATCTGTTTTCAAGAATCAATTTGTATTCAAACTTTTTTGTACAACTAAAAAGATATAATTAATAAATTTAATTTAATTTTAATTTTTAAATTTTAATTTTATTTGCATTGAGTTGAACCACCCGAAATTCATCTAATAGTATATATATGTAATTAATAAAAATAAATAAGTTTATTAAAAGAGTATGTGAAAGGTCATAAAAATTTAATTTTTATGTGCATTTTATGTAATTAATAAAAATAAATACGTTTATTAAGAGAATATGCAAAAGGTTATAAAAATTTAATTCCTATGTATATTTAATTTAATATTTGAAGTTATATTTATTAAGAGGGTATGTGAAAAGTTTTAGAGATATTTATTAATCGAAAAATATAACTTACTAAAATACCCCTCATACAAAAGGGTGAGGATAAATTATTAAAACTAACTTACTATAATAATATTAAATTTGAACTCGAAGTTTAATCTGGAATGAAAATTTGAATTTCTATTATAAATTTTAATTATACATCAAAATTATAAATTTAAATTTAAGTTTAATTTTTTAATTCAAATTTTATTTATATTGAATTGAATCATATGAAATTCTTTGAATTCAAAATTTAAAACTCATGTATAAATTTACAATTTGAATATAATATGTCAAATTAGAATATTAAAATTTAAGATTTAAAAATACATTTTGATCATATAAATTTATTAGATATGTTATTAAAGAAAAGATTTTATTTATAAGACCGTTTGTGAAGCGCTTAGTTGTTTTTAAAATTTATAATATAAATTAAAATTTTATGTTTAAATTGTAAATTTATAATTTTGAATTTAATTTCTTAATTGTGAATTTATAATTTAAGTTTTAGTGTATAATTCGTATTTTGAATTTAACCAACAAATATAATTACAAATTTATAATAAATATTATTAAATAAGTATTATAATTAGTGATGTGAATAGCATTTTAGTAATTATATATATACCGATGGACAAAATAAGATGCTAACAAACATATTTACTAATAATATAATAAAATAATAATAATAATAAATATAAGAATAATTTTTCTTTTTTTAACTTTATTTTATTTAATGGCGACAGAGTTTTCGTCGGACTTTTTTTGAAAATAACCCTATAAATTTTTAAACTTTGCAAAATAATCCTGTGTAAAATTTTTTTGCAAATCTAACACTGCTTTTGCCAGCTCGGCGCCACGCTGGGTGGATCACCTGAAGGTGGTGAATCATTCACGGCCTTCAGTGTTTTTCCTGAAGACGGTGAATCATTCACCGTCTTTACCTGTGAAGACGGTGAATGATTCACCGTCTTCAATATATATGCTGAAGGCGGTGAATCACCGTCTTTAGTATGTATGCTGAAGGCGGTGAATGCTGAAGGCGGTGAATGATTCACCGGCTTCAGCGCATTCCCCTGCACTTAGCCAAATTTCGCTAAATCCTAGGAAATTGGCTTGTGTAGTTTTTGTGCTAAAGACGCTGAATTGTTCAGCGCCTTTAATACAATGAAGAAGACGCTAAACAATTCAGCGTCATTAGCATTACACTAAAGACGCTGAACGATTCAGCACCTTTAGCATTACACTAAAGACGTTGAACGATTCAGCGCCTTTAGCATAAACGCCTTGATTCAGCGCCTTTAGCATAAACGCCAAAGGCGCTGAATGTTCAGCGCCTTCTTCACAAACAAAACCCCGCACGGCACAGTGCCCTCCTCACTTTCCCTCTTCACAATCGCACAGTATTCCCCCCTCCCCCTCTCCCCCTCTCCCCCTCTCTCCACGCCATCGCCATCGCCATTGCCATCGTCGTCGCCGGAGCCAGAGCCGGAGCTATCGCCAGAGCCAGTGCCCACCGTCACCTAGCATAGCAGGTTGCCTCATTTCCCTCTCCCTCTCCCTCACTATCCATCTCTCCCTCTCTCTCATTGTCCCTCTCTCTCTCTCTAACTGAGATGGAGATCTCTCCCTCTCTTTCTCTCACTGGCCCTCTCCCTCTCTCTCACTGTGAGATCTCACAGTGAGAGCTCACAGTGAGAGAACAGTGAGAGATAGATTCACTGTCCCTCTCGAGCTCACAGTGAGAGTTCTCTCTCTAACTGTCCCTCTCTCTCTCTCTAACTGAGAGAGAGCTCTCATAGTGAGAGATCTCACTGAGAGATCTCATTGTGAGATCTCTCACAGTGAGAGTATTCTCACACTCTCACTATCCCTCTCTCTCTCACACTCTCTCTCTCGCAGTGAGAGATCTCACAGTAAGAGATTTCAAATCGGGAAAGGATACTCTCACTGTCCCTCTCAGAATTGTAGTATAACAATTTTATAAATCAATATTTTTTTTGTAGTTAACATGACTAATCGTCGCATGCTACTAAGTGTTCATTGGGATGGACAGTTAGTTATGGATGAGAATGGTCCAAAATATATCGGCGGTCGAAAAAAATTAATCGCGATACGTTCCGATTCTACATATACTAGTTTCAAGACGAAAATGTATCATTTGGTAAATTGTACAAGAGAAGAATTTCGTTTAAAATTCACTATGCGTACCCCTACGGTCGGGATTGAATATTTAGCTCACGAAATAGTAAATGATGAATCATTAGAGGGAATGATTGGATTATGTGAATATTATAGTTTTGTGATCGTATACATTGAGAAAGATCTACATCCGTTGGAGAATTTTGAATCGTAAGGCCATTACACGAGAATGCTCCACAATTATATTGATGTGGGTCCTCCCGCCAATGTAATGGATAATCAAAATATATCAAGCGAAGGTGATGTAAGAATGACAAGGTTAGTAAAATAACATAATAAATTGGTAATTTGTTATCTTCTTTGGTAAAACTTAATCATTATATATACTGCAGAGAAAGTGAGTATTGGCATATTGAGACTGTTGTACCTTGCTTGATTAGTACTGTGCCACCAACGACCACACACACGCAAGCCACGACCTCACGTGGACAATGCACGACCTCCCATCTAGAACCAAGGATGTCTCATCTACAACTACAACCTTATGATTGGGGGTAAGGACAAATTAAATTATATTATTAATTAATGGGATATGTGGAGGTGGTAATGTTGGAATTTTATTTTTAACAAATGTGCAGGTTATCTACTTCCTATAAACATTGGAATAATCATGTTATTAATGATTTTGGTACTAATGTTGACGGGGGATGTGATAATATTGATGAAGAAGGTGACGAATGAGGTGCTAATATTAACGGGGGTGGTGATAGTGATGAGGATGCACCAATTAATGATGATCAGAACAGTAGTGAGGATGACGATTTGATTGATCAATCTCCAGATATAGATGATGATCATGATGGAGGGTTGAATTATTTTGCAAATGCAATTTTCAATGAAATCGACAACCCAGAAATAAGCAACGAATATGTAGACAATCCTGACGAGAAAATTGAATTTCTTGATCATCCGGAACATTTTCCTTCAGATAATAATTGGATAAATCAGTATATTGTAGATCCTACGGAGTTTGATATTCGACAAATCAATATTGGTCTATCTAGCATTGACGGGACTTGGGTTGGACACGTCTTTCATGATAAGGCACCTTTATTGAACGCTCTAAACCGGTGGCATATTGACCATAATGTTCAAATGAAAGTATTGAAATCTACTAGAACGACTTATACTGTCAAATGCACGGTAGATGGATGTCCATGGAGATTACATGCTTCAGTTCCTAAGGGCCCGTTTGGTAACGGGTTAAGGCAGAACTAGCTAATCTAGGGATAAGTATAAAGTACGGAACTAGTGTAAAAAAGCGTTTGGGATGGTTCCAGGGATAAGAGATTTTGTGTTTGGTATGATAATGAGGAATAAGATGAATAAAGAGGTTAAGTTGGGATAAATTACCTTTTTGCCCTCAAGCTTTATTATGTGATAAAAACTTAGTAAAATCTAATTTTTTCTTTTTAAATAATGGATTAAAGCCTTACAAAAATTAAGATAAAATCATAATCAAAATTAAATTAAATTTTATGAAAATAATATTTAATTTAAATTTTCATTTGCTCTAATTTTTTTATTAAAAAAAATTATTCATCATATTTTTAGAAAAATATTTTGTTTAATGGATAAAGGCATATGCCATTTGTTTGCTATAAATTCCATATTACTTCCCTACTAATATATACAATTTAAATTTAATCCCAGTACCGAATGTAACAGACTCACATGTTTATACATCTGTCATAAGCACACATCTGTTTATAACAATAATTTTTTTTCAACGTAATTATCGCCTGACTAACTTCTATTATTCCACAATTGATCTGTAATATCAGTTCGAATGGCGTCGCTGTCACGCCCCGGAGTCGAAACTGCGATCCGGGCTCGCCAACAGATCCGCCACCTATGCCAAACCCGCATAGACGAAGCGTCCTACCAGCAAGAAATGTACTACAGCTAAACAGATATCAGAGCTATAAATAAAAATCTGCTGTAAACTAAAATCAATCACTGTACAACTGAAAATAATACAACAATGTCCATCTCCCAAAAATTATAATCATATAATATCCTCATATACAAGCTCAAAACTCAACAGGGAGATATCTCCAATAAATGCATCAGTGTACAGGCTCTCAATACATATCATCCTCACTACAACAGTCTCTCAAAAGAGGAAAATAAAATAACTAATCTAAAGAAGATCTCCTCCGAGGGGGGGGGGGGGTACCGCTACTCTCCAACGACGGGTAGGGATCTAGCTCGCGACTCTCTCGCCTCGATCAACAACCGCAGAATCAGCAACACACGCTAAGACTCTGCAAAACAAAGGAGAGGAAGGAAAAAGGATGGGGAAAACCCCTAGAGGGTGTGAGAACTACACCAAAAAGGGAGTTCTCAGTGGGTACCACCGCCAGACCCGACGGTCTGCCCACTAAGTCCTCAAGAGACAAAAGCTAACCAAAGCCGTAAAAACTGAAATAAGGAAGCTGGAGACTCTCAACAGCTATCATGCCTCTAACTAAATGCCCAAAAGGGGAGAACCAAAGAGTGGTATGCAACCACCAGCACATGAAGTGCACAATCGACCCAATCGATAGACCAGTAATCACTGGCACTGCCTGCTATGCCTGCCATGCCTGCCATGCCTCTCGTACAACGGTCAACAACTCACAATGACCTTGGGACAACCGTCGATCTCCAAACGGTTCCCAACAACACTAGCACTGGTCTAAACACGGCTACTAGACTCCACTCGGTCCCCCTGACACGAGTGTAACAGTAAAGTAAACATCTGTAATAAACCCAATCTAGTGACGCCAGAAATACTGGTACTGCCTGCTGTGCCTGACGAATCGGGTATGCTGGCCAATGCATAACACCGATAAGGGATAGGATTCTCAAGGACTCAAAGTAAGTAACAGATCGGCTGTGACGCCCCACTTCCCAGGGGGTCACCCATCCTAGAACTACTCTAGCTCTAGCACGCTTAACTCTCATGTTCCTCTTGGATTTTGCTACCATCCAAAATGCTATAGCCAGGTTAGAGATTTAGTCCTATTATATCATTTATATATAGGACTAATCCAAATTCCGGGGGTGTCACATTCTTCCCCCCTTTAAGCCCTGACGTCCACGTCAGGCTTAAGCACACTCACAAGCACCAGGCGATGTGAGACTCATCTCGCTAGCCTTAGCCGACCTTGTTGGGAGCTGCACTCCACCCACAACGGTCAATAGCCGGGGAGCCTCGCTCTACCCGCTATATAACCCTGGCTCAGCCGAGACTCATCTCACATTTCCGGCTGGTGAATGTCTCTGATACCAACTGTGACGCCCCACTTCCCAGGGGGTCACCCATCCTAGAACTACTCTAGCTCTAGCACGCTTAACTCTCATGTTCCTCTTGGATTTTGCTACCATCCAAAATGCTATAGCCAGGTTAGAGATTTAGTCCTATTATATCATTTATATATAGGACTAATCCAAATTCCGGGGGTGTCACATTTATCTGTCACGCCCCGGGGTCGAAACTGCGACCCGGGCTCGTCAACAGATCCGCCGCCCATACGGTGAACCCCGTATAGACGAAGCGTCAAACCTGCAAAAGGAGGATACTATACTAAATAGATATCAGAGCTGAAAATAAACTACTAGAAATAAAATAAATACAACTCCAAGTACTCACCACAAGTACAAAAGTCGCTCAACTCTGATATAAAAGTACAACTCTATCCCTCGCTACAAATCTCTCAACAAGAACTCTCAAAATAATAAGGGTACATCTACTCTCTGGACAACGACTGGTAGGGATCTAGCTCGTGACTCCCTCACCTCGATCCGAAGAAGCAGCAACTGGAGCAGCAGAAACAGGAGCAGACGTCCCTGGGGAAAATACACCACGACGGGTGTGAGAACTACATCCCACAGTAGTTCTAGTGGGTGCCGTCAACAAGCCCAACGGTCTGCCCACTAAGTCTACTAGAGGCATAAGGTAATAAATGAAATACTGAAAGAAGAGCTGGAAAAGAATATCTCTACAGCTACTATGCCCCTATCTAGATGCTCAACAAGTGGAACAGAAGGAAAACATGATGCATCTACTAACTCTCAGGTATAGCAAACCAAACTATAATGACTGCCACATAGGGTCCAGTCAAACCTGCGCCCACCTACTGCTGCACATCCTCAACAGGACGGTCTACCGTAGGGTGTCCATGACTGCCACTTCTGGGCTAGCCAGAGGGACGGCGTCGACAAGTCACGATAGAAGAACTCAATCTCACGCCGGTTACAACAACCCGGTCTAAAGCTCAATCTCAACGCCGGTTACAACTACCCGGTCTAAAGCTCAATCTCGACGCCGGTTACAATAACCCGGTCTCGCCTACTCCGGAGTGGCACTCGAGGGGAGCGACCCGCTCGAGTCAAAAGTAACCCATGTCCAACAGCTCTGTCAAGTATCTCAGCCAATCAGGCAAAAGTCGACACTATGCTCAAAGTGGAGACTCACTCAATCCACAATGCAAAAACCCAGCCCCAACTGATGTATAACAATAATCGGTCAGACCGCCCACAGTTCGCGGTTACCGAAATATTAACCCGAGTCGATAATCTGGTGCAATCCCACCCGACTCAACAATATAGCTATACTATCCCCCATCCCTGCTCTCTAACCTGAGCAACAAGGAACACTCGACAGTCGGGACCGCTGTCGACCCAACGGCTCCCTAAAACAGGCATCACTGACAGGATAACTCCACAACAGAAACAATAAAGGGTCCGGGAGCCCCGGAAGACTAGAACCTACAACCCTAATCAAACAAGAACAGGCTCTAGGCATAGCCTCCCGTTGTTCTCGTCCCAAAGGGAAAAAGGCAGACCTTGGAACCCAGACCACTCGAACCATCTCGGGTGGTTAAATTTATCAGAAAAAAGGTGATATTTCTTATTGAAAGCCATTTGATCTGAAAGAAATCCATATTTAATGATTTTTAGTTCTTTTTAGGAAAACAATTGAAAACAAGCTTTATATCCAAGCCTCGTAGAGCTAATGCCTTTGTCCAATCAAACAAGAACAGACTCGGCGACTCCACGATGCTCAGAAGAAAACATTGGTTGACTAAAATTATATGTGTGTCCAAAAAAATAGTACTGGGTTCAAGGTCCTGCTATCGCTGGTATAAAGCTGCCACTGACACAGTGGCGACAATAAAACAAGAAACCAAAACATCTCGGGACCGCCGTCTACCAAACGGCTCCCGCCACGGATGAACGATCAACTGTATCTATCAGACTCCACTCTGCTCCCAAGCACGAGTGCAAGAATGCATCCCACACTTAAAGAAATCCGACCACTCGGCCCACTACTCGGGCGAGTAAAACACTATGTCCAGGAAAGAAAAGAAGTGTGGATGTCTAAAGCAGAATAAACCTAGCCCAAGTTGAAGTTTTCTACAGTCTGGCTGAACATGCTGCATATGACGGGGTGCTAGGTCAAATTCCAAGATAATAATAATAATTTTACAGAGTAGGAACAAGAGATCGCGTGATCATCACATAACTCTAGAATCAACAGCTATCACATTCTAGCATGCTACACAGGAATATCACTATCATGCATGGTCCTACTATAGCAGATTTAATGCACATTCCATCATTCTTGGAGACAGGGCCACCCACCTGAAGGTGCGCAACTGTCCAGGGTCGTACAGCAAAGAAAGCCCAGAAACAGATTTACCAGCACAACCACCAAGCAACCAGTACACTAGCAGTGTTTAACGCATCCTGGGTACAAAAATACCACCCAAAGTTACATTAATTCCATCAAATTCCAAGTTCCACAAATCTGCTGTGAACAGTCCCCTTAAAGCGAAATTTTCACCTTCTAAAAATTCCCAAAAAATTCCCAGAAAAATATCATGGCGATCCTCGCGTCGATACCTTCGAAACGGCTGCTTGCACGCCCAAATCTGAGTTCGGTAAGTCAAGATATAAATTCGGCAAGGTGGTATACACAAACAAAAATCTGTAAAAAGACTGTACACTGTTCACAGAGAAAACAGGGATTTTCACCTTCAAATAAATCTCAGTAAAATCCAATAAAAATACGAGCGCGTTCCTTGCGATCTGTAGATGAAAAAGTTGTATAAGCACGTTTCCGTCTGACGCTCGTGCGCGAAGATAGGGCCGAAATACTCTGCCGCTGTCTCAGAAATCCACACAGAAAAAAGGGGGTCACTATTTGACTCGGGATCCGTGCAAAAACTCAGAACGGAAAAGCGCGATCAACACAAAAGATGAAGCCCTACCTCTTAGGAGTAAGTTGGCGCAAGAATCGCTGAAAAAGGAGGTCGGAGTAGCCCAGGGGAGTCAAAACACTGCCGCTGCGACAAAGAACAACACAGGAAAAGCAACATCGCGCCGCGCCGAAAAATCCAAAACCTTGGGATGCGTGCTCCCAAAAATTCCTAAACTCTGCGGGAAGATCAAGGATTTAGAGAGGAACAAATCATCTAAAGATTGCTCGGGCAGATGGTGCGTGGGCTGAGAGAAAAGAGCCAAAGAAGAGGGCTCGGGCTGCTATTTATAGGCAGAAGAAAACAATTGGGAAAATTCCCATTTTATCCCGAGTTTCGGGCGCCCGGAAATTTCCGGGCGCGCACAGTGCGGCCCGGCCCACGGTTTTCGGGCGCGCACAGTGCGGCCCGGCCCGCTACGCGCCGTCGGACGGGATTCGTGCTTCGTCCGACCCGCATCGGGGCCCGCCGCGTGTCGCCCGAATAGGCGGCAGCCGTGCAAGCTGCTGCGGAGAGTGCCACGTATCCCTGCCCGCGTCAACGCGGTGGGTGGAGCCCGCGAATCAGCGGGAGCCACGTGGCACTGCCCACGTCGCCCGCACCTGCCCCGCGTACGGCCACCTGCCCCGCACCTGCCCCGCGCGTCGCGTGGACCGCGCGCACAACACCACCCAACCCCGAGCTGCCACGTGTCCACCCCCGGTCCACCGTGCACCCGCGCCTTTCCCGTGGACCGCGCCCGCTGCGCCCGCCAACCGGGTGCCGCCACGTGGCCCGTGCCTGGTGCACGCCTCCCGCGGTGGACCGACCGGCCTCTCCTCGGACCGCCGCCGTGCTCCGCCGCCCGCCGCCGCCGCCGGCGCCTCTCCGGCCGCCGGAACAGTAACCCCACGCCTCGAAATCCGTGTTTTCGCGTCCGGGCTCCGAAAAATACAAGTAAATAGTCCATCTTGACCGTTTTCGCGCGATGAATCCAAATCCGAAGTCCGATTGGCCAAATTCCACTTCTAAAATTTCCCAAAAATTCCTGGAAAAGTAAACTTGATCCGTTTTTCATGCCGGGTCACTTCCTTTGTTCCAATAAGCGCGCAAAAACCTCAATCACCCCGAATGGGCTTCCAGAAAAGCAAACAAGCTCTAATTTCACCAGAAATCCAATTCTTGGGCCCGACACGCGCACACACACCTCCAGAAGCCACTAATCCATCAATAAATCCTTAAGTGGGGATTCGGGTCCTCACATCCTCCCCCACTAAAAGAAAGTTTCGTCCTCGAAACAAACACGGCTAAATAGGGAGCCTCCAAGCCCAAAGGTAAGCATCCATCCACACAAACTCCAACTCCCCAGTCGCTACTCACACTCCACAAAGCGAGTCCAACAGCTGGAAACCTCAGAAACTCCAAAAACTGGGGAACGAGGAAGAACAGCCAACTCTACGCGTCCAAACTACACGAATTACGCCAACACAACCAACCAGAAAGGATAAGGGCCCCACCAGCAGGAAAGTCATCGACCCCCAACTCTCCAATTTAGAAAATAACTGAAATTAGCGAAAAGTTCGAAAGTTCCGAAAGACCAGTGCCCTCACCCCAATCAAACAAGAACAGGTTCGGGCACCGTCTCCATTTCTGGAGTAGTCTTTCGATTCTTTCATCATGTTCGCAAATTCCAGCACAAGGGCGAGAAAAAGGGAGAGATGTGTTGATGGCGTTCCTGCTGTGGCAACAAAAACGAAAGCTACGATCTATCCGTGCCCCTAAAAAGAAAAACACAACTCTAACTGGGACCCCTAGAGACATAACCTCTAGTCCTAGGCGTCACCTACGCTCAACAAGTAGCCCCTAACCCAGAGTCGCTGAAGCTGCTGCTGCAGGAAGGATGCCTCGGTGACCTGCGAAAATGATCTCCTGTTGTCCAACTCGCGGAAAGGTCACTGTTCTCAATCCATAATCAATCGTTGCACGATACCGCACCAGCTGGTCCACCCCGTGTGCTCAATCTCAGCCGTGGAGCTATAACTGAACCGTCACTCCTGCCGATGTACTCCCCAAAGTCTCAGCTATCCTAATTAAGTTCCAAAAATTCACCTCTGCTCGTAGGATACATGGAAGAATCCAATCGCATATGCATGTCACAAAATTTCTATCCCTTATTCATGCAGAGATGCAAATGCCCTAATATCAAAAGCAGAAGGATGCAGCTATACCAAAACGCTCAACTCAGCTGACTGCAAAATAAAGCCATACCTACGGTGATAGGATCTGCCGCTGGGGTGCCCTCCACCAGGGCTGGATCAACCCGTCCACTGGGTGCTGAAGACCGTCGTCCCGTCTTTCCCGACGTCGTACCCCACTCTGTCTGACGGTGTACTGGAGGGGCTTCCGCTTCCTGAACTGGCAAGGGAGGTGCTGTAGCAAGGGGTCGTACTGACAAAATGGCTCGGGGACAAGCTGCTCGAAAATGTCCCAACTCTCCACATAGGAAACACCGTCCCCGTCTCTGGTCACACTGCGACGGTGGATGAGGGCCGCCACAGATGACACACCGCTCACGTCGCTGCTGCCGGAGCTGCTGTCTAGGCTGATACCGCGGCTGCCGCGGTTGCTCACCAGACCTCTGGCGCCTCCGAAACCCACGACCCTGAGGATGAGATCGTGGAGGTCTCGTAGGTCCCTGCTGACTCGTCTGTCCCTCAACATCCTGTGCTGGGCGCTTCGCCCCCGAAATCCCTGCGGGAGCTAGAGCCACCTCGGCCATCGCCGCCTCTCTGTGCTCCGAACTCTGCCCCGATAAACGATGTGGATCAGACTGACGGAATTCCATGAACAATTCAGCCATCTCTCGCTGCTCTGCGGGGGTCGACGGTCCTGCCGTCCCGAACGGCTGTCCACTAGTACCCTGTGCAGTAGTGGCGGCCCGTGCTGCTGGTACAACTGGGGGTGCCACAACTGACGAAGATGGTGCAGGGAAACTCTCAGGGGGACCTACGACTGACTGCCCCCTCTGCTCCATCATGCGCATCATCCGGTCCATGGTCTCCTCCTGATGCCGGAAAGTCTCCTCCTGGCGCCGGACAGCCTCTGACAACTGAGCCAACTGAGCCCGAAGCTCCTGCACCTCACTCTGCTGACCCTGTGCTGACTCCTCCAGCTCAGGTTCAAGGAAGGAGGAAGGCTGAGAACGTGTCTGCATCCTGCGTCGGGGAGGCATCGTACCCACCTGCAATCAACATGCAAACATCAGGACAGCACCAAACAACACTTGACCCAATCTAGCGAAAGTCTAAGGCATGTCACCCCTTCCAAAGCATTATGTTGTCTGCAGCCAACATAATCGCTTAGGAGAATCAACATGCCAATCACTCATCCCATCCCTTGGGAGAGGTATACAACTCAATCAGGACTGTCGCTAAAAGTCACGACTCTCACGTAGTCATCCTAATGTCCACCCACAAGCCTAGGGTTTCTAAGTCCACAATGACCTACAACCTAGGCTCTGATACCACTCTAATCTGTCACGCCCCGGGGTCGAAACTGCGACCCGGGCTCGTCAACAGATTCGCCGCCCATACGGTGAACCCCGTATAGACGAAGCGTCAAACCTGCAAAACGAGGATACTATACTAAACAGATATCAGAGCTGAAAATAAACTGCTAGAAATAAAATAAATACAACTCCAAGTCCTCACCACAAGTACAAAAGTCGCTCAACTCTGATATAAAAGTACAACTCTATCCCTCGCTACAAATCTCTCAACAAGAACTCTCAAAATAATAAGGGTACATCTACTCTCTGGACAACGACTGGTAGGGATCTAGCTCGTGACTCCCTCACCTCGATCCGAAGAAGCAGCAACTGGAGCAGCAGAAAAAGGAGCAGACGTCCCTAGGGAAAATACACCACGACGGGTGTGAGAACTACATCCCACAGTAGTTCTCAGTGGGTGCCGTCAACAAGCCCAACGGTCTGCCCACTAAGTCTACTAGAGGCATAAGGTAATAAATGAAATACTGAAAGAAGAGCTGGAAAAGAATATCTCTACAGCTACTATGCCCCAATCTAGATGCTCAACAAGTGGAACAGAAGGAAAACATGATGCATCTACTAACTCTCAGGTATAGCAACCCAAACTATAATGACTGCCACATAGGGTCCAGTCAAACCTGCGCCCACCTACTGCTGCACATCCTCAACAGGACGGTCTACCGTAGGGTGTCCATGACTGCCACTTCTGGGCCAGCCAGAGGGACGGCGTCGACAAGTCACAATAGAAGAACTCAATCTCACGCCGGTTACAACAACCCGGTCTAAAGCTCAATCTCAACGCCGGTTACAACTACCCGGTCTAAAGCTCAATCTCGACGCCGGTTACAATAACCCGGTCCCGCCTACTCCGGAGTGGCACTCGAGGGGAGCGACCCGCTCGAGTCAAAAGTAACCCATGTCCAACAGCTCTGTCAAGTATCTCAGCCAATCAGGCAAAAGTCGACACTATGCTCAAAGTGGAGACTCACTCAATCCACAATGCAAAAACCCAGCCCCAACTGATGTATAACAATAATCGGTCAGACTGCCCACAGTTCGCGGTTACCGAAATATTAACCGGAGTCGATAATCTGGTGCAATCCCACCCGACTCAACAATATAGCTATACTATCCCCCATCCCTGCTCTCTAACCTGAGCAACAAGGAACACTCGACAGTCGGGACCGCTGTCGACCCAACGGCTCCCTAAAACAGGCATCACTGACAGGATAACTCCACAACAGAAACAATAAAGGGTCCGGGAACCCCGGAAGACTAGAACCTACAACCCTAATCAAACAAGAACAGGCTCTAGGCATAGCCTCCCGTTGTTCTCGTCCCAAAGGGAAAAAGGCAGACCTTGGAACCCAGACCACTCGAACCATCTCGGGTGGTTAAATTTATCGGAAAAAAGGTGATATTTCTTATTGAAAGCCATTTGATCTGAAAGAAATCCATATTTAATGATTTTTAGTTCTTTTTAGGAAAAAACAATTGAAAACAAGCTTTATATCCAAGCCTCGTAGAGCTAATGCCTTTGTCCAATCAAACAAGAACAGACTCGGCGACTCCACGATGCTCAGAAGAAAACATTGGTTGACTAAAATTATATGTGTGTCCAAAAAAATAGTTCTGGGTTCAAGGTCCTGCTATCGCTGGTACAAAGCTGCCACTGACACAGTGGCGACAATAAAACAAGAAACCAAAACATCTCGGGACCGCCGTCTACCAAACGGCTCCCGCCACGGATGAACGATCAACTGTATCTATCAGACTCCACTCTGCTCCCAAGCACGAGTGCAAGAATGCATCCCACACTTAAAGAAATCCGACCACTCGTCCCACTACTCGGGCGAGTAAAACACTATGTCCAGGAAAGAAAAGAAGTGTGGATGTCTAAAGCAGAATAAACCTAGCCCAAGTTGAAGTTTTCTACAGTCTGGCTGAACATGCTGCATATGACGGGGTGCTAGGTCAAATTCCGAGATAATAATAATAATTTTACAGAGTAGGAACAAGAGATCGCGTGATCATCACATAACTCTAGAATCAACAGCTATCACATTCTAGCATGCTACACAGGAATATCACTATCATGCATGGTCCTACTATAGCAGATTTAATGCACATTCCATCATTCTTGGAGACAGGGCCACCCACCTGAAGGTGCGCAACTGTCCAGGGTCGTACAGCAAAGAAAGCCCAGAAACAGATTTACCAGCACAACCACCTAGCAACCAGTACACTAGCAGTGTTTAACGCATCCTGGGTACAAAAATACCACCCAAAGTTACATTAATTCCATCAAATTCCAAGTTCCACAAATCTGCTGTGAACAGTCCCCTTAAAGCAAAATTTTCACCTGCTAAAAATTCCCAAAAAATTCCCAGAAAAATATCACGGCGATCCTCGCGTCGATACCTTCAAAACGGCTGCTTGCACGCCCAAATCTGAGTTCGGTAAGTCAAGATATAAATTCGGCAAGGTGGTATACACAAACAAAAATCTGTAAAAAGATTGTAGACTGTTCACAGAGAAAACAGGGATTTTCACCTTCAAATAAATCTCAGTAAAATCCAATAAAAATACGAGCGCGTTCCTTGCGATCTGTAGATGAAAAAGTTGTATAAGCACGTTTCCGTCTGACGCTCGGGCGCGAAGATAGGGCCGAAATACTCTGCCGCTGTCTCAGAAATCCACACAGAAAAAAGGGGGTCACTGTTTGCCTCGGGATCCATGCAAAAACTCAGAACGGAAAAGCGCGATCAACACGAAAGATGAAGCCGTACCTCTTAGGAGTAAGTTGGCGCAAGAATCGCTGAAAAAGGAGGTCGGGGTAGCACAGGGGAGTCAAAACACTGCCGCTGCGACGAAGAACAACACAGGAAAAGTAACATCGCGCCACGCCGAAAAATCCAAAACCTCGGGATGCGTGCTCCCAAAAATTCCTAAACTCTGCCGGAAGATCAAGGATTTAGAGAGGAACAAATCATCTAAAGGTTGCTCGGGCAGATGGTGCGTGGGCTGAGTGAAAAGAGCCAAAGAAGAGGGCTCGGGCTGCTATTTATAGGCAGAAGAAAACAATTGGGAAAATTCCCATTTTATCCCGAGTTTCGGGCACCCGGAAATTTCCGGGCGCGCACAGTGCGGCCCGGCCCACGGTTTTCGGGCGCGCACAGTGCGGCCCGGCCCGCTACGCGCCGTCGGACGGGATTCGTGCTTCGTCCGACCCGCCTCGGGGCCCGCCGCGTGTCGCCCGAACAGGCGGCAGCCGTGCAAGCTGCTGCGGAGAGTGCGACGTGTCCCTGCCCGCGTCAACGCGGTGGGTGGCGCCCGCGAATCAGCGGGCGCCACGTGGCGCTGCCCACGTCGCCCGCACCTGCCCCGCATACGGCCACCTGCCCCGCACCTGCCCCGCGCGTCGCGTGGACCGCGCGCACAACACCACCCAACCCCGAGCTGCCACGTGTCCACCCCCGGTCCACCGTGCACCCACGCCTTTCCCGTGGACCGCGCCCGCTGCGCCCGCCAACCGGGTGCCGACACGTGGCCCGTGCCTGGTGCACGCCTCCCGCGGTGGACCGACCGGCCTCTCCTCGGACCGCCGCTGTCACGCCCCGGGGCCGAAACTGCGACCCGGGCTCGCCAACAGATCCGCCGCCCATACGGTGAACCCCGTATAGACGAAGCGTCTACCTGCAAAAGAAAGATGCTATACTAAACAGATATCAGAGCTGGAAGTAAATGCTAAAAATAAAATATATACAACTCCAAGTGCTCACCACAAGTACAAAAGTCGCTCAACTCTGAAATAAAAGTACAACTCTATACCTCACTACAAGGTCTCTCAACAACAAGTAACTCTCAAAATGTAAAAAGTGGGTACATCTACTCTCTGGACGACGACGTCTGGTAGGGAACTAGCTCGCGACTCCCTTACCTCGCTCTGAAGAAACAGCAGCTGGAACAGCAGGAACAGGAGTAGAAGTCCCTGGGGAAAATACACCACGACGGGTGTGAGAACTACATCCCACAGTAGTTCTCAGTGGGTGCCGTCAACAAGCCCAACGGTCTGCCCACTAAGTCTACTAGAGGCATAAGGTAATAAATGAAATACTGAAGGAAAGAGCCGGAAATGAATAACTCCACAGCTACTATGCCCCTATCTAGATGCTCAAAAAGTTGAATAGATGATAACATGATGCATCTATTAACTCTCAGGTACAGTAACCCAAAACTATATTGACTGCCACATAGGGTCCAGTCAAACCTGCGCCCACCTACTGCTGCACATCCTCAACAGGACGGTCTACCGTAGGGTGTCCCAGACTGCCACATCTGGGCCAGCCAGAGGGGCGGCGTCGACAAGTCACGATAGAAGAACTCAATCTCACGCCGGTTACAACAACCCGGTCTAAAGCTCAATCTCAACGCCGGTTACAACAACCCGGTCTAAAGCTCAATCTCAACGCCGGTTACAACAACCCGGTCTCGCCTACTCCGGAGTGGCACTCGAGGGGAGCGACCCGCTCGAGTCCATAAGTAACCCATGTCCAACTGCTCTGTCATGCATCTCAGTCAATCGGGCAAAAGTCGACACTATGCTCAAAGTGGAGACTCACTCAATCCACAATGCAAAAACCCAGCCCCAACTGATGTATAACACTAATCGGTCAAACCGCCCACAGTTCGCGGTTATCGAAAAATTAACCCGAGTCGATAATCTGGTGCAATCCCACCCGACTCAACAATATAGCTATACTATCCCCCCATCCCTGCTCTCTAACCTGAGCAAAAAGGAACACTCGACAGTCGGGACCGCTGTCAACCCAACGGCTCACTAAAACAGGCATCACTGACAGGATAACTCCTCAACAGACACAATTAAGGGTCCGGGAACCCCGGAAGGCTAGAACCTACAACCCTAATCAAACAAGAACAGGCTCTAGGCATAGCCTCTCGTTGTTCTTGTCCCAAAGAAAAAAGGCAGACCTTGGAACCCAGACCACTCGAATCATCTCGGGTGGTTAAATTTATCGGAAAAAGTGATATTTCTTATTGAAAGCCATTTGATCTGAAAGAAATCCATATTTAATGACTTTTAGTTCTTTTTAGGAAAACGATTGAAAACGAGTTTTATACCCAAGCCTCGTAGAGCTAATGCTTTTGTCCAATCAAACAAGAACAGACTCGGCGACTCTACGATGCTCGGAAGAAAACATTGGTTAACTAAAATCATGTGCGTGTCCAAAAACAATTCTGGGTTCAAGGTCCTGCTATCACTGGTATAAGCTGCCACTGACACAGTGGCGACAAATAAACAAGAAACCAAAATATCTCGGGACCGCCGTCTACCAACGGCTCCCGCCACAGATGAACGATCAACTATATCTACCAGACTCCACTCTTCTCCCAAGCACGAGTGTAAAATGCATCCCACACTAAAAGAAATCCGACCACTCGGCCCACTACCCGGGCGAGTAAAACACTATGTCCAGGAAAGAAAAGAAGTGTGGATGTTTAAAGCAGTATGAACCTAGCCCAAGTTGAAGTTTTCTACAGTCTGGCTGCACATGCTGCATATGACGGGGGTGCTAGGTCAAATTCCAAGATAATAATAATAATTTTACAGAGTAGGAACAAGAGATCGCATGATCATCATATAACTCTAGAATCAACTGCTATCACCTTCTAGCATGCTATATAGGAATATCACTATTATGCATGGTCCTACTATAGCAGATTTACAGCACATTCCATCATTCTTGGAGACAGGGCCACCCACCTGAAGGTGCACAACTGTCCAGGGTCGTACAGCAAAGAAAGCCCAGAAACAGATATACGAGCACAATCACCAAGCCAGCAGTACCAAAGTAGTGTTCAAAGCATCCTGGGTACAAAAATACCACCCAAAGTTACATTAATTCCATAAAATTCCAAGTTCCACAAATCTGCTGTGAACAGTCCCCTTAAAGCGAAATTTTCACCTGTAAAAAAATCTCTGAAAATTCCAATAAAAATATTACGGCGATCCTCGCGAAGAGTAGATGTCGATAGAGCCTTGAATCGTCGAATTCCGATGTCCGGATGAGGAGATAAAAATCCGCAAAGGCCTTGCTGTCCAAAAACTCCAATAGAAAAAGGGGGTTCAGAAACTCCTCGGGATTCGTGTCAAAAACCCCAAACGAGATGAAGTGATCAATACGGAAATCGACGGCGTACCTCTCGTGATTCCAACGCCGTGAAAATCGTCCAAAAATTCAGTCGGGGTAGCTCTGTAGACCTCTCAGACTGAAGTGCGACGGAAACGGGCCTCCAACTGAAAATCGTCGCACTGCGCTCCGATGCCGAAGTCGTCGACGTCGCGGCTTCCAAAAATTCCGGGCCTCTGCCAGAAGATGCGCAACACAAAGATCTACAACTTTGCTAAAGGGGCTAAGGGCAGGGGATCTCGGGAAAGGGGGCAAAAAGCCCCAGCAAGCCGGCTATTTATAGGCCCAGCCCGAAATCTGTATTTTTGGACTTTTGGCCCAAAAATTCGGGCGCCCGGTACTTCCGGGCTGCTACAGTAACGGGCCCAGCCCGTTACTGTTCACGCCCGGAAACCTCCCAGGCCTCCACGTAGCCCCCCGAACAGGCGACAGCCAAAAGGGCCAACCGCGTTGCGCCAAGTGGCTGAAGGAGAGGCTGACGCGTGGCACCCACGAGCGGGAAGCGCGGGTCAACGCGCCCACGTCGCGCCCCACGCGCGCCCACGCGCGCCGGTCGGGCACACTTCCCGAGGTACCCACTCCCCACACCGTGGACCGCGCGCACAACACCACCCAACCCCGTGATGCCACGTGTCCACCCCTGGTCCACCGCACACCCGCGCCACTGCGTGGACCGCGCGCACCAAGACCGGCCAATGCCAGCACGCCACGTGGCATGACCACGGTCCACCGTGCACCCCGCCAAGGTCCATGGATCGCGCCTGCTGCGCCGGCCAACCGGAGCGCGCCACGTGGCCCGCGCCCGGTGCACGACTCCCGCGGTGGACCGCGCGCTGGTGCCGCCGCCAGCCGCCGCACTCCGCCGCGCTCCGCCGCCGCCGGCGCCGCTCCGGCCGCCGGAACAGTAACCCTTGCCTCGAAAAACGTGTTTTCGCATCCGGGCTCCGAAAAATTCAAGTAAATAGTCCATCTTGACCATTTTCGCGCGCTGAATCCAAATCCGATGTCCGATTGGCCAAATTCCACTTCTAAAATTTCCCAAAAATTCCCGGAAAAGTAAACTTGATCCTTTTTCGTGCCGGGTCACTTTCTTGGTTCCATCAGGCGCGCACAAATCTCAATCATCCAATATGGGCTTCCTGATAAGCAATTCTTGCTCCAATTACTCCAGAAATCCAATAACTTGGGCCCGACACGTGCACAAACACCTCCCGAAGACACTAATCCAATAATAACCCTTAAGCGGGGATTCGGGTCCTCACATCCTCCCCCACTAAAAGAAAGTTTCGTCCTCGAAACAGACACGGCTCAAAAGGGAGTTCAAAGCCAAGGGTAACCATCCAACAACACCGTTTCCAACTCCCCAGTCGCTACACACTCTCCACAAAGCGAGTCCAACAGCTGGATAAACCTCAGAAATTCCAACTACTGGGGAACGAGGAAGAACAGCCAACCATACGCGTCCAAACTACACGAATCACGTCACACAATTAACAAGAAAGGGTAAGGGCCCACCAGCAGGAAAGTCATCAACCCCCAACTTTCCAACTTAGAAAACAACCGAAATTAGCGAAAAGTTCAAAAGTTTCGAAAGACCAGTGCCCTCGCCCCAATCAAACAAGAACAGGTTCGGGCACCGTCTCCATTTCTGGAGTAGCCTTCCGAATCTTTCGTCATGTTCGCAAATTTCAGCACAAAGGTGAGAAAAAGGGAGAGAAGTGTTGATGCCGTTCCTGCTGTGGCAACAGAAACGGTAGCTACGGTCTATCCGTGCCCCTAAAAAGAAATACACAACCCTATCCAAGACCCCTAGAGACATAACCTCTAGTCCTAGGCGTCACCTACGCTCAACAAGTAGCACCTAACCCGAAACCGCTGAAGCCACTGCTGCAGGAAGGATGCCTCGGTGACCTGTGGAACTGATCTCCCATTGTCCAACTTGCGGAAAGGTCACTGTTCTCAATCCACAATCAATCATTGCATGAAATCGCACCAGCTGGTCCATTTCGTGTGCTCAATCTGAGTCGTGGAACTGTAACTGAACCGTCACTCCTGCCAGTTTACTCCCCAAAGTCTCAGCTGTCCTGGCCATGCCCCATAATCCTCCTTTGCTCGCAGGATACTGCGAAGGATCCAATTACAATTACCTGTAGCAAATTCCCTATCCCCTAACCATGCAGAGATGCAAATGCCCTACTAACATGTGCAGAAGGATGCAGCGGTATCCAAAAAGCTCAATTAAGCTGACAGAAAATAAAGTCATACCTGCGGCGATATGATCTGCTGTCGAGGTGCCCTCCACCAGAGCTGCGTATACCCGTCCACTGGGTGCTGCAGACCGTCGTCCCGTCTGTCCCGACGTCGTACCCCACTCTGTCTGACGGTACATCGGAGGGGCCTCCGCTTCCTGAACAGGCAAGGGGGGTGCTACAGCAAGGGGTAGCACTGACAGAATGGCTCGGGGACAAGCTGCTCGAAAATGTCCCAACTCTCCACAAAGGAAAAACCGCCCCTGTCTCTGGTCACACTGCGACGGTGGGTGAGGGCCGCCACAGATGACACACCGCTCCTGTCGCTGCTGCCGATACTGCTGCTGAAACTGCTGTCGCTGCTGATACTGCGGCTGCTGCGGGGGCCCACCAGATCTCTGGCGCCTCTGAAACCCACGACCCTCAGGGTGAGGTCGGGGAAGTCTCGAAGGTGCCTGCCGGCTCGTCTGTCCCTCATCAACCGGTGCTGGGCGCTTCGCCCCTGGAATCACTACAGGAGCTGGAACCACCTCATCCATCACCGCCTCTCCGCACTCAACGTAAAGTGCCTGCTCCATAGATGCATCCAGCGTCTGCAATCTGTGCGAACGGACGAGCTGATAAATCTCCCGGCGCAAACCCCGCTCAAACATATAAATCCGATGCGCCTCATCCCTGGCTGAGTACGGCACACAGGCCAACAACTGGTTGAAGTCTGCGATGTATTCATGCACAGGCCGATCTCCCTTACGGAGATTCTTCAGTCGCTCCTCTAACCCCTGCCTGACGCTCTCTGGGAAAAAGGCTCCAAAAAATAGACTGCGAAACTCCGCCCAAGAGAGAAGCTGCACCCCAGGCGGTCCAGCAGGTCGCACACGCCGCCACCAAGCCTCGGTGTTGCTTTCCAAGAAGTGAGTGGCCAACAGGACTCGAAACCTCTCCTTAATAAATAAGCTCTCGAAATGGCGCTCCATGGCCGTGATCCAAGTCTCAGCCTCCCACGGCTCTACACTCAATCCAGAAAAATGGGGTGGATCGAACTGGCGGAACCTCATCAATAGATCCACCACCTCACGCTGCTCTGTAGGGGTCAATTGTCCTGCCGTCCCGGACGGCTGCCCACGGGTAACCGGTGCAATAGGGGGTGCCTGAGCTGCCGATACAACTGGGGGTGCCACAGCTGGCGAAGAAGGTGCGGGGAAACTCTCAGGGGGTGCTACAGCTAACTGCGCCCTCTGCTCCATCATACGGATCAACCAGTCCACGGTCTCCTCCTGGCGCCGTGAAATCTCCTCCTGGCGCCGGAGAGCCCCTGTCAAATGGGCCATCTGAGCCCGAAGCTCCTGCACCTCACTCCGCTGACCCTGTGCTGACTCCTCCTGCTCAGGCTCAAGGGAGGAGGAAGGCTGAGAACGTGTCTGCATCCTGCGTCGGGGAGGCATCGTACCCACCTACAATCCACATGCAAACATCAGGACAGCACCAAACAACATACGACCCAATCCAGCGAAAGTCTAAGACATGTCATCCATTCCATAGCATTATGTTGTCTGCAGCCAACATAATCGCTTAGGAGAATAAACATGCCAATCACTCATCCCATCCCTTGGGAGAGGTATACAACTCAATCAGGACTTTCGCTAACAGTCACGACTCTCACGTAGTCATCCTAATGTCCAACCACAAGCCTAGGGTTTCTAAGTCCTCAATGACCTACAACCTAGGCTCTGATACCACTCTATCTGTCACGCCCCGGGGCAGAAACTGCGACCCGGGCTCGCCAACAGATCCGCCGCCCATACGGTGAACCCCGTATAGACGAAGCGTCTACCTGCAAAAGAAAGATGCTATACTAAACAGATATCAGAGCTGGAAGTAACTGCTAAAAATAAAATATATACAACTCCAAGTCCTCACCACAAGTACAAAAGTCGCTCAACTCTGAAATAAAAGTACAACTCTATACCTCACTACAAGGTCTCTCAGCAACAAGTAACTCTCAAAATGTAAAAAGTGGGTACATCTACTCTCTGGACGACGACGTCTGGTAGGGAACTAGCTCGCGACTCCCTTACCTCGCTCTGAAGAAACAGCAGCTGGAACAGCAGGAACAGGAGTAGAAGTCCCTGGGGAAAATACACCACGACGGGTGTGAGAACTACATCCCACAGTAGTTCTCAGTGGGTGCCGTCAACAAGCCCAACGGTCTGCCCACTAAGTCTAAGAGAGGCATAAGGTAATAAATGAAATACTGAAGGAAAGAGCCGGAAATGAATAACTCCACAGCTACTATGCCCCTATCAAGATGCTCAAAAAGTGGAATAGATGATAACATGATGCATCTATTAACTCTCAGGTACAGTAACCCAAAACTATATTGACTGCCACATAGGGTCCAGTCAAACCTGCGCCCACCTACTGTTGCACATCCTCAACTGGACGGTCTACCGTAGGGTGTCCCTGACTGCCACATCTGGGCCAGCCAGAGGGGCGGCGTCGACAAGTCACGATAGAAGAACTCAATCTCACGCCGGTTACAACAACCCGGTCTAAAGCTCAATCTCAACGCCGGTTACAACAACCCGGTCTAAAGCTCAATCTCAACGCCGGTTACAATAACCCGGTCTCGCCTACTCCGGAGTGGCACTCGAGGGGAGCGACCCGCTCGAGTCCATAAGTAACCCATGTCCAACGGCTCTGTCATGCATCTCAGTCAATCGGGCAAAAGTCGACACTATGCTCAAAGTGGAGACTCACTCAATCCACAATGCAAAAACCCAGCCCCAACTGATGTATAACACTAATCGGTCAAACCGCCCACAGTTCGCGGTTACCGAAAAATTAACCCGAGTCGATAATCTGGTGCAATCCCACCCGTCTCAACAATATAGGTATACTATCCCCCCATCCCTGCTCTCTAACCCGAGCAACAAGGAACACTCGACAGTCGGGACCGCTGTCAACCCAACGGCTCACTAAAACAAGCATCACTGACAGGATAACTCCCCAACAGACACAATAAAGGGTCCGGGAACCCCGGAAGGCTAGAACCTACAACCCTAATCAAACAAGAACAGGCTCTAGGCATAGCCTCTCGTTGTTCTCGTCCCAAAGAAAAAAGGCAGACCTTGGAACCCAGACCACTCGAATCATCTCGGGTGGTTAAATTTATCGGAAAAAGTGATATTTCTTATTGAAAGCCATTTGATCTGAAAGAAATCCATATTTAATGACTTTTTGTTCTTTTTAGGAAAACGATTGAAAACGAGTTTTATATCCAAGCCTCGTAGAGCTAATGCCTTTGTCCAATCAAACAAGAACAGACTCGGCGACTCTACGATGCTCGGAAGAAAACATTGGTTAACTAAAATCATGTGCGTGTCCAAAAACAATTCTGGGTTCAAGGTCCTGCTATCACTGGTACAAGCTGCCACTGACACAGTGGCGACAAATAAACAAGAAACCAAAACATCTCGGGACCGCCGTCTACCAACGGCTCCCGCCACAGATGAACGATCAACTATATCTACCAGACTCCACTCTGCTCCCAAGCACGAGTGTAAAATGCATCCCACACTAAAAGAAATCCGACCACTCGGCCCACTACCCGGGCGAGTAAAACACTATGTCCAGGAAAGAAAAGAAGTGTGGATGTTTAAAGCAGTATGAACCTAGCCCAAGTTGAAGTTTTCTACAGTCTGGCTGCACATGCTGCATATGACGGGGGTGCTAGGTCAAATTCCAAGATACTAATAATAATTTTACAGAGTAGGAACAAGAGATCGCATGATCATCATATAACTCTAGATTCAACAGCTATCACCTTCTAGCATGCTACATAGGAATATCACTATTATGCATGGTCCTACTATAGCAGATTTAATGCACATTCCATCATTCTTGGAGACAGGGCCACCCACCTGAAGGTGCACAACTGTCCAGGGTCGTACAGTAAAGAAAGCCTAGAAACAGATATACGAGCACAATCACCAAGCCAGCAGTACCAAAGTAGTGTTCAAAGCATCCTGGGTACAAAAATACCACCCAAAGTTACATTAATTCCATAAAATTCCAAGTTCCACAAATCTGCTGTGAACAGTCCCCTTAAAGCGAAATTTTCACTCGTAAAAAAATCTCCGAAAATTCCAATATAAATATGACGGCGATCCTCGCGAAGAGTAAATTTCGATAGAGCCTTGAATTGTCGAATTCCGATGTCCGGATGAGGAGATAAAAATCCGCGAATGCCTTGCTGTCCAAAAACTCCAACAGAAAAAGGGGGTTCAGAAACTCCTCGGGATTCGTGTCAAAAACCCCAAACGAGATGAAGCGATCAATACGGAAATCGACGGCGTACCTCTCGTGATTCCAACGCCGTGAAAATCGTCCAAACATACAGTCGGGGAAGCTCTGTAGACCTCTCAGACTGAAGTGCGACGGAAACGGGCCTCCAACTGAAAATCGTCGCACTGCGCTCCGATGCCGAAGTCGTCGACGTCGCGGCTTCCAAAAATTCCGGGCCTCTGCCAGAATATGCGCAACACAAAGATCTACAACTTTGCTAAAGGGGCCAAGGGCAGGGGAGCTCGGGAAAGGGGGCAAAAAGCCCCAGCAATCCGGCTATTTATAGGCCCAGCCCGAAATCTGCATTTTTGGACTTTTGGCCCAAAAATTCGGGCGCCCGGTACTTCCGGGCTGCTACAGTAACGGGCCCGGCCCGTTACTGTTCACGCCCGGAAACCTCCCAGGCCTCCACGTAGCCCCCCGAACAGGCGACAGCCAAAAGGGCCAACCGCGTTGCGCCACGTGGCCGAAGCAGAGGCTGACGCGTGGCACCCACGAGCGGGAAGCGCGAGTCAACGCGCCCACGTCGCGCCCCACGCGCGCCCACGCGCGCCGGTCGGGCACACTTCCCGAGGTACCCACTCCCCACACCGTGGACCGCGCGCACAACACCACCCAACCCCGTGATGCCACGTGTCCACCCCTGGTCCACCGCACACCCGCGCCACTGCGTGGACCGCGCGCACCAAGACCGGCCAATGCCAGCACGCCACGTGGCATGACCACGGTCCACCGTGCACCCCGCCAAGGTCCATGGATCGCGCCTGCTGCGCCGGCCAACCGGAGCGCGCCACGTGGCCCGCGCCCGGTGCACGACTCCCGCGGTGGACCGCGCGCCTGTGCCGCCGCCAGCCGCCGCGCTCCGCCGCCGCCGGCGCCGCTCCGGCCGCCGGAACAGTAACCCTTGCCTCGAAAAACGTGTTTTCGCATCCGGGCTCCGAAAAATTCAAGTAAATAGTCCATCTTGACCGTTTTCGCGCGCTGAATCCAAATCCGATGTCCGATTGGCCAAATTCCACTTCTAAAATTTCCCAAAAATTCCTGAAAAAGTAAACTTGATCCTTTTTCGTGCCGGGTCACTTTCTTGGTTTCAATACGCGCCCACAAATCTCAATCATCCAATATGGGCTTCCTGATAAGCAATTCTTGCTCCAATTACTCCAGAAATCTAATAACTTGGGCCCGACACGTGCACAAACACCTCCCGAAGACACTAATCCAACAATAACCCTTAAGCGGGGATTCGGGTCCCCACAGCCGCCGTGCTCCGCCGCCCGCCGCCGCCGCCGGCGCCTCTTCGGCCGCCGGAACAGTAACCCCACGCCTCGAAATCCGTGTTTTCGCGTCCGGGCTCCGAAAAATACAAGTAAATAGTCCATCTTGACCGTTTTCGCGCGCTGAATCCAAATCCGAAGTCCGATTGGCCAAATTCCACTTCTAAAATTTTCCAAAAATTCCTGGAAAAGTAAACTTGATCCGTTTTTCGTGCCGGGTCACTTCCTTGGTTCCAATAAGCGCGCAAAAACCTCAATCACCCCGAATGGGCTTCCAGAAAAGCAAACAAGCTCCAATTTCACCAGAAATCCAATTCTTGGGCCCGACACGCGCACACACACCTCCAGAAGCCACTAATCCATCAATAAATCCTTAAGTGGGGATTCGGGTCCTCACATCGGCAACTATTACCGTCCGATCGCAAACAAAAGTAAGTAACAGATCGGCCACTCTATCCGTCCGATCGCACACTCCGGAATGGCACCCGAGGAGAGCGACCCACACGAGTAAAGTATCAGGGATAGGAGTCTCAAGGACTCAAAGTAAGTAACAGATCGGCAACTATTACCGTCCGATCGCAAACAAAAGTAAGTAACAGATCGGCCACTCTAACCGTCTGATCGCACACTCCGGTGTGGCACTTGAGGGGAGCGACCCACACGAGTAAAGTATCAGGGATAGGAGTCTCAAGGACTCAAAGTAAGTAATAGATCGGCAAATATTACCGTCCGATCGCAAACAAAAGTAAGTAACAGATCGGCCACTCTAACCGTCCGATCGCACACTCCGGTGTGGCACTCGAGGGGAGCGACCCACACGAGTAAAGTATCACCGGGCAATATCCGCGCCGGTGTGATAAGTAACAAAAGCAGGACTGGATCATGACTCTGATCAAAGTGGAAAACTCCGTCGACTAGAGAAATCAGATACCCAATCTAGTGCATAAATAAATATCCGGTCAACCGCCCAATATCCGCGGTTGCCGCAAAGCCCCACAACTAATCCAACCTGTCCCAGACACCAAGTCCCGACTACACTACCCACTACCCCTGCTCGAACCCGAGCAACACAGACCACCTGACTAACAAAGAAGGAGAAAAGGATAATATGGTTTCTCCTAAGTCAAGTTCCAAAAGTAGTGCAGCAGTAAAAGATGGCCTAACTACATGTCCATGCAAGCATGCTTTCTCCTCAGAAACAATAAAAGTGGGTGAAACATATATTAGTAAAGCATGCTAAAATATTCCTACTATGGTATACCAATCTCACCCAAGTAGGCCATTCCTTGCTTACCTCTCGCTCATATCGGTTGTACAACAAATATGCCTGTTATCAATCATAGAGGGGTGATATCCCCACATGTGCACTTACATTCACCATGATATAAAAACCTTATACAGTTACCAAATTAAGCTTAACCACCTGAAGTGCTCAATCCAAGGCAACCCTGGGGTCGGCGAAGAGCGTGGCCACTTGCACGCACAAACACACTAAAAATCAGTCCCAAAGATACGCTTATTTCACTTACTTAAAGTGCTCGAAAAAATCCAATAAAAATATCACAACGATCCTAGCGTCGAGACCTTCGAAACGGGTACCTGCACGCCCAATTCCGAGCCCCGTAGGCCAAGTTACAAATTCCACAGTACAGGCACGCAAAAACATACAACCACACAACTGTAAAATCTTGCACAGATAAAAGGGGAAATGTATACCTCCTGAAAGGTCTCGGAAAAATCCAAGAAAAATACGACGGTAATCCTTGCAATGCGTAGATGCAAAAAGTGTACAGGCGCGCCTCAATCCGATACCCGAATGCGGAGATATTGCTGAAAGACCGCGCCGCTGTCCAAGTCTCAACCACAGCAAACAGTGTCACAGTAAGCTTGGAAAAGTACCTCGAAAAGCACAAAACGAGGGGAAGCTGAAAATATCAAGATCGTAGCTCTGTCAGTTGCCGTTCCAATGGCGCAAGAATCGCCTGAAAAGATGGTCGGGGTAGGCCGGGGGAGCTCTCGTACCGAAACGCGACGAAAGGGGACACCGGCGAAGGAACGTCGCGCCGCGCCGAAGAAAATGGAATCTCGAAGTGCGTGCCATGGAAAAATCCAAAAATCCACAGGTGGAACCAGCTCTGGAAGAGGAAGAAATCTCCTGAAGGTGGCACTGCAAAAATCCGCGCAGAGAAAATGTTCTTCAGGGCTGGAACCGGGCCTATTTATAGGCTGGGAAAACAAATCCGAAAATGACGCCTGAGTCCCAACTTCCGGGCGCCCGCAAGAATCGGGCCGCTACAGTGTTGGGCCCGGCCCAACACTGTGCGCGCCTGAAACGCTCACAGGCCGCCACGACACCCACATAACAGGCGACAGCCGATGCCGCCACTACCCTCGCGCCACGTGGCCCACCGTGATGCCGACGCGTGGCGCGCCCGAGCGCGGGAGAAGTCGTCAACGCGCCGACGTGCGCGCCTGCGCCGCCGCCTGCCATCTCTGCACGCACGCGCCCCGAGGCCGACCGCACACGTTCTGTGAACCGGGTCCACAGCACCGTCCAATCCTATCACGCCACGTGGCCTGCCTCCGGTGCACGCCGGTCCGTGGACCGCGCGCCTGCCCGCGGTCGCCCGCCGCCTGCCCGAGCCCGCGCCGCTGCCCGCCGTCGCCGCCGCCGCCCACCGGCGCCAGAACAGTGCCCCCTTGCCTCGAAATCCGTGCGCGGCATCCGAGCTCCGAAAAATACAAGTGAATAGTCCATTTTCATCGTTTTCGCGCGCTGAATCCAAATCCGAAGTCCGATTTGCCAAATTCCAACTCCAAAAATCGCCGAAGGCATCCGGAAAGGTGTTCCTTGGTCCAAACTTCGCGCTGAGTCCAATTTTAATATCCGCTTCGCGCGAAACTACTTCTAAGCATCCGACGGGGTCCTCCGATCACTCACGGGATCCATTATAAGCCCGAAGTCCATTACTTGTGTCCAAATTGTGCACAAACACCACCGACACGCCAGATAGACCTCCAGAAGCTGCTGGTCAACCAGTAATCTCATCGTGGGAGTCCAGGTCCTCACAGTCGCCCCGCCGTGAATCTGATGCACCGGGCAATGAAGCACCAGGAAATTGAATACCTTCATTATCCTCTTCCACAACGGTAGCAGGTTGGTCAACTGAATCGTTGAAATATCTATCACTACCCTGATTTCTACGAATAAAATTATGTATGACGCAGCAAGCTATAGCAATAAGACATTGCACCCTAAACGGGAACGGTGTTGCAATATTTAAAATCTTAAATCGCCTTTTCAATATCCCGAATATTTTCTCCACCACATTTCGTAATTGGGCATGGCGATGATTATAAAGATCCCGCGGACTGCGATGTACCCGACTACGTGCGTTACTATCAAATTGGCTAATATGATAGCGCTTGTCTCTATACGGCGCTAGAAATCTGTCGGTGTTTGCGTACCCAGAATCAACCAAGTAAAACTTTTCTGTTAACGACACAATATAATATGAAGTTATACTGTAATTTTATAAGTATTAAAAATGATAACTATAATATAGTGAATTGTCAGATTTTCTTTATACCTTCGGGTACTGTGAAACCGCCACATTCACACGCCCATCTGAGAACTCGCATATATCCTTCCCACCTAGTGCAAACAAAAAGAAATTGTTGATCAAAGTTGACCGCAGCCATCACATTTTGTGATGTAAACCCTTTCTGACACCGAAAACGTGCTTGCTCGCTCAACTTGACAATAACCGGAATATGGGTCCCATCAACCGCACCGATTGCATTCTGCAAATGTACATTGAACATTCAATAACTCCCTTTTTAAGCCGTCCTTGGTAATACTCAATATTAATCGTATAAAATACCAATCATATAAAATTAATACATCACCTTGAAAGGATGGAAATTTATATTATCTGAGATCCGCGGATGAACTTGAGTGTTGCTTGTCGGTTGAGTGATATATTCGTCTTTTAACATAACGATGGCCCGCAGTACCGTATTAAAATATCTACTAATTGTCTCCCCTGAATGTTGGAATGTTTCGGCAAGCACCCTATTCGCAACGCCGTGGCCAATACAAAAAAGAAATATTCCAAGCTGTTCATCAACTGTGATATTTCTTGAGCTACGTATAAGTTCCTTTCCAACGAGCTCATCTCGTAAAGCAATGAATGCGGTAGTCGTCATTCTTGTTGGTTTTTATATATTAAGGATCCACAAGGATCTAAATAGGTACTATCAAACAACTAGAGGGGGGGTGAATAGGTGTAATACTTATAAAACCAATCTCAGTGCAAAATAAAAACCAATGCGGAAATAAAAAACAGCACACCGAGATATACGTGGAAACTCCAATCCAGGAGAAAAACCACGGGACCAACACGCAATAACAATCCACTAAGAATAGAAGAATAACAAGGTGATTACCGACTCCACGGACTCAACCCCTCCTTCAGCTTCTTCGGACCTTGCGCTGACCGGTTGGATGTCCACGCAATAACAATCCCCTAAGAAAGGAAGAATAACAAGGTGATTACCGTCTCCACGGATTCAACCCCTCCTTCAACTTCTTCGGACCTTGCGCTCCACCGTTTGCACGTCCACTGCACATGTTCGAATCCACGAACGCCACTCGAATCCACGAGCACACGTTTCGAATCCACGAAACGCCTTTAGCACACCGAATCCACGATGCCACGTCGAATCCACGACGCAAACTCAGTCGATAAGAATATTGACTTCAATGGTGATCCTTTGCTTAGATTATCAATGAAGATCCATGGGAAAAATCTCTAAGCAAAGATTAGATCAATTCGACAAAAGATATGTTCTTGAAAGAACCATCGAATTGACCTAAAAGAGGCTATAAAGAAGAACGATAAAAACCAGCCTCTAGGGTTGCTCTCGAGTGTTTCTGAATTGATCGGTCTTAGTCACCCTCGTTGAGAAACCCTAAGTATCTATTTATAACCCTTGGAAAAAGATAAAAGTCGGTTTAGTAATTTTATCCCGATAGGGCATTGTGTACCGGTACCAAATATCACGTTCCGGTACGCAATGGTGCAAAACACAGATTTTTCTATTGTGTTCCGGTACGCGAGTCCGTGTTCCGGTACGCAATGCAATTTACAGAAAATTCTGTGTCGGGTTAGAGGAACTTCAAGTGTGGTTCCGGTACGCAATGTAAAAACTGATTTTTTCAAGATAAGCTTTATCCAAAACAAACCAAGTACCGGAATCCAAACTTAAATTAAGTTGTTAGTTAAAACCAAGTTCCTAAACCCAAGTCTAAACCAAGTTTCAATAACTTCCTGATTCCAATGATTATAAATGAACTTAAATCACCATGGTTTAATTAACCATACCTGAGTGTTATCTTGAGCTCATGTTGAATCTTCAATGAGTCTTCGAAAGCTGATTTGACAATTTGATCCCTTTAAGACTCCGACTCAACTCACTGACTTGACTCACGAAATATGCCAATACCAAAAAGCCGTAACAATCTCCCCCTTTGGCAATTTCGTGACAAAACCCAAAAATACATAAAAACGCTCAAGTCACTCATCTTAAACCAAAAATTTGAAATTCAATGTCATCACCAAAACATTGATTTTCTTTGCGTGAAAGATCCAATAAATGCAAAATACATTTGAACCAAACAGTCCTAGAACATACTCTATGACTTAGGACTTGGAGTCTTAAAGTGATGTAATTCCTGCAAAACAAAACTCCAAACAAAATCAAACGTTAGTCGTTAGAAGTTAAAATCCTACATTTGATTCGTCTTCCATTTGGTTCTTTTGTTTTTCCAGCTTTTTGTTTTGTGGCTCTTTCAATCTTTTCTTTATCTCCCCCTATCTTGAGTATCCATGTTCTCCATGTTCTCCCCCTTTGTGATGCAATCATTATTTTCTGTCTCCCCCTTTTTATGATATGTCCATCATATGTCCATCATTTCCGTTCTCCCCCTTTTTGTCACAAATTGTCAAACAGTGAACATACTAGACAAAAGGAAATCACTAACAACATTAGTTTATAGAGAAAGAGAGATAAAAGCTTAGTTCCGGTATATAACAAAAATGCAGATTGCGTACCGGTACCAGAAAGCAAAAATCAAATAATTTCTTGAAACAAATCCAGATTTTAGAATCTTTTCAAATACCGATTTGTATTCCATCAAGAAATCAATTTAAGTGCTTTAACCAATAAATTCACACAGATGCCATTCAATCCAATTAATTTCACGAAATTAAAAAGATTTACTCCTAAATCATGAAAAACAAAGATAAAGCATTATAAACTGTTTTTCATGTTATCCATAAAAACCAGAAAAAGTATGTAAGCACTTCAGCGCATCAACTTTAAACAAAAGTCATCGTTTCATGCAACAAGAAATAGATTATACCAAATCTATCAAAAATACTCAAAAATGAAACGAAAATTTATGGAAATTAAAACCCTTAAAGTTGAACAACTTCAATCACATCTAACATGATCTTATGCGTAATGCCTTTATCAAATCATCAATTTGGTAAAGAAAATGAAATACCAAGATCAATAGATGTTTGAAATCCCAAATATGGTAGATAATATATCTAGACAATCTGTTGAAGAGAGTGGCTCTTTGAGCATCTTTCGTTAGAAATCCACCTTATACCAACCTTGAAATTTGACAGAGTCAAGTGTTTCAACATGCATTTTATTTAATCAAAAATTGAAAAACCATGCTTGGTATACATGTGGTAGCTGCACACAGTACTCGGACGACCGAGGTGGTAGCTCTTTCCTCCATGTGGTGGTAGTTTTCACACTCCTCATTGGGATGTAACTCTTTCCACATCTTTTGAGCATTTTACTTTTCTTTGACTCCCCCTCAATTGGCTATCAATTATTTAAGATATAAGGTATTCAACCAAAATTTGATCTCGCATTCATACTCGACTAAATAGTCAAATAAGATAATGACTGTACCAAGAGGTCATTGAGAGAGAAATTGACTTTGATCACTTAAAAGATGACTTAATTAACATAAATGATCATCGCAACATCGAAATATTATGATGTCAAAAGCATAATAGATTTCTAAATGCGTGAAAAGATGCAATTAAAGTCAATATGACCAATGCTCCAAGATTATGATTATGGAGTAAAGTTGATAATCCAAATAAAATTAAATTGGAGTGATTGAAAGTGAAAAACCCTTTTTATTCAATGCACTTGTTCGTTAAAATCCTTTTGTTTAAAAAAAAAACAAAACATAAAAACGAAGAGCATTGAAAACATGTAATGCAGAGATTCAGAAAAATATGAAAGGAAAACCAATCAAAGCATTACATACAGTCATAAGCTATTTAGAACTTAAGACAAGGAAAGATATCACCTTTCCGAATCCAAAATTGTCGAATTTTGGGTTGTCTTGATTCATTGTGGTTGGGAGATGATAGCTTTGACTGTTGATCCACCTTAGGTCTTTGCCTCGCAGTGATCCACTTGTATGATTGATGTTGTGGCTCGGACCTTTGGTGGTTTGAGAGAACTCCATTGACTTGATGTGTCTTTTGTTTCCGTTGAGTTCGCTCCGTAGCTGAAGTTGCCGAAGGACTCTTCTTTCTCTTTTTCGGGCAATTCTTCACCAAATGTCCTTCAAGTCCACATAAGTGACAAGTTCTTCCTTTCAATTTCATTGTGGAACTTGAAGCATGCACAGTTTGGTCCTTTTTGAATCCCAAACCAACCTTGCTTGTTTGACCTAGTCCGGACATACAATCATGTTTCTTCGAACCGGTTGAAATCCTTTGTATGTCGGATTTAAGTTGATGGACTTGCTTGGTCAAAGCTTGGTTGGTAACATGAATTTCCTCAAACTGCTTTTCTAGAAAACCAATCTTGTCCATATATGATGTAGCGTTTGTCTCCGATTGGTTTAGCTTTTCTTGGAGGATTTTATTATTATCCAATAAGCGTTCTCGTTCCTCCTCGAGATCATGAAGTTTTATCTTTAAAGCATGATTCTCGTCTTGATTCTCAAGTCGTTGCTTCCTCAACTTCTTGATATGCTTGGCCATCTTCTTAGATTCCGCAAGAAGTTGTTGATATGCCTCAACGAGTTCTTCTTCGTCCGACTCCCCCTCACTTGATGACTCTCCGCCGGATGTTGATGTTTCATGCAAAATCAAAGGAATAGAGTCTGTGATTAATGATGATAAGCAAACATTAGAGGAGGGAATTTGAGAGGCATGAAAGGCAACAACTTTTTCCTCTTTACTTGAGGTCGATTCATTAGAAATAGAATCGTCCCAAGTTTTCGCTTGCAAAGCCTTCTTTTTATATGATTTCGGAGAAGGACATTCCGTTGAAAAATGGTCGTAGCCTTTGCATCTATAGCATTGGATTTCCCCTTCGAAATCATCTTTTTCTTTTTCTTTAGAAAGTTTTGCAAAGCTTTTGAGGTTAGAGGATTTAGAACCCGATGATCCTTTAGAAGGTTTCGTGGATGAAGATCCATCGGTTCGATTCTTCCAAAACTTCCGACGAAATTTCTTTGTGATCCGCGCCAATTGTTCTTCAAAATCGGCAAAAGAGATTTCATCGTCGGAACTCGATTCGCTATCTTCTTCCTTTGGAAGAAACTTGATTAGTAGGAAAAGTCATTTCATAAGTTTGCAAAGCACCTACTAATTCCTCTACACTCATCTCATCCGGATGACTAACGGTTTCAATGGCGGTAACCTTTGCCCTAAACCGTTCCGGAAGAGTCCGAAGTATCTTTCTTACAATTTTCGACTCCGGGATCTTTTCTCCTAAATTAGCACAAGTATTGATTACATCTTGAAGTCTAGTGTAATAATCTGTAAACAATTCATGCTCTTCCATATGAATAGAGTCAAATTGACTTGTAAGCATCTGGAGCTTTTGAATTTTTACAAGATTAGTACCCTCATGTGTAATTTTGAGAATATCCCAAATTTCCTTCGCGGTTTCACACACGGAAATTCGTTTAAATTCAGTCGAGGAAAGAGAATTAAATAGAGCGTTCATACCTTTCCCATTGTAAGAAGATCTTTCGAGTTCCTCTTTGGACCATCTAGAGCGAGGTTTTGGGGTAGTAGAATTTCCTACTTCCTCAACAGGATGCACCCAACCGTATTCCACGGATCGCCATACCCGCTCATCAATTGCGATGAGAAAAGCTCTCATCCGCACTTTGCAATAAGCATAATTAGTCCCATCAAAAAGAGGAGGTCTAAAAATATTACCACTTTCACCCGACATGATAAATAAACCTAAAACCCGCTCTGATACCAATTGTTGGTATTTATATATTAAGGATCCACAAGGATCTAAATAGGTACTATCAAACAACTAGAGGGGGGGTGAATAGGTGTAATACTTATAAAACCAATCTCAGTGCAAAATAAAAACCAATGCGGAAATAAAAAACAGCACACCGAGATATACGTGGAAACTCCAATCCAGGAGAAAAACCACGGGACCAACACGCAATAACAATCCACTAAGAATAGAAGAATAACAAGGTGATTACCGACTCCACGGACTCAACCCCTCCTTCAACTTCTTCGGACCTTGCGCTGACCGGTTGGATGTCCACGCAATAACAATCCCCTAAGAAAGGAAGAATAACAAGGTGATTACCGTCTCCACGGATTCAACCCCTCCTTCAACTTCTTCGGACCTTGCGCTCCACCGTTTGCACGTCCACTGCACACGTTCGAATCCACGAACGCCACTCGAATCCACGAGCACACGTTTCGAATCCACGAAACGCCTTTAGCACACCGAATCCACGATGCCACGTCGAATCCACGACGCAAACTCAGTCGATAAGAATATTGACTTCAATGGTGATCCTTTGCTTAGATTATCAATGAAGATCCATGGGAAAAATCTCTAAGCAAAGATTAGATCAATTCGACAAAAGATATGTTCTTGAAAGAACCATCGAATTGACCTAAAAGAGGCTATAAAGAAGAACGATAAAAATCAGCCTCTAGGGTTGCTCTCGAGTGTTTCTGAATTGATTGGTCTTAGTCACCCTCGTTGAGAAACCCTAAGTATCTATTTATAACCCTTGGAAAAAGATAAAAGTCGGTTTAGTAATTTTATCCCGATAGGGCATTGTGTACCGGTACCAAATATCGCGTTCCGGTACGCAATGGTGCAAAACACAGATTTTTCTATTGTGTTCCGGTACGCGAGTCCGTGTTCCGGTACGCAATGCAATTTACAGAAAATTCTGTGTCGGGTTAGAGGAACTTCAAGTGTGGTTCCGGTACGCAATGTAAAAACTGATTTTTCCAAGATAAGCTTTATCCAAAACAAACCAAGTACCGGAATCCAAACTTAAATTAAGTTGTTAGTTAAAACCAAGTTCCTAAACCCAAGTCTAAACCAAGTTTCAATAACTTCCTGATTCCAATGATTATAAATGAACTTAAATCACCATGGTTTAATTAACCATACCTGAGTGTTATCTTGAGCTCATGTTGAATCTTCAATGAGTCTTCGAAAGCTGATTTGACAATTTGATCCCTTTAAGACTCCGACTCAACTCACTGACTTGACTCACGAAATATGCCAATACCAAAAAGCCGTAACAATTCTGAAATGCTGGTACCCACGGTCTGGATGACCATTTAATATATCACCAATAAATTGATGCCCACTAAATGGTCTGGTTCGACATGGTTGTCTCGGGATTGGATTAGCAGCAGTCAGATAACCTTGAGCATATTGCATCGCACATACTCCTTCCCAATAATCGTCATCCTCATCTAATATCGTCAGTATATTTGCAACGATTGAGGACGAAAATATGGTGCGATTAAACGAAGCATCCATTTTTGCTGCAAAGATATTATTGTATTCAAGCAATATGTCGCAGTATATAGATATTGTCTAAACAGTACAAACAAATGCATCAAGTGTGTAATGCAGATTGTTGTAAATTAAATTGAATGTATCGTTTAAGTAATTTGAATATAAACTGCACAGAACATTGGTAAACACAAGCACTGACATTAACGATATATTAACATTGATCATCTGTCTACAATACTTAATCTTATTTCAAACTACTACGAGCAATTTAATAGTAGAGCTAACAACATCTAATTATTTTCATCATAAAATAATTCAACACTATAATAATACAACATACAACATAACAACTCTCGAATATAAACCATACTAGTTATCATCTTCAAATAAAGCACCGAAAATTACTACAATATTACATTCCCAGATACATAATTTTAACATGAAATAAAGCATCACAAAGTTACTACAATATTACAGTTCTAGCCACTAGTTTTCAACACAAAAGCAATCACCACAAATTAACTAAGATATTACATGCCCGAATACTAGTTATCATCGTAATGGAATGTACCACAAAGTTACTAGAATATTATATTCCTGGGAAGAACTGTCTAAACAAAACACTTTCTTTCGCAACTTGTCGATCGAGCCACAATATGGCAAGCTCGTCGTTCATTGTCATGAATACTTGCCTATTCTTGTCATCTTTTAATGCCTCTGCAGCTGCCAATACCCTCTCATTTGTGATTCCATGTAAAGAGTATACTCGGCCCATACACTCCTCGATTGTCGCGATATTGCCTCGTTTGGTAATTTCAACTTGGTACATTTGGCGGACTAGATCAAGCATTTGCTTCCCAATTTCCACCATTTCTGCGAAAGTGTTACTTGCGCCTTCATCCTTTTGCCTTCGGCCGCCAGATGATGGAACTTGTCTACGCTGGCTAGTTGATCGGCGTGGAGATCGAGGCCTTTTCCCCGCAGAGCTATGCCCCGATCCACTGCCACTAGCACCGAAATTTGGGCCTAGAGAAGCAGGACTTGGCGATCGTGATGTATTACCCAGCCTTATGTTTTCATACATAGGTGGTATAACTGTATCATTCTCACCAGGAGAAGATGAAGATGAACTATCAACGGTTTCGGGAGGTTCCATAACGGAGGAGAACCCGTATCTACCTGTTGCCGTATGTTTTTGTGTAAGGAACTCAAGGTCCTTATAAGGAGGGAAAGGTTTATCCCTACATTTTGTGTAGGCCGGATTCTCCTGAACAAAGACACGAGAATTAGGATAGCTTGACTAATTTAAATATTGCCTAACTTAAAACCTTAACACAAATAATATAAATTTTACCGCAATTACAGCTTGCCAGTCTTTATTATCACCGGCGGTAGGAATGTTGTTCACGTAATCCCATCCCCAGCCGCTCTTGTTTGCTAAACAGTTATATAATGCAAACGTTCTCTTCAGAACTTTAAGTCGGTTCTTTATTTGGTCCTTCGTTAGGTCCGTATTATTTCTAGAATTGACCTCGTTAACGACTCGGTTTCAGGAAAGATTCGTGAAAGTACCATTTATATTGTTTCCTAGCGCGTGCTCCTCTGTTAGCAAAGATAATAGGGTGTTATCCATAATTTCTGTCCAATTAGGTGTTCGCGACTACGTTTGTGCGCGCAAACTGCTTCCACCTTCTGTCCGCACATTTTCAGTTTGGGGGTAGTTTTGGGTTTGTTCGATGTTATGACTAGACTTAGAAAATCTCTTCCAAGGACGCATCTGATGGAAATATATGTTATTGGTAGAGATCATCCAACACTTAGCATAGATGTTAATGAACTAAAGTAATATGAATATTGATATGAAATAGGAAATGCTGCCCAAAAAAGGATGATCTTCAACCTTTGTTTTTTTCAAGGGATAGTGTTTTAATTTTTAAAATTTGCTCAATTGGTTTCCAACTACACATGGGGTTGCAATGGATTATAAATCCTTGCCATCCAACTGATGAATATGGAAACAATCATCATTGCAAAAGGTTTGGTGATTTCATCCATCCTGGGTCATTTCACGCGGTAACTTTCAATTCTAACTTTAATTTGCAATCATATGGATGAACACTCACTTATAGCAATCATATGGAAGAGCAATCATATATAGCAATCATATGGAAGTGAGATGAATGGATCGGACTTACATTGTGTGAGTATCAATACCCTGCTGTTGGAAGTGAGATGATGAAATCACCCCAACAGATCGGCACCGACAGTCAACAGGACGACTGCTCACGGCAAAGTTCAGGACAAGCACAGTCAGTCCGCGGATGCACACGCACGAGCTCAGTTGCCGACAAGGACCGAGAAATCCGACGCTTGAGCCGGAGGCAGAGTCACAGTAAGAAGGACAGGAGCCTAGTAACACAACAGAGGGTAAGAGCACACCACAATTAGCATTAGCAGAGATTGTTGAGAGCTTCAACCAAACAACAATGGCCGAGCCCGCGGATGCCTCGGGACACGTGCCGCTGGAGGAGGGATGCACGCAAGCGCGGATGCCTCGGGACGCGTGCTGCGAGAGGAGCACACGATTGGCCTGGGGGGAGAGGAGAGGGGGAGCACTGTGGGAGGCAGGGGATGCACCACGAGAGGACCTTCAGCCAAGCAAAAATGGCGGTACCCACTGTAGCCTCGGGACGCGTGCCGCGAGAGGAGCGCAAGATTGGCCGGGGGGGCGGGGGGGGGGGGGGAGAGGAGAGGGGGAGCTTTTGTGGAAGGCGGGGGATGCTTGGGAGCTTCAAACAAACCAGCAAAAATGGCGAATCCAAGCTGGCCTCGGGACGCGTGCCGCGAGAGGAGCGCAAGATCGGCCGGGAGGGGGGGAGAGGAGATGGGGAGCTTTTGTGGGAGGCGGGGGATGCCTCGGAGCTTCAACCAAACCAGCAAAAATGGCGGATCCAAGCTGGCCTCGGGACGCGTGCCGCGAGAGGAGCGCAAGATCGGCCGGGGGAGAGAGGAGAGGGAGAGCTTTTATAGGAGGCGGGGGATGCTTGGGAGCTTCAACCAAACTAGCAAAAATGGTGGATCCAAGCTGGGAAGAAGAAAGAGAGAAAGAGGAGAGAGAACAGAGCTGGGATTTGTGATGATGGGGAGAGAGCATCGGGGAGAGGGAAAGGAGGGGAGGAGGGGTAATTTGGTAAAAAAAAAAAAAATTAAAATAATGAGTAAGAACTGTTGTTTCAGCTTATTCTAATTGTACTGGAACTAGCTGTACCGACTGATTCCATGTGCGTTTGGTAGAATAAGGGGGATATCCCCCTTATTCCTTGTTCTAGCCCCGAAACAAACGGGGCCTAAAGATACGACGTACTTTAGAGTAAAAACATATGCTAGTACGCACACAAGTGTAATTCCAATGCTGAACGTGGCGCACCGTAATTATAATTCGAGCCTTATATGTCAACTGATTCTCCCGACATTAAAGGTAAGACTTAATATGACGCTAAAAGAAATTCAAGAAACGGTGCGATCAACTTTGCATGTTGACATAACTTATTGGAAGGCTTGGCAAGCAAGGAGTAAAGCATTATAGGTTATTTACGGGAGCTGGGAGCGGTCATACACAGACTTGCCTCGTTACCTGACTATACTGAAGGAATGTAATCCTGGTACTATATGGCATCTGGAACATAGGTGGCCCGCTGATGGGATTTGTCGCTTTGGTCATATTTTTTGGTCATTTGGACCTTCGATTCGTGGATTCGCACATTGTCGGCCGGTTGTGAGTATTGATGCCACTCATATGTACGGCAAATACGAAGGTCATGTTTTGATAGCGACGGCTGCATATGCAAATAATGGACTATATCCTTTGGCATTTGCAATTTGTGAAGGGGAGAATGGAGGGAGTTGGCGATGGTTTCTGCAGAATATGCGTCAATATGTTACCCGCGATAGAGCCATTTGTTTTTTATCTGATCGATTTTTTGGTTTGAGGGAAATAGTGGCTGATATCTATCCTCCACGATAGGGTCACTCGCATCGTTGGTGTCTTCGACACATAAAAACAAATATGAATAAGCGCTTCAAAAACGAAATTTTGTTAGATAAATTTTGGAACATCGGAAGTGCTTCAACACCAACCGAATATTATCAGCTAAAAAAAGAATTAGATGCGTTGGATCACGATACTTGGCAGTGAGTGCATGATCTTGAAAGATATAAAGAGTATTGGGCAAGAGCATTTGATGGAGGCCGACGATTTAGGTTGATGACTACGAATCTTTCTGAATCGTTAAATGGGGTACTTAAGGGGATTCGTGCTTTGCCGATCACGGTTTTTGTTGCGGCGACATTTTCATCTTGTTCCTGATAGACGGCACTGGCCATGACCCCAAGACCCCCCGATTGTACCGCCTCCTATACGAAGGAAGAAAAGTTGTCCACGATCTACACATATTCGTAATATAATGGATGAAGGGGGTGGGCGACGAGGAAAATGCTCGATTTGTAAACAAGCAGGCCACTATAGGAGCACGTGTCCACAAAATGTAGAAAGAGTGCAACAAGGACGTCGACGTATGACTTCCACAATTTTATTTATGTTGTCTTAATATTTTGCTTTTTTTAGCTATTATGTTACTAATATGTAGATTACATATTGCATATGGCAGATCACGAGGACGCGGGACCAGTTGATCTGTCGGTCCTATCAGAGCATCTTCATAGGTCAGCATTTATTAGGACTGAGGTAAGAGCTATAAAATTTCATTTGATATTTATCGTAATATAAATAAGCTAAATTGATGTAAGAGCTAACTATATTTTTTTGCATCACAGGGGTATCGTGCTGTGCAATTCTCAGAGCATGGACGCAAGCTCAACCAGTGGGAGCTTGACCATCCAGCTGTACTAGATCTACTCCAACAGTTTGAATTTTACGGGGTACCATGACTGAGACGCGTGCAGCTGGATCAGGCTTTACTAGCCGCCCTTGCCGAGAGGTGGAGACCGGAGACCCAGACGTTCCACTTTCGCCATGGTGAGATGACCGTCACAGTCTAGGATGTGGCGGTTATTTCTGGTCTCCGTATTGACGGTCCGCCAGTGACGGGAATTGCACTGCAAGACTGGGAGGCTCTATGCGAGGCATTGTTGGGAGCTGTTGTCACGCCCCGGGTTCGAACTGCGACCCTGGCTCGCCAACAGATCCGCCATCTATACGGAAACTGCCGCACAAACGAAGCGTCTACCCTGCAAAAGATCTATAGCTAAACATGTATCAGAGCTGAAAAAAGAACTAATAGCTACAGAATCCACTGAACATCTGATACAAATAAAATCCTGATACAAAGTCACTCAGCTAAAAAGTAAAAGCATTCCTCACTGATCTCTCAGAATGTCCAGTACAAAAGTGGAAACATAAAAATAAAACCGGGTACATCTACCACTGACTAAAAATGCTGGTAAGGAACTACTCGGCCACGTCCTCACCTCGATCAGCTGTCTCCGCGCGAGCTAAGCCGGAACAGCAGCCTCGGGAAAACCTGTCACCGCAGCGGGTGTGAGATCTACTGCAGAAGGCAGATCTCAGTGGGTACCGTCCCAATATCCACGGTATGCCCACTAAGTCTACTGGAGGCAAAACAGATAGGTATGCAGATAGATAGATAGATAGATAGATAGATAGATAAAAGCTGAAGGAACTATAGCTATCATGTCTCAATCATCATGCTCAAGAAACTCTACTAATGATGAAATGTGCATACACTCGCTACTGCTAACATGCCTCAAGTATCATGCTCAAAGGAAACTCATCTATGAACATGCTATGAAACTCACTCACACATATCACTCAATCTCAATGACTATCCCTCTTTGGACCAGTCAAGTCAAACCTGCGCTCATCTACTGCCACTCATGCCCAAACAGGGCTTGGTCTTACGTAGGGTGTCCCTCAAGGACTATCTCAGTAACCACATCCCAGCCTCGTCAGGCTCGGTATCATCATCGCATCCGGAGCGTAGCTCGCGGGGAGCGACCCCGCGAACTCAAGTATCTCATAACTGGCATAAAATGCCAGGCTCAACAGGCTATAATCCACGATCAAACAGATCGGTATCACGAGCTCAAAAGCACAACTCGGTCGGAGAAAGACTCCACGACTCGATCAGGAAATGCCCACACGATCTCAAAGCTATGTCGGAGAACCCTCGACGATTCAATCTGATAATGCATAACCCATGGCTAAGTCGGGAAACCTCCACGACTCGATCTGCCAGAACCCCAAGATCCTCAAAGCTAAGTGGGAGAATCACCTCCACCACTAAATCAGAAACACAACCCAGGATCTAGAACCATCCCAACAAGGAAGAAAACTCTCATGACACTAGAAACTCAATACATGATGCTCTAAAAATATACTCGGCCCTCTGGCACGAGTACTCATGCAACTCGAACAATCTGGACCATTCATAATGTTCTCAATATTTTAAAAAATCCTTTTAAAGCGAAGTTTTACTTAAAACGGGGTACTAAAATATTCTGAAGGTTCAGATGCAACCTGAATCTCAAAAGAATGCACAGTCTAGTGTCAAATAACCTCTAAATCATACTAAAAATGTCTGGGGCTCATAAAAGCCTTTCTACAATTTTCTAGGCAACTATCAGATTTATCAATATACAAGAATTAAGCTAAACATAATCAATATGCTTACAGAAGCATTAGAAGGCATTCCATAAATCTCGAAGAAATTCCAACCCACCTGGAACGCTTTCCGCAGGCAATCGCTGAAGTCGGTGAAGCGCCGGATCCTCAACTGACGAAAATTCTGAAAATCGCACCGCGAGGGCGCACCCTGTCGCGTACTTGGAAAAATCCCCGGAGTTCGAATAAAAATCTTGAGTCCTCTACAAAAAATTCCGGCGCGCAACCAGCGCGCTCCTCAGCCAACAAAAATACAAGTTCCCTTATATCCAATTTACATAATCCACAGCACACTCTCAAAGCCCTCCAATTAAAAACTGCACACTAATAACTAGGTGCTCTCTTAACAAAAATACACAATTGCACATTAGTTGCACAACCCCCTTTACAAGCTCCAATGCATACTAGTAATTAAGGTCCACAAGGAAAACACTTAATCACAACACCTGCAACCCCTCACAAGTCCACCAGAACTGCACACACACACACCACATTCCAACCTCTGTTACATTCACAACACAAAACATTAATTCTATCCACACTCAATAGCTATCACAACACACCTCACACAACTAAGTTCTGATGCATTTCCAAAAACCATAGCCCCACTCACTTCACACTTGCATAATCAGATGCATTCCCAAAAACCACAGCCTCACAGTCTGAAGAAATCCGCGCGCGAGCTTCACCCAAAACCTCGGCACGAGCCGCTGCTTCTAACCGCAACCCTGAGAGAGAAAAAAGAGAAAACCGAAGAAGAAAAAAAACGTCAAATTCGGTCCATAAAAGCCCACGCGAAACCGGCAACCCAAAGCCTCGGTGTGCGCGCAAACGGACCACCGGCACCGGCCTCCGCTCGTTTGCCGACCCCACGCAGCAGCCGCGCCGCCCACGCGCGCTGCTGCCGCTGCCGTTGTGCTGCCGCCGCCCGCTGAGCTGCCGCGCGCACGCTGCCGCAGCAGCGAGCGCGCCTGCGCGGCGCCAGGGCCCGCCGCGCGGCGCCAGGGCCCGCCGCGCGGCGCCCTGGCCCGCAGCGCGCACCCGCTGCGCGCTGCGCGTCGCGCGCCTCAGCTAAGCGCTGCGCGCCGCGCGCCTGTGCAGCGCGCCGCGCGCCGCGCGCGCCCCCGCTAGCAGCGCCCGCGCGCTCCCACTAGCAGCGCCCGCGCGTGCCTCGCTGTGCGCGCGCGCCTCTGCTAGCGGCGCCCGCGCGCGCCCTCGAGCGGCACCACCTCAAGTTGCTCCAATGGACAGTAAGTCCAAAAAAAACTCAACTAAAATTAAAATCCAACAATCCAAAAAAAACCCCAAACCAAGGCTTCTACAAAAACTGCTACCAACCTTGATTGAGGCTCGGCGCGCGCTCCGCTCGGCTCTTCTCGGCTTGACGCAAGGGTCAAAACTCCATACAAGCACTTTCCCTCACTTTCTCTTTCACTTCCTCTCTTCTTCCCTCTTTTTCCTTCCTCTTCTTCCTTCTTTTCTCTCTTTCTCTCTTTCCTCTGCTTCAAAAAATTTCTTCTGTTTCACCCCTGAAGAAGATGGTGATGACGTGGCTCAATTAATTAGCAGTAGGCTAATTAATGAGGGGGTGTGGTGGTTGGCAGACATTAAATGCACCTCTAAAAATATCCCAAGCTCTCACTTTAATTTTCTCTTCCATCCACTTATCTGTTTCTTTCTTACTTTCCATAGGCAAAAACCACATTAATTAAATTAATTAATTAATTAATCCATTTTAGCCAACTCCAAGTCACTTTTTATCTTCGGAGCCCCCGCACCGGCCCAAAACCTCCCGAACTCCGCTGTAATCTGAAAATACACATGCTCAAAGCTTTCTCTCCTAAAGAAAGCTCAACCGTGGAGTCGGAGTGCTTAAACCAAAAACCGGCTCCAAAACTGCCAACTCCAACTCACCTTTTGCCCTCGGGGCTTCCGCGTCAGTCCGGAACCTCCCGAACTCCGCTGTAAACTCAAAGTATACCCATTCCAAGTGTTTCCAAATTTTCTGCACTCCACTGTGGAGTCGATGCTTCCCCGAAACCAGTCCTCTATCGGCGCACAAGGCCCGGAAAACTCCGAATCAAGCTAGGGCTTCCTGTTGGGTTATACTAATATAGATCTAAATAGGGGAAAAAACACCTAGAGGGGGGTGAATAGGTGTAAACAATAAACACTCAAAAAATCATTGCGCAATAAAAACCCAATGCGGAAATATAAATGAACACGCAAGATTTTTACGTGGAAAACTCCAAACCGGAGTAAAAAACCACGGGACCGATAACACGGTGAAATCCACTAGAATTAAACACGTACAAGGTGATATACCGTACTCACAGACGACTCAACCTTTTCCATACGCTCCTAGTTGATCTTCTCCGCTCGTTCCGCAACGCGTCTCGAATCCACGATCTGCGTCCAACGCCGAATCCACGGCGTCCAACGTCGAGTCCACGACGTCCGACCGAATCCACGGTCTTCACCCAGTAGCACGCTTCGAATCCACGAACGTACCTCGCTCCGAATCCACGAGAGCGGTTGCACCTTGAATCCACAAGGCCACGCGAGTCCACGCGCCGATTTTGGGGAAATCGTTGTTTTTTGGGGTGGTGATGATCCGCCGAATACTTAGATCAAAGATAGATAGGAAATACCATCTAAGTATTCATTAGTTTGATTCAACTCAAAATGTGAGTATGAAAACCTAGAATCAAACTAATCAATATAGATGAAGAAACATAGAGTAATATCTAATGATTTCCTTTCTTCTCTATATGTGGATCTTAGGCCGTATAAAATATTATATTTTATTATGACGGCTATTTTCCATCATATGGATTTTCGGCTTCTTACGGCTTGCCCTAGAAAAATGAATCATAGGGTCTATTTATAGGTTAGAAACCCTTGGAAGAAGATAAGGATCAAAAACTAACCTTTTCTGGAGTTTTTACATGACGACGATCCGGATCGGAGATCGGCGATCCGGATTGCAGTAGCGAGAAAAACAGTCTCCAGAAAAACGAAGGTTCGGGATCCGGATCGAAGTGCTTGATCCGGATCGTTCATACAGTTCACCAAACTTCAACGTTCGGGATCCGGATTGCAGTAGCATGATCCGGATCGTTCAAATAAATTGGTAAACACAATGTTCGGGATCCGGATCAAGAGAAGCTACGATCCGGATTGAACTGGTGTATGAACGAACCACCTTCGGGATCCGGATTGAACAGTCTGATCCGGATCCTGAACATGTCCCATGTCCAGTTTTTGATATTTATGCAATAACAAATCCATCCAAGTGTTTCTACACTATAAGAAGTATTCGGATCACCAAAGATATTAAGTTAAACATACCTGATCCTTTTGAATTCTTCTTTCTTGAGATTGAGTTAAATGATCCAACCTTCTTCACCTTCAATCTTCAAGACTTGAACCTTTCACGAAATTACGCCAACACAAATTCCGTAACAATCTCCCCCTTTGGCGGTTTCGTGACAAAACAGAGATCCACTCAAGAAAATTCAAAAAGATATTTTTGTTGCTATCACCATACAACAAAAATTTACAAAGGAGATCCAAAAATTTAAAAACATGAGATAAACTCCTAAAACAGACTCTAGACTTAGACATCTGTACTCTCTGCACACAGAAATCATTCTTGACAAAAAGAATCGTTAGATACCTCAAGAATTGAAACATACAAAACCAAGTACAGAGATAGAGTTTATCATGACATTTGAGAATTCAGATATGTAAGAGAATCATAGTCAAAAACCAACATATCTTCTATGCATTCAAAAACCAAATGTCACAAAGTGTTAGTCCAACATCAACTTGTTAGTAATAATACATGTCCAAATAGTTAGTCGAATAGTTAGTAGGGACATGCAACAAATCACAAGATAAAAACCAAAGTTGAAGTTGAAGTGATACTTACCTTGATGTTCACACATTCACACAGTTTTCACATCATCATTGTTCAAGTTCTCTCTAAACTCTCTCCCCCTTTTTGTCACAAACTAAGCCAAAAATTACAAAAATTTAAGGAGAGTTAAAAATTTCAAAATCAAAAAAATCCTGAGAACTAAAAGTAAAAACTAAAACTTAAAAGCCTGCACAAGAAACGATAGGGGTTAGAGCATAAAAGATCAAGCCAAATCAGAACTGTCTGAGCTAGTATCGTCTATCTTGTTCAAGATTCCTTTCAGCATTCGCGATAATTTGGAACATTTCTTCTTCATCTGTTTTTGGTCAGCGGCCATTTGTCGGAGACCTAATGCCAATCTCTCTTGGTCAGCAGAAAGTCTTCTTTGGTCCTGATGAATGGCGGCCAATACAGTAGCTTCTAGAGCGTTTCTCTTGGAAGTCGCTGGACGAGTTGTAGAGGCAGATGATTCATGCTGGTCTTCAGCCCATGGGGATTCGCTAGGTACCGAGTGTGCTCTAGGGAGGGATTCAGTAATTTGAATTCCACTTCCCTCTTCATTTTCCTTAATCCTAGCCGAGCTGATAAAGTCTTGTGGAGATGCTTGGCTAACAGCTGGTTGCTCAATGGAGATTCCTCGAGCACTTCCTCTTTTTCGAGCAACACTTTTTCTTCTTGTCTTCCCAGAAGTTTCTTCCATTGGAGCTTTTCCCTTTTCAGCGGCAGTAGGCGGAGCCTTTGATGTTTCTGCAGGCGCTTTTCCCTTTGAAGCAGTGGGAACAGTTGTTGCTTCAACTTGAAGCTCATCCCAGTCAATTGATTCCGTTTCAGATTCTGTATCGGAATCATCTTTCGGTTTCTTCGCCTTCTTGGCCCTCTTGGGCTTGACAGTGTCTCTCGTATATACTATAGCAGCCAGAAGAAAAACGATCCAGGTGATCACCATTGCTATTGGTTTCTTGTGAGAAAGGAATCCTATGAGCAATAACTCAAGAACACATGAAAAATTGTTAATTTTGAAAAATTTGAAAAATTGTACCCAAACAATCATAATCATGTAGAGAGACTAAAAATCAAATTAGTTTTGCAAAAGGAATTTTAAAAATAGATCAATTGCATGATTTTGGAAAATTCCCATTATATGCCCTAAAACCGAAATTTTTGAAATCGAAGACCAAAAATCGGTTTATCTTGAGAATACTTAGCATATAATCAAAACTAATCTACCCAGAGTTCTTATTTCAAAAGAAATTTGATCAAAAACCATCCACAAACGAAGTAGATACAAGAAATTCATCACGTTTTGAGGAGGAATACGAAAAACTGTGAAAAACCGAGATTTTGATCAATAAAACTTACTTGGAACCGAAGAACTTGAGTTTGAAAGCTTCCAAGATGGATGAAATCTAGAGAGAGAGGCTCTGGAAACTTTGGAACAAAAGATTGGAGTAAAAGAAATCAAAACCCTTTTGTTCTATATAAAACCCTAGCCGCGATCCGGATCAGTTCTTGATTACGATCCGGATCGGCTACCCGCAGTGAAAAACTGCGTTCGAGATCCGGATCGGCAGGTCCAATCCGGATCGTCTGCCCGCAGAAGAATATCTGCGTTCGGGATCCGGATCGGCAGGTCCAATCCGGATCGGCTCCAACTTTTTCTTTAGAAAATTTCAGAGAAATTCTAGAATTACCAGAAAAAGATTGTAAGCACTTTTGTGTATCAACTTTAAACGAAAATCATCGTTTCATGTCAAGAGAAATAAATTATGTTAAATCTATCAATAACATTCAAATAATGACATGACAATTTACAGAAATTAAAACCTTTAAAGTTGATCAAGTTCAAACACATCCATCATGATCTTATGAGTACGGCGTTTATCAAATCATTAAAATGGTAAAGAAAATGAATTACCAAGATCAATAGATGTTTGAAATCCCAAATAAATTATATAATGTATCTAGTCAATCTGTTGAAGAGAGTGGCTCTTTGTGCATCTTTCATTAAAAATCCCACCTTATACCAACCTTGAAATTTGGCGGAGTCAAGTATTTCAATCATGCATTTTATTTAATCAAAAATTACAAACCCATGCTTGGTATACATGTGGTAGCTGCACACAGTACTCGGACGACCGAGGTGGTAGCTCTTTCCTCCATGTGGTGGTAGTTTTCACACTCCTCATTGGGATGTAACTCTTTCCACATCTTTTGAGCATTTTACATTTCTTTGACTCCCCCTCAATTGGCTATCAATTAATTTAAGATATAAAGTATTCAACCAAGGATTGATCTCGAATTCATACTCAACTAAATCGTCAAATAAGATAAAAACAATACCAAGAGATCATTGAGAGAGAAATTGACTTTGATCAATTAAAAATGGTTTAATTTAAATAAATGATCAATGCATCAACTGAATTATTATGATATCCAAAGCATAATAAATTTCTAATTATATGAAAGGATGCAAGTAAAGTCAATAATACACATGCTCAATTAATGTACTATGTATAAACATAGATAAAGAACAAAAACACAAAAAACAAAACCTAACCTAAGCAAAAGTTTCAAAAAGAAGTTTATTTCAAGGAAAGCATTCCAATTGCTTTACGCAAATGAATAAAACGTTTTTGATCCAAAGGTTTTGTTAAAATGTCAGCTAATTGATCTTCAGTTGAAATATATGAAAGTTGAAGAGTATTTGATTCAACTAGCTCTCTAAGAAAATGATATCTAAGTTCAATGTGTTTTGTTCTAGAGTGCGACACAGGGTTTTTGGAAATGTTTATAGCACTAGTGTTGTCACAAAGAATTGTTACCGAAGTTGCTGAAATCCGGAAGTCGCTCAACACACTTTTCATCCAAATGAGTTGGGTTGAACAACTACCCGCTGAGATATATTCCGCTTCGGCAGTCGAGAGTGCAATGCAGTTTTGCTTTTTACTATGCCATGCAACAAGGCAATGGCCAAGATAAAAACATGCACCACTGGTACTTTTCCGATCATCCACAGATCCTGCCCAATCGGCATCTGAGTATCCAATAATATCTAAACTTGTTCCCATAGGATACCAAATTCCGAAATTTATGGTTCCTTTAATGTATCGGATGATCCGTTTCACCGCTTTCAGGTGAACCTCCTTTGGTGCAGATTGATATCTCGCGCGGATCCCAACACCAAAAGATATATCCGGGCGACTAGCCGTGAGATAAAGTAGACTTCCAATCATACTCCGATAAAGTTTCTCGTCTACATTCTCACTAAATGATTCACTTCCAAGACCCTTGTGGCTAGTTCCCATTGGAGTCGGAAAATCCTTAGAATTTTCAAGATCAAACTTTTTGACCAACTCCATTGCATACTTGGATTGACACAAATGGATGCCTTCGTCACTCTGTTTCACTTGCAATCCAAGGAAATAAGTCAATTTGCCCATCATTGACATCTCAAATTCGCTTTCCATGGTTTCAGCGAATTTAGAAGCATCATTATCTCTTGTTGCACCAAATACAATGTCATCGACATAGATTTGTGCTACAATGAAGTTATTCTGATAATGCTTCACAAAGAGAGTCCTGTCAGCTCCCCCTCGAGTATAGCCCTTCTCCAAAAGGTGCTTTGTCAACCTTTCGTACCATGCTCGCGGTGCTTGTTTCAGACCGTAAAGAGCCTTTTTCAAACGAAAAACATGGTTAGGTTGTTTATGGTCTACAAAACCTTTCGGTTGAGCCACATAAACTTCCTCATTTAAAAACCCATTTAGAAACGCGCTCTTAACGTCCATTTGAAATAATTTGATTTTAAAATGACAAGCAATAGCAAATAGTATACGAATGGACTCGAGTCTAGCTACAGGGGCGAAAGTTTCATCAAAGTCTATACCTTCTACTTGAGAGTAGCCTTGAGCAACTAATCGTGCCTTGTTCCTGATGATAGTACCATCCTCATTTTTCTTGTTCTTGAAAATCCATTTGGTACCTATCACATTATGTTGCTTTGGAGGCTTCGTTAATTCCCAGACTTTGTTTCGCTCAAACTGATGGAGCTCTTCCTGCATTGCTTCAATCCAGTAGTCATCCTGAAGAGCTTCATCGATGTTCTTTGGTTCGATTAAAGATACGTAGCAAGCGAATCCACAAACCAACTGCCTCCGAGTCCTAACTCCTTCTTGTGGGTCTCCAATAATGTTCGATTCAGGATGATCCTTGGAGATTCGTAACGTTTGTTGTAACGGAGTACACGGAGGTACATGTGACGATTCCTGCACATCAGATAAACTTGGAGAACCGTTAGATGCATCATTAATATTGGAAGTATTATCATGAGAAGATGCATTAGCAGGAGAATCATCATCAAGAGAGATATCGAGGGTAGATTTTTCAGATGCAAAGTGAAAAGCTTCATCTACCTTAACATTTATCGATTCTACGATCGTCTTAGATTCCAAGTTAAAAAACTCGATATGCTCTACTGTTTGTAGAATACCCCAAGAAAATCCCTTCGTCACTTCGAGAGTCAAACTTTCCAAGATTTTCGCGGTCACGTAAATTGTAACATCGACTCCCGAAGATACGAAAATATTTGATGTTGGGTTTTCTACAAAACCACAGCTCATATTGTAGTGTACTGGTTTTCCCGTGCAACTTTCCGGTGAATCCACTGTGTAGAACACCTAGTGTTGGTGTCTGGCCCATGGTGCATCGAAGGGATGCCACAGATGGACCTCGTGAGACTTGGATAGATGATTTGGCCTTCGGCTGTGATCGCCGAATTTTAGAAAAGGTTTTGGGCCAATCGGAGGTTGGATTTGGATTCAGCGCGGAAAAACGCTTGAAAACGGCTATTTGCTTGTTGAATTTGGAGTCCGGATGACCAAATGCGGGCTTCCGGAAGTTTTGGGGGATTTTCGGTGCATGGGGGAGCCTCGTGGACCGGCCTGAGCCACGTGGCGGCCTATTATTGGCCGGCTCACGCAGCTCGGTCCACGGGGTAGCGCGGCGGTGCATGGACCGCAGGCGGGTGGCACGTGGCGTGCCCGGATAGGCCGGCGCACGCGGCACGGCTCATTGGATTTGCGGGATTGCGGTGGACCGGGCGCACGGCACGTGGCGGCGTCGGATTCGTCGGCCCACGTGGGCGCGGTCCACGGGTGCGCGGGGGGGGCGCCTCGGTACTGTGCACGCACGTGCGCGCACAGTGGCGCAGGCGGGGCGGTCGGCCGCACTCGAGTGCGACACGCGTCGCCTCGAGATTGGGCGGCCGTACCTACCCCGCTGACCGCGAGGGGGACACGCGGCGTGTCGTGGGCGCGGGGATCCGCTGTCCCCTGTTCGGGGCTACGTGGCGGCCCCAGGTGCTTCCGGGCGCGTCGGACGGGGAGGGTGCAACCCGGGTTTCCGGGCGCAGTGCGCCCGGAAACCGCGCCCGAAAACCCGGCCCGTTATGCTTGTGGGCTGGGCCTATAAATAGGACCCCCCTTTCTTTCTTTGGGCTTTTTGGACCTCTTTTCACTGGGCTTCCTTCACAGAAATTCCTCCTCCCTCAGTGCTCGACCCTTTGGAGAAGTTTGAAGATTTTTGGAGGCACGCTTCCCGAGGTTCACCATTTTACGGCGCGGCGCGACGCTTGTTCTCCGGCGATCCTCTTCGCCCCTTCTCAGTGTTTGGACTCCTCCGACTCACCCCGACCTCGGAATTCGCCGATTCTTGCGCCGTTGGACTCTTGACAGGTAGGGCTTCAACTCCTGTGTTTTGTGGTTCCTCGATTTCCGTGCTGATATTGGAGTTTTCCGAGCAACCATTTGACCCTTTTTCTTCGCGGACTTTTGGGACAGCACCGCGGTGTTCTTGCCATATCTTTTCGCTCGGACGTCGGAACGAGGCGATTCAAGAGGCAATTTTCATCAACGCTTCGCAAGGAGTCTCCTGGATTTTTCTCAGAATTTTCTGAATTTTACTCGAGGGTGAGAATCTTCTTCCTCTGTGGTTCCTTGTTACAGGAATTTAGTGCAGTTTGGATTCGGGGTGTACCCCTTGCCGGATTTTTATCTCAGCGTAGGAAACTCCAAATTGGGCGTGCAGGTACTCGTTTCGACGGGCTCGTCGCAAGGATCGCGCTAGTATTTTCCTTGGATTTTTCTGGACATTATTCGCAGGTGAAAATTAGTGAACTCTGGACTGCTGGTTTAGGGGGCAGATTGTGAGAAATTGGTGACAAATAGCTTATGTTTGTTCTTTGGGGTATTTTGTACAGATCGGTGGTGCGTTTGGACTGATCTTGGACTTCACCTTTGGATAATTGGAGTAGCGCTTGAGGTGGGTGATGTTGTGAACCTCCTACTTGTGAATGTCACTAGGCCTATTAGAATGCCTTGATCATGTGTTATTAATTGTGAATATATCTAGCATGCTTGTATGAGATTAAGGTTCATTTGTTAATACTTGCATTGTTAGCAAGCTACAAGTTAGTAAGTGATGTTTCCATGTTTAGATATGCAGATTAATTAGTGGAATGAATGCTATAGCCACATCATAATATATGTTAAGGGAAGGGTTGGACATGTGGTTAGAATGAATGTTGTATAAGGGATATTTGCTAGTAGATTGTGCATCTTAAATGTATTATGTATCGTATATCCTACCACATGTACATTGGAATTTCCCTAATATTTAGTTTTGCATATGCTTGAATAATTGGAATAATTATAGCAAATAATGGACTTTGCATGCTTGGATGGTCATCTAGGTAGGCCACCTTTTTCTGCTACACAAACTTATTGGAATTGACTTAGGAGAAACCATGCTGTTATTCGTTCTCCTGTCATCTAGCCTTAGGGGATTGTGTAGTCAGATGTTCAGAGTTGGGACAGTCGGGGATCGAGGGTTGGGTGTTGCGGCGACCGCGGACTGTGGGCGGTTGACCGGATTATTATTATTACTTTTGCACCAGATTGGAGGTAGGGAATCGAGTTTCCCCTTAGTGGATGGGTTTTCCCACTTTGATCAGGGTCGTGACCCCGTCCTGCTATTTATGGTACTGATGATACTAGTGACAGTGATACTACGCTCGTGTGGGGTCGCTCCCCTCGAGTGCCACTCCGGAGTAGGGTTTCGACCGTGTTGGGTGCCGGTCAGGCCGTGTTGGGTGCCGGCTAGACCGTGTTGGGTTCCGGTCTATTTTGGACAGGGGAGATACTGAGTTGTGAGGTTGACAGCAGAGCAGGCAGTACCAGTGTTTACTGGTGTTTGATTGGGTTGGTCTGTCAGTCCTTACGTTCTGGTGCATGCATTTAGCCATTCTCTAGTAGGCATCGTAGAGGCATGTTAGTGGTAGCTCGCATCAGTAGTGTACTTGTAGCTTACCACCTTTGTTTCATTTTTCGCCTCTGATAGTCCTAGTGGGCATGTCTGAGTTTGAGGTCTACCCACTAGGGGAGGCTACTGTTTTTATAGTAGTTCTCACCCCCCACTGTTTTCTCTTTTCTGTTCCCCTTTGTTTTGCAGAGTTCTCTGCGGGAGTTGCGGGACCCTCTTCCCTGGATCGAGGTAAGAGGATCGCTGACTAGATAGCCACTGCCCCGAGTTCGAGTTTTTGATAGTTTTGATGTATCCCCAGTACACTCAGACGGTTGTATTTTCCTTTTATTTTGGGTCTGGCTGCGGCCAGCTGGTTGTATATATTTCGTGAGCTGGGAGAGACACTTGTATATTTTTGAGAGCTTACTGTACTTTCATTTCCAGTATTTGTCTGAGTTGTATTAGTTTTAGTTAGCTCTGTTTTATGCTCCTTTATTACTTATTTTATATCTGAGCAGGTTTTCAGCGCTTCGTGTACACGGAAAATTCCGTATGCACGGCGGATCTGTGGACGGGCCCGGGTTCTGGTTTACACTCGGGGCGTGACAGATTAGTTGGTATCAGAGCTTAGGGATAGGTCAGACGGGACTTAGGAAACCCTAGGCTTTTGGCAGACCTTAGGAAGGCCGGGCGTGAGTGACGTGATATTGTGCGAAAGTCGACAATTGGTTGTTAACTCTTCCTGTGAGTGGAGAGGGATTGGCATAGCCTATTTCTGGAGGACTATTATGTTGGCTGCAGACAACATAAGGTTACAGAAATAGGGGAATGTCCATGACTTTCGCTGGATTGGGTCGAGAGTGATTTGGTTTATTGACCCGTGGTTTCTTGTGTGGCAGGATGCCTCCTCGACGGCAGATTCCTACTCGGGGTACTCCTACACCCCTGGAGGAGCCGGAGCAGTCCGGGCCTTCTGAGATCGGTGAGCTGAGGGCCATGGTGGCCCAGTTGACGGAGAGCCACCGCCGTCAGGAGCAGAGGTTTGAGCAGTTATTGGCCCAGGTTGCGGCACCTCCCCCTACTACTGCAGAGGCCCCAGTACCACCTGTTGTACCACCGACTATCCCACTTGCCCCTACAGCGCCGTCGTCGAGCAGCGGGGCTCAGGGGATGTTCAGGCCTTTGACCCCAGAGGAGGAGCGGGAGTTTTCTGATAAACTCACGCAGTTCTGCAAGCGGGGACCCCCTAAGTTCTCGGGGCGGAGCACTCACCCGTGGGAGATTGGATCATGGCTAGCGTCAATGGAGAAGATGTTTCGGGACTTCTTCATCGACCAGAGGTTCAGAGCACATTTGGCAGTACACTGTCTGGAGGGGGATGCAGATGCTTGGTGGCGTCGGGTTGAGCCCCTAGAGTTTCAGGTCACCCGACAGCTACCCTGGTCAGAGTTCAGGAGGATGACCCTTGACACCTACTTCTCCACGAGTGTGAAGAAGAAGATAGAAGATGACTTGAAGAACCTGCAGCAGGGTGATCGCCCAGTGTGGGACTATTTCCAGGAGTTTACGCAGTTGCTCAACTGCGTGCCCTACGTTGCCAGGGATGGGCTGCACCAGGTTGAGATGTTTGAGTCAGGCCTGCGCCCCGAGATATACACCATGGTGCACGCCCAGAGGCTTCAGACTTTATCAGAGGCAGTGGATCATGCCCAGTGGGTCGAGAGGGGAGATCAGGTTGTTTCTAGACGCGGAGGTCCGGTCGCTCAGAGTTCTGAGAAGAAGCGACCAGCATCAGATGAGGGGGGACAGGCCAGTTCCTGGAGGCCGCCCCGACCGCCACCGCCTCAGTTTACGGGCCGGGGGCGTTCGGAGCGGCGAGGGCCTGGGGGATCCCAGAGGCCCCCACAGCATCAGCAGCCCCAGCGACAGCAGCAGCACTCGCAGCAGCAGAGGTCGCAGTCGCGACAGCAGGGATCTCAGCGGCAGTCGCCCAGGCAGCAGCAGCAGCAGTCACGGCAGTTTCGGCCCCCAGGCAGTTGTATCTTCTGCGGGGGTCCGCATTTCCCCGGTACTTGTGATCAGAGGTGGGGGCGTTGTTATGGCTGCGGGCAGGCAGGGCACATACGATCTTCATGCCCTTTTTCGGCATCGGGGGCGCCTTCTTCGGCCTCAGTTTCTCTTCCACCTCAGCAGCGACCGCCAGCTCAGCGGCCCTATGCTTCTGCGAGCAGGGCTCCTTCCTCCCACCCTGCAGACCACCGACCACCAGCTCAGAGCGGGCGAGTCTACGCCGCTCAGGTAGGGGACTCCGCGGCAGCCGACCACGTGGTGGCAGGTATCACTTTACTTTTTGGTATTAGAGCTCGCACTTTATTTGATACCGGTGCATCACATTCTATTATTAGTAGAGCATTTGCATCATCTCATGGACTAGAGTTAGGTCGGTTGCCACATGCTTTAGAGGTACAGATTCCTGGTCACATATTGTTTGTAGAGGAGTGTTGCTGGTCGTGCCCGGTACAGATTGAGTCTTGGATTTTGCCAGCGGACCTGATGGTCCTTAGTCAGCTGCGAGATTTTGACATTGTACTGGGGATGGATTGGCTGGCTCGCTATTTCGCGACGATTGATTGCGCCGCGAGGTCTGTTACTTTTAGCGAGCCAGGCCAGGAGGTGTTCGTTTTCAGGGGGTGCCAGAGTGCTTTCTTTGCCTCTATGGTTTCGACTTCTCGTGCGAGGCAGATGATGCGCAGTGGATGCGTAGCCTTTATGGCATCTGTGGTTAAGGAGCCTACGGCGGCTCCGGGACTCGCGGATATCCCGATTGCCCGCGAGTTCCCGGATGTGTTTCCTCCAGAGCTGTTTAGCATGCCGCCGGATAGGGAGGTCGAGTTTTTGATTGACGTGGTCCCAGGAACCGCGCCAATCTCTAAGGCTCCTTACCGAATGGCACCGGCTGAGCTGCGAGAATTAAAGGCGCAACTCCAGGATTTAATGGATAAGGGTTTTGTGCGACCGAGTGTATCGCCTTGGGGAGCGCCGGTGCTATTCGTGAAGAAGAAGGATGGTTCGCTTCGACTGTGCGTTGATTACCGGGAACTGAATAAAGCGACCATCAAGAACAAGTACCCTTTGCCGCGCATTGATGACTTGTTTGATCAGCTGCAAGGGACTTGCGTCTTCTCCAAGATCGACTTACAGTCTGGTTACCACCAATTGAAGGTGAAGGCCGAGGACATCCCGAAGACGGCATTCAGGTCGCGGTACGGGCATTATGAGTTCACCGTCATGCCTTTTGGATTGACAAATGCCCCTGCTGCTTTTATGGATTTAATGAACAGGATTTTTCGACCATACCTGGATCAGTTCGTGGTTGTTTTTATTGATGACATCCTAGTTTATTCCCGAAGCGATGTGGAGCACGAGGAGCATCTGAGGATTGTGCTACAACTTCTGAGAGAGAGGAAGTTGTATGCCAAGTTATCTAAGTGTGATTTCTGGCTTCGGGAGGTTGTCTTTTTGGGCCACGTGATTTCAGCCGCTGGAGTGGCAGTAGACCCGGCGAAGATCGAGGCAGTCCGGGATTGGCCCCGACCGACGACGGTATCTGAGGTTCGCAGTTTCATGGGCCTGGCAGGATATTACCGTCGGTTTGTGGAAGGTTTTGCGAAACTTTCCACACCCCTCACTTGTTTGACGCGAAAAGGGATTAAGTTTATTTGGAGTGAGGATTGTCAGAGGAGCTTTGAGGAATTAAAGAACAGATTGATGTCGGCTCCTGTCCTTTCCCTCCCCGTTATGGGGAAAGGATACGTGGTATACAGCGACGCATCGCACAGTGGACTTGGTTGCGTGCTGATGCAGGAGGGAAGGGTAATCGCTTATGCCTCCCGGCAACTGAAGGATTATGAAAAGAATTACCCTACCCACGATTTGGAGTTAGCTGCAGTGATTTTTGCACTAAAGTTGTGGCGCCACTACCTGTATGGGGAGCACTGCGAGATTTACACCGACCACAAGAGCTTGAAATACCTGTTCACGCAGAAGGAGCTCAACTTGAGGCAGCGCAGATGGTTGGAATTGTTGAAAGATTATGATGTAGACATATTATACCATCCTGGCAAGGCCAACGTGGTTGCTGATGCCCTGAGCAGGAGAGCAGTACAGAGCCTATCTTTGATGATCACCGATCAGGCGCCGTTACTTGAGCAGATGAGGCGGTTAGAGCTTGAGGTTGTGTCCCCTGGGGTCTCTGCTAGACTTATGTCTCTAGTCGTGCAGCCCACTCTGTTGGACAGGATTCGGGAGAGACAGAGTGAGGACCCCCACCTGATGAGGATTCGAGAGCAGATGCAGACTGGTTTGATAGAGGACTTCTTAGTTGATGCTGCGGGAGTACTACGGTACAGGGACCGCGCGTGTGTGCCTATGGATGCAGAGATCCGAGAGCAGATCTTGAGGGAGGCCCACTATACACCTTATACCATCCATCCTGGTGGGACTAAGATGTATAGGGATCTTAAGGCACAGTTTTGGTGGAATGGGATGAAAAGAGACATTGGGAGATTTGTAGCACACTGTCTAACTTGTCAGCAGGTGAAGGCGGAGCATCGTGTACCTGCTGGCAAGTTGCAGAGTCTCCCAATCCCTGAATGGAAATGGGAACATGTTACGATGGATTTTGTCACTAGTTTGCCGAGAGCACAGACGGGAGCGGATGCTATCTGGGTAGTCGTGGACAGGCTTACCAAGTCCGCTCACTTTCTGCCGGTTCAGATGACTTGGCCGATGGATCGGCTCGCACAGGTGTACTTGGCCGAGGTGGTTAGATTACACGGAGTACCTGTTTCCATCGTATCAGATAGAGACCCGAGGTTTGTCTCGCATTTCTGGAGGAGTTTACAGACAGCCTTGGGGACGCAGCTCCGATTCAGTACAGCATTCCACCCACAGACCGATGGGCAGTCAGAGCGCACTATTCAGACCCTCGAGGATATGTTGAGAGCATGCATTTTGGACTTTGGAGGAGGATGGTACCGACACTTGGGATTAGTTGAGTTTGCGTACAACAACAGCTATCAAGCGAGCATTCAGATGGCTCCGTTTGAAGCGTTGTATGGACGCAAGTGTCGGTCACCCCTTTATTGGAGTGACGTGGGTGAGAAGAAAACTTTGGGTCCTGATCTACTGTTAGAGGCAGAGGAAAAGGTCAGAGTGATACGACGACACCTCGAGACCGCCCAGAGTCGACAGAGGAGTTATGCTGATACTCGACGGCGAGACTTAGAGTTTCAGGTGGGTGACCATGTTTTTCTGAAAGTCTCGCCTTCGAAGGGGATTCGGAGATTTGGTATTCGTGGGAAACTGAGCCCTCGTTATATTGGACCTTTTGAGGTGTTGGAGCGCTTAGGGCCAGTTGCCTACAGGCTTGCGCTTCCTCCCAGACTTTCGGGTGTTCACAATGTTTTTCATGTTTCGACACTGAGGAGGTATGTTCATGACCCGTCTCATATTATCGATTTCACTCCATTGGAGGTTGCTGAGGACCTGAGTTATGTTGAGCGGCCGTTGAGGATCTTGGAACGTGAGGTTAGGGAGTTGCGCAGTCGGGCCATCCCCTATGTGAAGGTTCTCTGGAGCAGTCATGATGAGCGCGAGGCTACCTGGGAGTTGGAGTCAGCGATGATGGATGCTCACCCCCACTTGTTTGAGGCTCCTGTCTGAGGTATGATTTTGTTTCGAGGACGAAACTTTTTCTTGTAGGGGAGGGTGTAGTGTACTGGTTTTCCCGTGCAACTTTCCGGTGAATCCACTGTGTAGAACACCTAGTGTTGGTGTCTGGCCCATGGTGCATCGAAGGGATGCCACAGATGGACCTCGTGAGACTTGGATAGATGATTTGGCCTTCGGCTGTGATCGCCGAATTTTAGAAAAGGTTTTGGGCCAATCGGAGGTTGGATTTGGATTCAGCGCGGAAAAACGCTTGAAAACGGCTATTTGCTTGTTGAATTTGGAGTCCGGATGACCAAATGCGGGCTTCCGGAAGTTTTGGGGGATTTTCGGTGCATGGGGGAGCCTCGTGGACCGGCCTGAGCCACGTGGCGGCCTATTATTGGCCGGCTCACGCAGCTCGGTCCACGGGGTAGCGCGGCGGTGCATGGACCGCAGGCGGGTGGCACGTGGCGTGCCCGGATAGGCCGGCGCACGCGGCACGGCTCATTGGATTTGCGGGATTGCGGTGGACCGGGCGCACGGCACGTGGCGGCGTCGGATTCGTCGGCCCACGTGGGCGCGGTCCACGGGTGCGCGGGGGGGGCGCCTCGGTACTGTGCACGCACGTGCGCGCACAGTGGCGCAGGCGGGGCGGTCGGCCGCACTCGAGTGCGACACGCGTCGCCTCGAGATTGGGCGGCCGTACCTACCCCGCTGACCGCGAGGGGGACACGCGGCGTGTCGTGGGCGCGGGGATCCGCTGTCCCCTGTTCGGGGCTACGTGGCGGCCCCAGGTGCTTCCGGGCGCGTCGGACGGGGAGGGTGCAACCCGGGTTTCCGGGCGCAGTGCGCCCGGAAACCGCGCCCGAAAACCCGGCCCGTTATGCTTGTGGGCTGGGCCTATAAATAGGACCCCCCTTTCTTTCTTTGGGCTTTTTGGACCTCTTTTCACTGGGCTTCCTTCACAGAAATTCCTCCTCCCTCAGTGCTCGACCCTTTGGAGAAGTTTGAAGATTTTTGGAGGCACGCTTCCCGAGGTTCACCATTTTACGGCGCGGCGCGACGCTTGTTCTCCGGCGATCCTCTTCGCCCCTTCTCAGTGTTTGGACTCCTCCGACTCACCCCGACCTCGGAATTCGCCGATTCTTGCGCCGTTGGACTCTTGACAGGTAGGGCTTCAACTCCTGTGTTTTGTGGTTCCTCGATTTCCGTGCTGATATTGGAGTTTTCCGAGCAACCATTTGACCCTTTTTCTTCGCGGACTTTTGGGACAGCACCGCGGTGTTCTTGCCATATCTTTTCGCTTGGACGTCGGAACGAGGCGATTCAAGAGGCAATTTTCATCAACGCTTCGCAAGGAGTCTCCTGGATTTTTCTCAGAATTTTCTGAATTTTACTCGATGGTGAGAATCTTCTTCCTCTGTGGTTCCTTGTTACAGGAATTTAGTGCAGTTTGGATTCGGGGTGTACCCCTTGCCGGATTTTTATCTCAGCGTAGGAAACTCCAAATTGGGCGTGCAGGTACTCGTTTCGACGGGCTCGTCGCAAGGATCGCGCTAGTATTTTCCTTGGATTTTTCTGGACATTATTCGCAGGTGAAAATTAGTGAACTCTGGACTGCTGGTTTAGGGGGCAGATTGTGAGAAATTGGTGACAAATAGCTTATGTTTGTTCTTTGGGGTATTTTGTACAGATCGGTGGTGCGTTTGGACTGATCTTGGACTTCACCTTTGGATAATTGGAATAGCGCTTGAGGTGGGTGATGTTGTGAACCTCCTACTTGTGAATGTCACTAGGCCTATTAGAATGCCTTGATCATGTGTTATTAATTGTGAATATATCTAGCATGCTTGTATGAGATTAAGGTTCATTTGTTAATACTTGCATTGTTAGCAAGCTACAAGTTAGTAAGTGATGTTTCCATGTTTAGATATGCAGATTAATTAGTGGAATGAATGCTATAGCCACATCATAATATATGTTAAGGGAAGGGTTGGACATGTGGTTAGAATGAATGTTGTATAAGGGATATTTGCTAGTAGATTGTGCATCTTAAATGTATTATGTATCGTATATCCTACCACATGTACATTGGGATTTCCCTAATATTTAGTGTTGCATATGCTTGAATAATTGGAATAATTATAGCAAATAATGGACTTTGCATGCTTGGATGGTCATCTAGGTAGGCCACCTTTTTCTGCTACACAAACTTATTGGAATTGACTTAGGAGAAACCATGCTGTTATTCGTTCTCCTGTCATCTAGCCTTAGGGGATTGTGTAGTCAGATGTTCAGAGTTGGGACAGTCGGGGATCGAGGGTTGGGTGTTGCGGCGACCGCGGACTGTGGGCGGTTGACCGGATTATTATTATTACTTTTGCACCAGATTGGAGGTAGGGAATCGAGTTTCCCCTTAGTGGATGGGTTTTCCCACTTTGATCAGGGTCGTGACCCCGTCCTGCTATTTATGGTACTGATGATACTAGTGACAGTGATACTACGCTCGTGTGGGGTCGCTCCCCTCGAGTGCCACTCCGGAGTAGGGTTTCGACCGTGTTGGGTGCCGGTCAGGCCGTGTTGGGTGCCGGCTAGACCGTGTTGGGTTCCGGTCTATTTTGGACAGGGGAGATACTGAGTTGTGAGGTTGACAGCAGAGCAGGCAGTACCAGTGTTTACTGGTGTTTGATTGGGTTGGTCTGTCAGTCCTTACGTTCTGGTGCATGCATTTAGCCATTCTCTAGTAGGCATCGTAGAGGCATGTTAGTGGTAGCTCGCATCAGTAGTGTACTTGTAGCTTACCACCTTTGTTTCATTTTTCGCCTCTGATAGTCCTAGTGGGCATGTCTGAGTTTGAGGTCTACCCACTAGGGGAGGCTACTGTTTTTATAGTAGTTCTCACCCCCCACTGTTTTCTCTTTTCTGTTCCCCTTTGTTTTGCAGAGTTCTCTGCGGGAGTTGCGGGACCCTCTTCCCTGGATCGAGGTAAGAGGATCGCTGACTAGATAGCCACTGCCCCGAGTTCGAGTTTTTGATAGTTTTGATGTATCCCCAGTACACTCAGACGGTTGTATTTTCCTTTTATTTTGGGTCTGGCTGCGGCCAGCTGGTTGTATATATTTCGTGAGCTGGGAGAGACACTTGTATATTTTTGAGAGCTTACTGTACTTTCATTTCCAGTATTTGTCTGAGTTGTATTAGTTTTAGTTAGCTCTGTTTTATGCTCCTTTATTACTTATTTTATATCTGAGCAGGTTTTCAGCGCTTCGTGTACACGGAAAATTCCGTATGCACGGCGGATCTGTGGACGGGCCCGGGTTCTGGTTTACACCCGGGGCGTGACACATATGGTGTATTCAACGTTCCCGGGCGCAAATAAACGCGGTTAATAACATAGACTGCAGTGTTCACAGCTTCAGCCCAAAAGTGTAACGGTAAATTCCGGCTATGAAGCATAACACGTGCCATTTCTTGTACAACACGGTTTTTGCGCTCGACTACACCATTCTGTTGAGGTGTATAGGGTGCCGAGAATTCATGTTTAATGCCTTTAGAAGTGCAAAAATCAATGAATTTTGAATTTATGAATTCTCCACCTCTATCACTTCTAACACGAGTAATCTTTTCATTCTTTTCAATCATAATACGATGGCAAATCTCGTGAAAAGAATCAAAAGTATCAGCTTTCTCTTTTAAAAATGCTACCCAAGAATACCGAGAGAAATCATCAATCATCAAGAAAATATACCATTTACCTCCCAAGGATGGTTGACGAGTTGGCCCAAAGAAAGAAAAATAGTCTACATAAACTACACAACATTTAATCGTAGAACGATTAAAGACAAGGAAAGATTTCACCTTCGCATACCCAAACCTTTTGAGTTTTGGAGTATGTTGGCAATGGTTGAGAAATTTTCCTTGATGAAGACGTCTTGTATGATTGATCTTTTTCTTTTGTCATCGTCTTGTTTGAAGTGCTACCAATGTTCTTTTCTTTTGAAAAGTCCTTCTTTGATTTCTGGGGAGTGAACTCATTGGTAGCAGTTGCAAGATGTGATTGATCTGATCTTTGAGCTCCAATCTTGCAATTTCTTTCAATGTGCCCTGAAATACCACAACGAAAACATACCTTAGTGCTTGACGATCCCGAGGAGGATGAAGTAGGCTTGTTGTCGTTGCTTCTCGTGAATTCCGGTGTCGGAGGAGGAGATACCGACTGAGGCACAAAAACTGTCCCAACCGAACTAAAATCGTCTTTAGTTCGATTGTATCCGAGGCCGAACTTGTTTGATTGACCAAGACCAAGAAGTTTATCCAACTTACTCCTTCCAGAAGAAAATTGCTGTAAGTCATCCTTGAGTTGGAGAATGGTCTCTGTCATTTCCAATTTTTCTTGTCGGGCCTCGCCGTAGAGCTTCAAGAAGTAATTCGCTTTGTTCACCATATCTATATAATTCTTCTCGAATTGCTCAATGGACTCTTGAAGGGAAACATTTGTTTTTATCAGATTATCCCTTTCCACTTCAAGATCGGTAGAGAGAAGTTACCCTTTTTAGTTCTTCTTCGAGATCCTGCAATCTCCCTCTCAACCCCTTGTTTTGCTTAGCCAGTTTTTTGAATCCCTCAAAAGTCTGTGATAGGCTAGAGCAAAATCTTCACCTTCCGAATTATCCGATTCGTTGTCCGTTGCGTTCTTTTCAACAGTAGAGTTGGACAATGACTCAGATGTACTTGCCATTAAGCACATGAAGGGTGAAGATGTGGACGCGTGGAATGCCGTTGCGCTCTCTTCTTCATCACTTGAGGATGACTCATTTGACGTTGAGTTGTCATCCCAGGTGACGACTTGCATCGCTTTCTTCTTTGACGGATTCTTAGTTGGACACTCCGTTGAGATATGGCCGTATCCTCGGCACTTGAAGCATTGGACTTGTCCTTCTGAACTTTTCTTATCCTTTGAAAAGTTCTCTTGCTTTCTTGACTTGTAACTTGAAATACCCTTGCCTTTCTTCGATTTTCCGAAGGATGGAGTTTTACTTGAATTACCCCTTCGAAAGTTGCGGCGAAACTTCCTTGTCAAGAGAGCGAGCTGCTTCTCAAATTCCTCCATAGATAGGTTTTCGTCATCGTCTGAGGAGGATGAATCCGTGTCTTCTTCCTTTGTTGTTTTCAAAGCATAACCTGAAGACTTAGAAGAGGATGCCTTTCCCGAAGAATAGTTAATAGGAAATGTCATTTCATAAGTTTGTAATGAACCAACTAATTCTTCTACACGGATTTCGTCCGGGTGTTTAATAGTTTCAATGGCTGTAACCTTGGAACGAATTCTTTCAGGAAGAGTTCTTAAGATCTTTCTTACAATTTTAAATTCTGGAATCTTCTCTCCCAAGTTAGCACATGAGTTTACGATATCTTGCAATCGTGTGTAATAGTCTGTGAACGATTCATTTTCTGCCATGAAGATAGAGTCAAACTTGCTCGTAAGCATCTGCAGTTTCTGAATCTTCACAAGGTTAGTTCCCTCATGCGTAACTTGAAGAACATCCCAGATTTCTTTCGCAGTCTCACATGCCGAGACGCGAGAGAATTCAGTTTGAGATAAGGCATTAAAAATAGCATTAATTCCCTTGCCATTGTAAGAAGATGAATCTAACTCTTCCTTGGTCCATTTCGACCTAGGTTTGAGGGTGCGAACATCACCAATAATTTCAGTTGGATTAGACCATCCTAATTCAATTGATTGCCACACCCTTTCGTCGATGGAAATTAAAAAGGCTTTCATCCGTACTTTCCAGTAGGCATAATTTGTTCCACCAAAGAAAGGGGGTCTGTTGATGTTTCCACCTTCAACCATTGTTTACAACCCTATTCCCGCTCTGATACCACTTGTTGGGTTATACTAATATAGATCTAAATAGGGGAAAAAACACCTAGAGGGGGGTGAATAGGTGTAAACAATAAACACTAAAAAAATCATTGCGCAATAAAAACCCAATGCGGAAATATAAATGAACACGCAAGATTTTTACGTGGAAAACTCCAAACCAGAGTAAAAAACCACGGGACCGATAACACGGTGAAATCCACTAGAATTAAACACGTACAAGGTGATATACCGTACTCACAGACGACTCAACCTTTTCCATACGCTCCTAGTTGATCTTCTCCGCTCGTTCCGCAACGCGTCTCGAATCCACGATCTGCGTCCAACGCCGAATCCACGGCGTCCAACGTCGAGTCCACGACGTCCGACCGAATCCACGGTCTTCACCCAGTAGCACGCTTCGAATCCATGAACGTACCTCGCTCCGAATCCACGAGAGTGGTTGCACCTTGAATCCACAAGGCCACGCGAGTCCACGCGCCGATTTTGGGGAAATCGTTGTTTTTTGGGGTGGTGATGATCCGCCGAATACTTAGATCAAAGATAGATAGAAAATACCATCTAAGTATTCATTAGTTTGATTCAACTCAAAATGTGAGTATGAAAACCTAGAATCAAACTAATCAATATAGATGAAGAAACATAGAGTAATATCTAATGATTTCCTTTCTTCTCTATATGTGGATCTTAGGCCGTATAAAAGATTATATTTTATTATGACGGCTATTTTCCATCATATGGATTTTCGGCTTCTTACGGCTTGCCCTAGAAAAATGAATCATAGGGTCTATTTATAGGTTAGAAACCCTTGGAAGAAGATAAGGATCAAAAACTAACCTTTTCTGGAGTTTTTACATGACGACGATCCGGATCGGAGATCGGCGATCCGGATTGCAGTAGCGAGAAAAACAGTCTCCAGAAAAACGAAGGTTCGGGATCCGGATCGAAGTGCTTGATCCGGATCGTTCATACAGTTCACCAAACTTCAACGTTCGGGATCCGGATTGCAGTAGCGTGATCCGGATCGTTCAAATAAATTGGTAAACACAATGTTCGGGATCCGGATCAAGAGAAGCTACGATCCGGATTGAACTGGTGTATGAACGAACCACCTTCGGGATCCAGATTGAACAGTCTGATCCGGATCCTGAACATGTCCCATGTCCAGTTTTTGATATTTATGCAATAACAAATCCATCCAAGTGTTTCTACACTATAAGAAGTATTCGGATCACCAAAGATATTAAGTTAAACATACCTGATCCTTTTGAATTCTTCTTTCTTGAGATTGAGTTAAATGATCCAACTTTCTTCACCTTCAATCTTCAAGACTTGAACCTTTCACGAAATTACGCCAACACAAATTCCGTAACACTTCCGCATTGACCCGAATCAACTCGAACTCATCTGAGGTCACATAAGGGACATGCTCGAGGCGTTTCTCCGCGTCACGCCATCCTGCGAGGTCGGCGTGCCATCCGGAAGCCCGGTATTCTACAGCTGTGCCCGACAATATCACGGGGTCGCAGATACGTCTAGCGTGGCTATATGAGTAGTATGGCCATATACATCTAGATGCCCCTGCAGGAGTAGTGGCAGCTACAGTGTGACACCCCCGGAATTTGGATTAGTCCTATATATAAATGATATAATAGGACTAAATCTCTAACCCGGCTATAGCATTTTGGATGGTAGCAAAATCCAAGAGGAACATGAGAGTTAAGCGTGCTAGAGCTAGAGTAGTTCTAGGATGGGTGACCCCCTTGGGAAGTGGGGCGTCACAGTTGGTATCAGAGCCATTCACCAGCCGGAAATGTGAGATGAGTCTCGGCTGAGCCAGGGTTATTTAGCGGGTAGAGCGAGGCTTCCCGGCTAATGACCGTTGTGAGTGGAGTGCAGCTCCTCACAAGGTCGGCTAAGGCTAGCGAGACGAGTCTCACATCGCCTGGTACTTGTGAGTGTGCTTGAGCCTGACGTGGACGTCAGGGCTTAAAGGGGGGAAGAATGTGACACCCCCGGAATTTGGATTAGTCCTATATATAAATGATATAATAGGACTAAATCTCTAACCCGGCTATAGCATTTTGGATGGTAGCAAAATCCAAGAGGAACATGAGAGTTAAGCGTGCTAGAGCTAGAGTAGTTCTAGGATGGGTGACCCCCTTGGGAAGTGGGGCGTCACATACAGCCCGTGCATATATGTTATATCAAATCGGCTGTAGTTTGTTTCCCAACCCCACTGGACACTGAGTTCACCTAAAGTGGCTACCACTTTTGGCTGATTTCGATATCTGTGGGGCTTATGCGTGGGGTGCAGCTTCCTTGGCATATCTATATCGAGCGCTAGGACCTGTCTCACTGAACGGGAAGGCCGAATGTTGTTGTTTTGGGACCCTATCATAGGTATAATATCTAATATTTTGATTTTAGTATTATGTTAATATATTAGTATTTAATATTTTATTTATTATATTAAGTCGTTGGTGTTAATTTTTAGATTTAGGCTTTGGACCACATTCATATCGGCTGACCTACATGCGTCCTAGCACTACCCGATATAGTAGATCGACCTCTGGGTTGCCGGTGAGACATTTATTTGATATAGTAGATTTTTGTATTTCAAATATAATTGCAACTAATATATGTATTTTATAATTTAGATGGGCCAACGCTGGAGGACTACGCTTTGGAGCCAATGTCAGGACCACTGATATTGAGTTTTATAGAGATGAGTTGGATCAGCAAAGAGAGACGCAAGCATGTAGATGTTTTATTCAATACTTTAAATACATATTTTCTAAACATTTTTATATTAATTGATCATTTTGTGTTATTAACAGGCAATATGGATGCCGTACACAGATGAGATTTTAGCCGCATTACCAGACTTATGTGTACAGGGCTCGCAAGCCTGGCGTTCAAAAACAGTCATCATCTGCTTTCACATTGTAGAGATGCATGTACCAGACCGAGTCCTGCGACAGTTCGGTCTTCTCCAGCATATACCTCTCAATGTGGAGTCCATCCGATGCGTGACATCACGTGGGCGTCCGAATGAGGATTGGATTGCATTTCACACTACACACATTGAGAGTTGGTCTGAGAGGTTACATCGCATTGTTGATCAGCTCCCGGTTGCTGGTGAGGACCCACTGCAGGCGGCATCCATATACATGAAATGGTACTGGACGATTACGAGGAGATGGATATATCGTCTAGTACAGCGTCCTCCGATGACTTTTCATTCTCGTGGGCATATAGAGAGGGCACTGGTATAATATATATATATATATATATATATATATATATATATATATATATATATATATATATATATATATATATATATATATATAAATTTAACATTTTTGTATATTTAATATAAATTTAATTTGTAAATTAAAATGCAGGCCGACACACTAACGACAGATGGATGCTACTATAGGCCAGTTATTGCATGATCGACCATCACCTGCAATCACATTCGGGACTCTAGCAGATATGTATGAGAATATTCATATGGTACTACAAAATGTACCAATACTACATACTGTCAAAGTTTTAGGGGGACAAGGAGATTATGCTCACGTATCGTCCTCGAGTCATCAGGTACCTTTATATCACCAGAAATTTCAAATTAAATCTTCAAATTCAAATTAACTAACTATTTACGGTCTTTCAGGTGCCACGATCTCCATCTCCTCCCATTCAGGCCCCTACGACATTTCCTTCGACGTCAGCGTCGCTCCCGCCACCAGTATCACGAACATCTTTTACTTCTACATATTCACGTTGTCATCCCTCGTCATCATCGCCACAGGAGATCCAGCATATTCCAGAGCATGATGTGTGGTGTTCCGAATTTCCGTGCGGCTTGACCGTGTGGTTGGCGGCGAGAAAACACATATTTTTGGTGTATCGAGTGTGTTGTGTGTCAAACATATGCCAAAAACGGACTCAGCGCGCGAAAACAGTGAAAATAGCTATTTTCGGGCGAAATTGGGCTAACGGGCTCTTTTTGGTCACGAGCCGGCTCACGGCCCACAAGCGTGCACCGGGTGCAGCGAACATGCGCAGCTGCCACGTGGTCGCGCCTCATTAGGTGCGGCGACCGAGGCGACAGGGCGACGCGGGCGCGGCGCAGGCGCGAGGCGTGGGAGCGTGGGTGGCGCCATGCGGCAGCACCACGTTGGGCGTGGGGACCGAGGGCTCCTACACGTTGACGCGGGGCGGCCCGGGGCGCAGCGACGCGCGGGCACTGCCACGTGGTGGGGCCCCGTTGGTCGCGCGCCGTGCGGCATGGCACGCGACGCGGGCGCGTTGACGCGGGGTCGCCCGTGCTCCCACGTGGCGGCCCCCGGGTGGTCGCGCGAAAACTAGGGGGCGTCAGCTGGCGGCCCTCGGTTGGTCGCGAGTGTTGGAGGCACTGTAGCTAGCCGTTTTGGGCTATTTAAGGCCCGAAACACTTGTTTTTTTCCTCATTTTTTTCTTTTGCTCCGTCCTTGAATTTTTGGGAGCGTGGGAGAGAATCATGGGAGTGTTGTGGAGTGCCGCAAGTGCGCCGATTGTGCCGTGGAGCGCGCGCGAAGTGTTCCAAGGAGCCGGGCGGGCGTGCGTGCACAAGTTTGACGGCGCACCGGCGTTAAGGTAGGTTTCGCCTCGTGTTTTGCTGTGTTTTTCGGCACAGTTCTTGGGTTTTTCTTTCGGAGTTTTTGTCTTTGAACTCTGTGCCTTTGTCCCTGTTAGGGATTGTTGTTGGAGGTGTCGTCTTGCCGCGCAATTTACCGCCAGACTTTTCGGGGTGTACCGTTCGCGCGTGGTGGGCGCCGTTGCGCTTTCTGTTTAGAAAGAGAGCGTGTTGCCGCGAGAGCCTATTGCAAGTGTCTACAAGCAATTGGCAACAACGAGGTGGGTTGGATTTCTTCCAAAATTAGCGGGCGGCATACTAATTCTATGTTATAGTATGCTTGCATGATAAGTAAGTACTTATTTTGTGGACCGAGATACAAGCATGATTAAACTAGTAAATTGATTATTTCTTGTGATAACGAAATAGTGGAACCTTGACAAGCACCCTGTCATATATTTGCATGTATTTAACCAGACTAGTAGAAAACCCTCATATGGGCTAGTTTCCTTCATGTTCTAGATTTCCCACACTCTGTATTCTTTTTTCCTGAACTTAGAGTTTCTCCTCCCCCGGATAGTGGGCCGAGTGGTCGAGTTATTATGGGATGCATTAGCACTCGTGTCTGGAGGCCGAGTGGAGTCTGGTAACTGAGGCTAGATCAAGGCTAGTGTCGGGAGCCATTCGGGTCGACGGTGGTCCCGGTTTGTCGAGTATTCTCCGACTAGTGTCATTACCACTATGTTTGTAGTAGTGTTGAGCTGATGATAGTAGAACCTTGAACCCAGACTATTTTTGGACACACATAATTTCAGTAAACTAATATTTTCCTTCCGAATTTTGAAGGGTCACCGGAGCCTGTTCTTGTTTGATTTGGGTGAAGGCATTAGCCCTTCGGGGTTTGGAAAATAAAACTTGTTTTGACTTATTTTGTCACGCCCCGGGGGTTTAAAAAGGCGGAAAATGTGTAAGTTTTTTTTTTTTTGAATCATTCCCACCCACCGGTACGTGCCCAAACCCGCCACACATACAAATTTACTCCGCAAACGAACGGAGTCTCCTTTGTATATGCACGGCGTCGCAAGCATAAATCGTACTTTAACCGCACCAGCCAAGAAGTTAAGTTGAGGGAAACAAAATATCATCATGCGCAGTAACCAAGACGGCCACCTATATTTTTGAAAGGATAAATCCACGGGTTTATAAAGCAGTGCCCACACGACACCTATTCGTTTTAAAACCATTTTCGCAAACCTTTTCTTTGTTTGAAATTGGTCGTACTCAAAATAAATGCAAAGGAAAAGAACCAATCATCGCAGCTTTCCAACATCCACACCATCCACAAATAAGTACCACACACACAAAGCTAACTAACCGAAAATAATCAAAACGAACTAATGGAAAGATCGCCCGCCCTAACGGGGCTAACTCCCTCTGGTCGCAGCCTCACTGTCGTCCCGGACCCCACCTCTGACCGAACCTGTCACCGAGTGGAAAGTCAGCGACACAAAGAGTAAGAGGTAAAAGTAAGATGTGCAAAATGCTATAAATACTGAAAGTAAAGCAAACCGAAGACTAGAGCATCCACGCTTTCCCGCATGGATCAACAGTAACCCCCTATAAAACGAGCAGTGCATGCAAAAGAAAACACCTTGCTCTCACCTTGTTACTTCTAACCCCTCCACGACACTTGTGCGGCACATTAAGTAACCGCGAGGGGTCCCTACTACGTCACCTTGTGGGGTACACGGATCAACGTACCACATTTCCGGAAAAGTACACCGTTGCCGTGGCCAAACCGCTGGTGTGCGTGCAAGCAACTATGAGCATAATGACCGAAGTCCATGTGTGATAATAGGGGTACTCATACAAAGGGGTTAGTCAAAATTCATTAGCACATCTACTTTACTCTTACGTATTACATATGATACCATACTCCAAACTGCAAGAAAAATGTACCCACCTCAAATCGCGTCGAACGAAGCACTAGAAATTGACCCGCGCCCTCGGACGACTCCCGGACCTAAAAAAAGTCCCCAACAGATATAACGGTAAGACTCATTTTGCCCGTAAAAACAACGATCCCAAACGCACACAAGTGAAGGCGGAACTGAGCGGCGGCGGCGACGGCGCTCACCCCGCACGGCACGCCGCATGCGGTGCGGCCCCGCGCGGGGCGCCGCAAGCGGTGCGGCCCCGCGTGGTGGCAGCCCTGCGCAGGCGCCCGCACGCACGGACCCTCCGTGGCGCGCGTGGAGCGTGCGCCCCGGCAAAGCGGCTGTCACGCCCCGGGGTCGAACTGCGACCCGGGCTCGCCAACAGATCCGCCGTCTGTACGGAAACTGCCGTATAGACGAAGCGTCTAACCTGCAAAAGAGATCTATAGCTATGCAAGTATCAGAGCTGAAAGGAAACTGAAAAACTGAAATACTGAGTAATAAGAGTCCAAGTACAATGATCCACTATCTCACGAGACATAAGTACAACATCACTGTCTAGTACAAAAGTGGAAACCAAAAAGTACAGGTCACTCTACCTCTGACTCGACAGACTCGGGTAGGAACTAGTCGGCTATGCCCTTACCTCGGTCTGAAGACTCCGCACGAGCCGAACCTGGAATAGACGCCTCAGGAACACCTGTCACACACAGTGGGTGTGAGATCTACTGCAAGGACAGATCTCAGTGGGTACTGGCGCTAAAACTCGCGGGAAGCCCACTAAGTCCGGTGAAGGCAAAAACAGATAGATAGATAGATAGATAGATAGATTGTAGTACCCGCTGGTTTAAAATGCTGTGGTTCTGCTCTTGGGTCTACTTTTGGGGTTTCTTTACTTCGCGTTTCGTTTCAGGGGTCCGGAGCGGGGACTAATGATTCTTTGTTTCCGGGCAGATCGTCGGGGCTCGCGAGTATTTTTAGTCAATAAAGCTCGCGAAACGGAGACCGCCGGCGAAATCGGTTTTGGATTCCGACTCCGAAATCTCCCGGAATAAATTCCAGAAGGTGGCTAACGGTTCAGGCGATCAACGCGGGTTACCAGGCAGACCAGACCCCGGTTCGAACCCGATCTATTGTTTATTTTAACTTGAAACGGGTCCGTTCCCTTTTCCCGTTCTGACTGCGCGGGTTTTATATCCATCTCAACCTCCCTCACTCTAGACGTACGACACCCCGAGCGCGGACGAGGAGCCATCAAACCCTACCCCCCTTCCTCACCGATCGCGTGGAGGACCAAGGCGGAGCGATCGAGGAGAGGGAAGATCGCCGGCACGCCCTTCGTCACCAGGCACGCAAGAACGGGACGATCCTCCCCTCGATCAACTCTAATCGACGAAACCGAGGTGAGCATATCTAGGGTTCTTGGTTTTGTATTTCTTGGATACGGGGTGGGGGAAAACGACGGCATCGCCGGAGTCCGGCGCAGGCGGAGCCACGCGTGTGGGCAACACCGCATGCGGGCGGCGCGGCAGCATGGGCCGCGCGCGCGCGCGTGCAACCCGCATGCGGGCTGCACCCGCATGCGGGCGGCACGCCGCGAAGCCGCACGGGGGCGGCCGCGCGCGCACCCCCGCATGCGGGCGGCACCCGCATGCGGGCGGCACCCGCATGCGGGCGGCGCGGCCACGCGGCCCGCGCGGGGACGGGCGCACGTGCACCCCCGCATGCGGGCGGCACCCGCATGCGGGTGGCGCGGCCACGCGGCCCGCGTGGGGCCGGACGCGCGTGCACCCCCGCATGCGGGCGGCACCCGCATGCGGGTGGCGCGGCCACGCGGCCCGCGCGGGGCCGGGCGCGCACGCACCCGCGCGTGCGGGCAGCGCGCCCGCCCAGCCGCGCGGGGCCTGGCGCGCGCACCCGCACGCGGGCAGCACCGCATGCGGGCGGCGCGGGGAGGGGGCCGCGGCCGTGGGCCGTCCGCGTCGTTGGCCTCGCCCGAGGACGTCGCCGTCTTCGCCGATCGGCAGGTTGTGCCCCACGATCGACCGGAAGAGACGGGCGTTCCGCAGTTCTTTTGCTTGTTCAGAGTTGTGAGTTACTGACTTCCGTGCGGCAGGTTCGTGTAGGTCCAGGCGGACAGACCAAGACACGAAAGAACCTAGCATTTGATCAGGAGCGCGACAACGAAAGCTGGGTTTTTCTTTGAGGCTTAGCATAGTGTCGATGTTGTCGGAAAGTTACTAATTACATGTTATCCGTACTAATGCTAACGGTCTCTAGTGTTTGCGATATTATCCTGTGTTTTGGTTTTATGCTCGTAGTTGCGACACGCGCACCCGCGGTCTGGCCACCGCAAAGGGTGCTCTTTTCCGGGAAAGCGGTCTTCAACCCGTGTTAACCCACAAGGTGAGGTAGTGGGGGACCCCGTAGGTGTGGGGTTTGAGGCATCAAAAGGGGGGGGAGAGGTGCGACCTGTCGGGATAGGTGTCCGACGAGGTCAGGTGCCCCAAGGTGTGAGCGGTGCGATCTGTCGGGGTAGGTGCCCGACGAGATCAAGGTGTATAGGTGCTACAGGTATTACAGGTGTTACAGGTGTTCGCGTGTTACTTTTCCAGTGAGTCGAGTGGTTGCCCCGGATAGTCTTACTGTTGGGTTTGGCATTCTTTCCTGCTTATTATTATTATCGCATGTCACTAACTACCCACTCTGTGACAGGTTCTTCCAGGGGTGAGCGGTAGACGACGGTGAGGTCGAGGCAGGAGTGGTCGGGCAGTGAGGAGGCCTAGTCTGTATCTCCTTTACTTTTCCTTGCATTTCATTTGGTACTGTAGACTACGGTGTGGTTCGCGATACCCTTGTGGGGTCGGTGTGGATGTTGATTACCGGTGTTTTGTATTTGATGTTATGGTTCTTTTATTATCCCCGTTCGGCCGTTTTCCAAGCAAAATAACTAGAAAAGAAAAAGGAACTTCGAAAACTATCTTTCCAAAAATCTGGGGTCGTGTGGACCCGTTTTCCAAACCATGTGGATTTATGGGATTTCTAAACTGTTTTCAAAACCTTGGGTCGTGTGGACCCGTTTTCAAAACTGTGAGTTTATCCTTTCAACTTGACTGGCGACGGGCGTTGTATTCAGTCTGCATTGCTGGTTAAATATCGAACTGTTGTGATTAACTGAATGCTTGTGTTGAGATGTTGTATTAGCCGCGACGCCGTGCATGTACAGAGGAGACTCTGCCCGATTTTCGAGTAAATCTGTATATGCGGCGGGTCTGGGCACGTGCCGGGGAGGACCGAATTTCAAAAAAAAAAATTTAACAACTCTGTCTTTTCCGCTGAGCGAGACCCCCGGGGCGTGACAGATTAAGATGGTATCAGAGAGGTTTTCTTTTAATCATAACAGTGAAGGTCCAACATCCACGGTAATACCACACGTAGCTTCGAATAAATGAAATGTGTAGGACGCGAGTGATCGTGGGGAGGGGAAATTAGTGTAATACCTTTCTATGCCAGGTCTTCCTAAGTATACTGGGACTGATGTGTTTCCTCGGTGTGCGCAGATAGAAGTCAGATTTTGGTGAGTAACTGTTGCCGGACATGGACCTTGCGGCGGAGGCGAACCGCTTACTGCGCAACCAGCTGCGCGACGTGGCTGGGCAGCTGCTAAACCTCGCGGGGGTGGCCCCCCCACATCGACTGCAGCAGACGGGGTGCCACCACCCCCGACGACGGCACCAGCGGCGGTGCCCGCGACGGCAACTGCGGGACCGGGGCCGGGATATCCCCGGATCGAGAGGCGGGGTTCCCTATCGAACTCCTACCAGGTACTCAACCTATCACGAAGGCGCCCTACCAAATGGCCCTCGCAGAATTGAGAGGAGCTTAAGGCGCAGCTGGAGGATCCCCTGGACAAAGGGTTCATCAGACCGAGTGTGCCACCCTGGGGCGCACCGGTGCTCCTTGTGCGGAAGAAAGAGGGAAGCCTGCGACTCTGCATCGACTACAGAGGGATAAACAAAGTTACGGTGAAAAACAAGTACCCCCTGCCCAGAATCGACGACCTCTTCGACCAACTGCGGGGAGCGACGGTCTTCTCAAAGATTGATCTGCAATCGGGCTACCACCAGCTTCGGGTTCGGAACGAGGATATTCCAAGGACCGCCTTCCGGACCTGGAATGGCCACTACGAACTTACGGTTATGCCTTTCGGGCTTACGAACGCCCCCGCAGTCTTCATGGATATGATGAACCGAATTTTTAGGCCCTTCCTAGACCGGTTCGTAGTGATCTTCATCGACGACATACTGATCTTTTCACCCACTGACGAGGAGCACGAGCAACATCTACGAATGATCCTCCAGACCCTCAGGGACCACGAGTTGTTCGCTAAGCTCAAGAAGTGCGAATTCTGGCTACGCGAGGTGGGCTTTTTAGGGCACGTGATCTCGGCAAAAGGAATCGCCGTGGATCCCAAGAAAGTGGAATCCGTAACAGCCTGGCAGCCGCCAACTACGGTAACGGAGATCCGCAGTTTCTTGGGCCTTGCTGGGTACTATCGACGCTTTGTCGAGGGCTTCTCGAAGATAGCCGCCCCTCTGAACCGGTTGACTAGGAAAGGAGAAAAGTTTGTGTGGTCAACACAATGCCAGGAGAGCTTCGAAGAACTCAAAAGAAGGCTAACCAGGGCACCAATTCTTGTACTACCAACACCCGGAGAGGACTTTGAGGTGTACTGCGACGCATCGAGGATCGGCCTTGGGGGTGTATTGATGCAACAGGGAAAGGTAATAGCCTATGCTTCCAGGCAGCTGAAGGATTACGAAAAGAATTACCCGATACACGATTTGGAACTGGCTGCAGTGGTCTTTGTTCTAAAGTTATGGAGACACTACCTCTTTGGTGTCCACTGTAACGTTTTCTCTGACCACCAAAGCCTTAAGTACCTGTTCACCCAGAAGGAACTAAACTTGCGGCAGAGGCGGTGGCTTGAACTATTGAAGGATTACGATCTAACAATCCAATACCACCCCGGGAAAGCAAACGTAGTGGCAGACGCTTTGAGCAGGAAGGGGCAACCAGAAGAGACGACGGCACGCGCGATAACTGAGCAGAGCACTTTGATCGCGGAATTCTCGCGATTGAAGTTGGAGGTGGTACCAATGGGCACAGTTGCACAACTGTTGGCTTTGGTGGTAAAGCCGACGCTGTTCGAGAGAATTCGAGAGGGACAGCAGGCGGACTCGTACTTACAGCTCGTAGGAGACAAGATCTCGCCGGATCAAGAAGGTGACTTTTCAGTGGAAGACGACGGCACTCTACGGTTCCGCGGGCAGTTCGGCGTGCCGGATACCCCGGAATTGAAGGAGGAAATCCTAGCTGAGGCACACCGCGCCCCTTATGCGGCACATCCGGGAGGTACGAAGATGTACAGGGACCTCAAGCAGACTTTCTGGTGGCCCAAGCTGAAGGGGGATGTGACTCATCATGTTGCGCACTGCCTGGTTTGTCAGCAGATAAAGGCAGAGCATCAGCGGCCGGCGGGAAAGCTACAGCCCTTACCGGTACCGGAGTGGAAGTGGGATCAGATCACCATGGACTTCGTCACTGGATTCCCACGTTCACAGCAGGGGCACGGCACAATCTGGGTCATTGTTGACCGGCTAACCAAGTCAGCGCACTTCCTACCCATCCACACAACCTGGACCAGAGAGCGGTTGGCTCAGGTCCACCTCAACGAGATTGTGAGACTGCATGGAGTGCCGGCATCGATCACATCGGATAGAGACACACGCTTTGTCTCGAAGTTTTGGCTGAGCCTACAGCAAGCCTTGGGGACCAAACTACAGTTCAGCACGGCCTTCCACCCGCAGACGGACGGACAGTCGGAGCGAGTGATCCAGACGCTGGAGAACCTGCTGCGAGCCTGTGTGCTAGACTGGGGGGGGGGGTCGGTTGGGAGCGTTACCTGCCCCTCGTCGAATTCGCCTACAACAACAGCTACCAGGCCAGCATCCAGAGGGCACCCTACGAGGCCTTATACGGCAGACGCTGCCGATCCCCGATCGGTTGGGACGACTTAGGAGAACGGAAGTTCTTGGGACCCGACTTGGTGGAGAAAACTGAAGAGAAGGTACGCCTCATCAGGAAGCGCCTACTGACCGCCCAGAGTCGTCAAAAGAGCTATGCGGATCGGAGACGCCGCGACCTAGAATTCCAGGTGGGAGAACACGTGTTTCTGCGAGTCCCGCCATCCAGAGGAATCAAGCGTTTCGGGCTCAAAGGCAAGCTGAGCCCACGGTTTGTGGGGCCGTTCGAGATCCTGGAACGCATTGGCCCAGTTGCTTACCGCCTTGCCCTACCGCCGAACCTCAGCCGGGTCCACGACGTGTTCCACGTTTCGATGCTCAAGAAATACCTCCCCGACCCATCGCATATCCTGGACATCTCGACACTCGAACTGAAGGAGGACCTAAGCTTCGAGGAAGCCCCGGTGCGAATCCTAGCAGGGGAGAGCGAGACGCTCCGAAACCGAGTCATTCCCTACGTGAAGGTGCTCTGGAGCAACCACGAGGAGCGAGAAGCGACGTGGGAGCTGGAGTCAAAGATGAGGGAGGGCTATCCCTATCATATCACCGCGAACCAGGATTGAGTTTCGGGGATGAAACTCGTTTTTAAGAGGTGAGTGGTGTAGTACCCGCTGGTTTCAAATGCTGTGGTTCTGCTCTTGGGTCTACTTTTGGGGTTTCTTTACTTCGCGTTTCGTTTCAGGGGTCCGGAGAGGGGACTAATGATTCTTTGTTTCCGGGCAGATCGTCGGGGCTCGCGAGTATTTTTAGTCAATAAAGCTCGCGAAACGGAGACCGCCAGCGAAATCGGTTTTGGATTCTGACTCCGGAATCTCCCGAAATAAATTCCAGAAGGTGGCTAACGGTTCAGGCGATCAACGCGGGTTACCAGGCAGACCGGACCCCGGTTCGAACCCGATCTATTGTTTATTTTAACTTGAAACGGGTCTGTTCCCTTTTCCCGTTCTGACTGCGCGGGTTTTATATCCATCTCAACCTCCCTAACTCTAGACGTACGACACCCCGAGCGCGGACGAGGAGCCATCAAACCCTACCCCCCTTCCTCACCGATCGCGTGGAGGACCAAGGCGGAGCGATCGAGGAGAGGGAAGATCGCCGGCACGCCCTTCTTCACCAGGCACGCAAGAACGGGATGATCCTCCCCTCGATCAACCCTAATCGACGAAACCGAGGTGAGCATATCTAGGGTTCTTGGTTTTGTATTTCTTGGATACGGGGTGGGGGAAAACGACGGCATCGCCGGAGTCCGGCGCAGGCGGAGCCACGCGTGCGGGCAACACCGCATGCGGGCGGCGCGGCCGCACGGGCCGCGCGCGCGCGCGTGCAACCCGCATGCGGGCTGCACCCGCATGCGGGCGGCACACCGCGGAGCCGCACGGGGGCGGCCGCGCGTGCACCCCCGCATGCGGGCGGCACCCGCATGCGGGCGGCGCGGCCACGCGGCCCGCACGGGGGCGGCCGCGCGTGCACCCCCGCATGCGGGCGGCACCCGCATGCGGGCGGCGCGGCCACGCGGCCCGCGCGGGGCCGGGCGCGCGTGCACCCCCGCATGCGGGCGGCACCCGCATGCAGGTGGCGCGGCCACGCGGCCCGCGTGGGGACGGACGCGCGTGCACCCCCGCATGCGGGCGGCACCCGCATGCGGGTGGCGCGGCCACGCGGCCCGCGCGGGGCCGGGCGCGCACGCACCCGCGCGTGCGGGCAGCGCGCCCGCCCAGCCGCGCGGAGCCTGGCGCGCGCACCCGCACGCGGGCAGCACCGCATGCGGGCGGCGCGGGGAGGGGGCCGCGGCCGTGGGCCGTCCGCGTCGTTGGCCTCGCCCGAGGACGTCGCCGTCTTCGCCGATCGGCAGGTTGTGCCCCACGATCGACCGGAAGAGACGGGCGTTCCGCAGTTCTTTTGCTTGTTCAGAGTTGTGAGTTACTGACTTCCGTGCGGCAGGTTCGTGTAGGTCCAGGCGGACAGACCAAGACACGAAAGAACCTAGCATTTGATCAGGAGCGCGACAACGAAAGCTGGGTTTTTCTTGGAGGCTTAGCATAGTGTCGATGTTGTCGGAAAGTTACTAATTACATGTTATCCGTACTAATGCTAACGATCTCTAGTGTTTGCGATATTATCCTGTGTTTTGGTTTTATGCTCGTAGTTGCGACACGCGCACCCGCGGTCTGGCCACCGCAAAGGGTGCTCTTTTCCGGGAAAGCGGTCTTCGACCCGTGTTAACCCACAAGGTGAGGTAGTGGGGGCCCCCGTAGGTGTGGGGTTTGAGGCATCAAAAGGGGGGGGAGAGGTGCGACCTGTCGGGATAGGTGTCCGACGAGGTCAGGTGCCCCAAGGTGTGAGCGGTGCGATCTGTCGGGGTAGGTGCCCGACGAGATCAAGGTGTATAGGTGCTACAGGTATTACAGGTGTAACAGGTGTTCGCGTGTTACTTTTCCAGTGAGTCGAGTGGTTCCCCCGGATATCTTACTGTTGGGTTTGGCATTCTTTCCTGCTTATTATTATTATCGCATGTCGCTAACTACCCACTCTGTGACAGGTTCTTCCAGGGGTGAGCGGTAGACGACGGTGAGGTCGAGGCAGGAGTGGTCGGGCAGTGAGGAGCCCTAGTCTGTATCTCCTTTACTTTTCCTTGCATTTCATTTGGTACTGTAGACTACGGTGTGGTTCGCGATACCCTTGTGGGGTCGGTGTGGATGTTGATTACCGGTGTTTTGGATTTGATGTTATGGTTCTTTTATTATCCCCGTTCGGCCGTTTTCCAAGCAAAATAACTAGAAAAGAAAAAGGAACTTCGAAAACTATCTTTCCAAAAATCTGGGGTCGTGTGGACCCGTTTTCCAAACCATGTGGATTTTTGGGATTTCTAAACTGTTTTCAAAACCTTGGGTCGTGTGGACCCGTTTTCAAAACTGTGAGTTTATCCTTTCAACTTGACTGGCGACGGGCGTTGTATTCAGTCTGCATTATTGGTTAAATATTGAACTGTTGTGATTAACTGAATGCTTGTGTTGAGATGTTGTATTAGCCGCGACGCCGTGCATGTACAGAGGAGACTCTGCCCGATTTTCGAGTAAATCTGTATATGCGGCGGGTCTGGGCACGTGCCGGGGAGGACCGAATTTCAAAAAAAAAAATTTAACAACTCTGTCTTTTCCGCTGAGCGAGACCCCCGGGGCGTGACATAGATAGATAGATAGATAGTGTATGAATGCTGGAAATGAATCTGTCACTATATGCCTCAATGCTATGCTCGAAGGAAACACCATCTAAGAACATATGCTACAATCACGCGCTCATGTCACCCAATCTCAACGACTGCCACATAGGGTCCAGTCAAGCCTGTGTCCGTTGACTAGGAACGCCCCTGCCCACTACCACACATCCAAAAGAGGACGGGAATTACATGGGGCGTCCTGTCAGACTACCTCAAACTCTCTCAAGTAACCACTGGTAACTCGGCCAGGGCATGTACCCACCTGGTAACTGGGCCAGGGGCCTGCGCTCACCTGGAAACTCGGCCAGGGCATGTGCCCACCTGGTAACTCGGCCAGGGGCATGTACTCACCTTGGCATCAGTACAACAACGCCTCCGGAGCGTGACCCGAGGGGAGCGACCCCACCGGGTATCAATCATGTCTCATCTATCTCAACAAGTAGTATCTGCAGGCTAAAGTCTACGATCAACTAGATCGGAACCACTCGAATGCTCAAAAGACACCACTCACACTCGTGTCCAAGTCGGAACAACAACCCTCGACTAAAATCTGATAAACCCGCAAAAATCTCGAACCCTCTACAAGCCTAGATATATCATATACTAAAACATAGGTTCAGGACCGGTTCTTGAATAATAGGGTTCTCTCAATTTCATTAAATGGCCCGGGAGCAATAACAGTGCTAACTAATAGAAGAGTGCACCAAAACAAAGTCCGGGTTCCTCCAAACCTATCACGACTGTCCGGCAGTCATCAGATAAAACAATAATGGCAAAAGGGTCTCAATACCTTCGCATACGGAAGCATTATGAGCATTCTGTGATTTGGAAGAAAACCAACCCACCTGCGATCAACCAGCAAAACCCGTGCGCCAAACGAAGGTCCCGATGATATCCCACAGCTCCACGCGGATAAACACACACCACCGGCCACGTAGTAAACTAACACTATGCCACAACTTCGAGAAAAAGGAGATAAACTGGGATCAGATAACACGCGGCCAAAAACCGCGCCCTCACGACGGAAAGAGACCAACCGACGGAGGAAAAACACCGCGCGACGCGCGAAAACTGACCGCACAAGCCGCGGCGCGACGCCGAGCATCCTCGTGCGCGGCGACGGCACGGAGTGCGGCCGCACGGCTCCAAAACCCCAGCCCCGCGGCACAAGGGCCGCCCGCGCGGCGCCCTGCAGTGCCGCGTGCCTGGCGCACGCCCTGCAGCGCCGCGCGGCACAATGGCTGCCCGCGCGACGCCGTGCAGTGCCGCGCGCCTGGCGCACGGCCTGCAGCGGCGCGCGGAACAAGGGTTGCCCGCGCGGCGCCCTGCAGTGCCGCGCACCTGGCGCGCGGCCTGCAGCGCCGGGCGGCACAAAGGCCGCCCGCGCGCCGCGCGCGCACCGCAGTGCCGCGCGCGGCCCGCGCGGGGCCCGCGGCACCGCGCGCGCACCGCAGTGCTGCGCGCGGCCCGCGCAGGGCCCGCAGCACTGCGCGCACACCGCAGTGCCGCAGCGAGCGCCTGCGGCGCCGCGCAACCCCTGCGGGTGCTGCGGCGCCCTGAGCGCCTGCTGCTGGCGGCCTGGCGCCCTGCTGCACATCAACGGCAGCAGGGTGCCTGCTGCGCGTGGCGCTCATGCGCACCCGCGCAGCAGCCCGCCCCACCAGCCGCGCGTCGCCCTATTTGCGCGTGCGCGGCCACGCAGCTACCACGCCTCGGACAACAAGTCCGCAAGGCCACCACCAACAGGAAAAAGAAGAGAAAAGAAAAGAAAAGAAGGAAAAGAACCAAGAAAGAAAAACCCAAGCTCTCAACCAAAAAAAAAAAAAAATAAACGACTAACCTCTTCCCTCGAGCTCGCGGCGCCCTCGCTCGGCTCCACGTCCCGTAGCAGAGAGCAAAGCACGAGAGCACGACCCTTTTCCCTTCCTTCCTTCCTTCCTCAAACCTCTGCTTCACACCAAGCCAACAGGAGCTCTCTACCTTTTCCTTAGAGAAGGGACAAGTGAGGTGGCGAGAGAAGGAGCAGCTTATACAAGCAAAAGCAAAAAGAAAATTAATTAAGGGGATAAATTAATGGGATTAATTAATTCCACCTACCAACCCACCTTAATTAATTACCCCACCAAGTCCTCTGCCAAGCACCCTCACAGCAGCCTAAAGGAAAATGCAACACAACCATTAATTAAGCCCACACTACATTAATTAAATGAATAAAAAATTCCAAAAATGCCAACTCTAACTCACTTTTCAACCTCGGGCCTTCCGCCGCCATCCGGAACCTCCCGAACTCCGCTGTAATCTGAAAATACACATGCTCACGGCTTTTCTCACCCAAAAAGCCCATCTGCAGAGTCGGTAAGCTCAAACTGAAAACTGGCATACTACACTCTCCCCTCCTTCAAAAGGTTTCGTCCTCGAAACCCAAAAAGCTCCAAACTCAGGAAGGGGTCTCAAACAAATCAGGATAGGTAGTCCTCAACTCATCCTCAGGCTCCCAAGTAGCCTCTCTCTCATCATGGTGGCTCCAAAGTACCTTCACATAAGGTATAACCCGATTGCGCAATTCTCTCGTCTCACGAGCAAGAATCCGCATCGGGCGCTCCTGAAAGTGCATCTCCTCGTCCATCTCTAAGGATGTGAAGTCCAATAAGTGCGAGGGATCATACAAATACCTCCTCAAGACGGATACATGGAATACGTCATGGGTACCAGCTAACCGCGGCGGTAAATCAATACGATAGGCGACAGGTCCGATGCGCTCTAAAATCTCAAATGGTCCAATATAACGCGGGCTCAGCTTCCCGTGCACTCCAAAGCGTCGAATCCCTCGAGAGGGCGAGACTTTCAGAAACACATGATCTCCCACCTGAAACTCCAAGTCTCGCCGCCTCCTATCGGCGTAGCTCCTCTGTCGGCTCTGTGCAGTCACTAGATTATGCCGAATAATCTTTACCTTTTCCTCGGCTTCCGAAAGCAAATCTGGCCCCTAAGTTTTCCTTTCACCCACGTCACTCCAACATAAAGGCGATCGACATTTCCTACCATACAATGCTTCATAGGGCGCCATCTGGATACTCGCCTGGAAGCTATTGTTGTAGGCAAACTCTGCTAATCTCAAATGTCGATCCCAACTGCCGCTAAAGCTCAGGACACAAGCTCTCAACATGTCCTCCAGAGTCTGAATAGTCCGCTCGGACTGTCCGTCGGTCTGTGGGTGAAAGGCAGTACTAAACTGCAGCTGGGTCCCCAAGGCGGTCTGCAAGCTCCTCCAAAACTGTGAAGTGAACCTGGGATCCCGATCAGACACAATCGATGCTGGCACCCCGTGTAGCCTCACAATCTCGTCCAAATATAACTGTGCTAACCTCTCCAAGGTCCAACTCGACTGTATCGGCAGAAAGTGGGCTGATTTGGTCAATCGATCCACAATCACCCATATGGCGTCAGCTCCACTCTGAGTCCTCGGCAGTCCAACAATGAAGTCCATGGTGACACAATCCCACTTCCACTCGGGTATTGTAAGGCTCTGTAACTTGCCAACTGGAACCTGGTGTTCAGCTTTAACTTGTTGGCAAGTTAGACAGCGAGCCACAAACCTTCCAACATCTCTCTTCATGCCCTGCCACCAAAACTGTGCCCTCAAATCTCTATACATCTTCGTCCCCCCTGGGTGGAGGGTGTAAGGTGTATAGTGAGCCTCCCTAAGGATCAGCTCTCTAATCTCTGAGTCCACGGGCACACAGTAGCGGTCCCTGTACCTAAGTACTCCCGCTGCATCCATGGAAAAGTCCCCGCCCTGACCACGCTGCACCTGGTCTCTGATCCTCTCAAGATAGGGGTCTCCACTCTGCTTCTCTCTAATCCTGTCCAGCAGAGTGGGCTGCAAGACCATAGACATCAGTCTTGCAGAAACCCCAGGGAACACAACCTCCAAATCCAATCTCCTCAGTTGCTCTCTCAGTGGCCTCTGCTGGGTAATAAGCATGCTCAAGGTCTGCCCTGCTCGCCTGCTCAAAGCGTCGGCGACCACGTTGGCCTTGCCGGGATGATATAGAATGCTCACGTCATAATCCTTTAGCAGCTCAAGCCACCGGCGTTGCCTTAAGTTGAGCTCCTTCTGAGTGAACAGGTATTTCAAACTCTGATGATCGGTGAAGATCTCACAGCGCTCGCCCTACAAATAATGTCGCCAGAGCTTCAAAGCATAAACAACGGCATCTAGCTCTAAGTCATGCGTAGGGTAATTCCTCTCATAATCCTTTAGCTGGCGCGAAGCATAGGCAATTACCCTACCATGCTGCATCAACACACATCCTAGGCCGCTGTGGGAGGCATCACTGAAAATCACGAATCCCTCTCCCATGACTGGTAATGAAAGGACTGGCGCTGTAATCAACCTTTGCTTCAACTCCTCGAAGCTCTGTTGGCATTGCTCTGTCCAAACATATCTTACCCCCTTCCTGGTCAATCTAGTGAGGGGGGTAGAGAGCTTCGCAAAGCCTTCTACAAATCGACGGTAGTAGCCTGCAAGGCCCAAGAAACTCCGAATCTCAGTCACCGTCGTCGGTCTAGGCCAATCCCGAACTGCATCAATCTTCGTCGGGTCCACTGCCACTCCTGCGGCTGAAACTACGTGGCCTAGAAAAGAAACCTCCCGAAGCCAAAAGGCGCACTTCTTCAACTTGGCATACAACTCCTTCTCTCTCAGAAGCTGCTGCACTATCCTCAAGTGCTCCTCGTGCTCAATATCGCTACGGGAATAAACCAAAATGTCATCGATGAAAACCACCACAAAACGGTCCAAGTACGGCTGAAACACTCGGTTCATCAGATCCATAAACGCGGCCGGGGCATTTGTCAAACCAAAAGGTAACACTGTGAACTCATAATGCCCATACCGAGTTCTAAACGCCGTCTTGGGTACATCCTCGGCTCTCACCCTCAGCTGGTGGTAACCAGACTGAAGATCTATCTTTGAGAAAATCGTAGCCCCCTGAAGCTGATCAAATAAATCATCAATCCGAGGAAGTGGATACTTGTTCCTGACGGTCACTTTATTCAACTCTCTGTAGTCCACACAAAGCCTAAGTGACCCGTCTTTCTTCTTTACAAAGAGAATCGGGGCTTCCCAAGGAGAAACACTAGGTCGAACAAACCCGCGATCCAAGAGATCCTGAAGCTGAGCCTTTAACTCCCTCAATTCTGCAGAGGCCATCCTGTAGGGTGCCTTAGAGATTGGTGTAGTTCCGGGAACTACCTCTATCACAAACTCAACCTCTCGATCCGGCGGCATGGACGATAGCTCAGGAGGGAACACATCTGGATACTCTCGGATGATCGGAATGTCCTCGAGTCTAGGCATCGCCGAAGGCACCTCTACAACAGTAGCTAAGAAAGCGACACACCCACGGCTCATCATCTGTCGTGCTCTAGACGAAGAGATCGTCGCTGCAAACAGAGTACTCTGACAGCCCCTAAAAACAAACTCCTGCTGACCCGGCTCACGAAGGGTCATAGTCCTCTCTCTACAATCGATGGTAGCATAATACTGAGTCAACCAGTCCATACCCAACACTACATCGAAATCCCGGAGCTGACGAAGGACCAAAAGATCAACTGGCAAAATCCAAGGTCCTAACTGCACTGGGCAGGACCAACAACACTCATCCACGTGTAACACGTGATCAGGTATCTGTACCTCACGAGCACAAGCTAACGGTCCTATCTCTAGCCCATGCATGGATGCAAATGTCCTACTAATGAATGAATGCGATGCTCCGGTATCAAATAAAGCTCTAGTGCGGGTAAAGGAGATAAGGATAATACCTGCCACCACGTGACTAGCTGCCCCCGAATCCTCGACCTGTGCGGCATAAACTCTCCCGCTCGGGGGTGGTCGCCTGTCTGACTACCGCGAAGAAGCGGCCCTATCCCCCTGGCCATAACCTATCGAAGCCCCGCCCGTCAGGAAGGGCGGAGGAGGAGCAAAAGCTGTCGATGCCACTGCTGACCCCGCTCTAGGACAAGACCATGATCTGTGCCCTGCCTGCCCACATCGGTAGCACCTACCCTGCCGCTGATCACACTGCGGAGGTGCGTGGGGTCCGCCGCAAATCACACAACTATCGGTGTGCCTCTGCTGCTGCTACTGCTGCGGTCTAGGGGGCCGAGAGCCCCCCGATCTCTGCCTTCTCTGAGTCCCACGACCTCGAGGCTGAAACTGCGGCGGTCTCGGGGGCCTCGATCTGCTCGACTGCCCAAAATCTGATGGCGCCGAGCGCTTCTCTCCAGAACTAGTCCCAGGCGCCAGCCCCCGCTCAGACATCACCACAGATCCTCTGTCGACCCACTGCGCGTGCTCAATAGCTGCATCCAAAGTCTGGGCTCTATATGAGTGTACAAGGGGATAAATATCCTGGTGCAGACCTCTCTCGAACAGCTCAACCCTTTGGGCCTCATCCCGAGCAACGTGTGGCACGCTACCCAAAAGCCGCTGGAACTCAAGAACATACTTCCCAAGGGGTCGATCCCCCTGTTGCAGCCGTCGCAAGTCCCCCTCTAGTTTCTGCTTTGCACTGTCGGGAAAGTAGACCCCGAGCAGCAAAGCGCGAAACTCAGCCCAAGTCAATAAAGGTACACCCGGCGATCCCACTGGCCGAACATGATGCCACCAGGTCTCGGCGTCCTTATCCAAGAAGTGTGTGGCTAGGTACACCTGATGCTTTTCCTTGATAAACAGGTTTTCAAACAACTTCTCCATCGCCGAAATCCAGTTTTTGGCCTCCCATGGCTCCGAACTCTGTCCTGCAAATCGCGGAGGACGGAACTGGGTGATGTAGGATAGTCGATCTGTGAGCTCCCTCTGCTCCGCCTCTGTCAACGGGGCGATCTGAGACGAGGTCGACGAAGTCGCTACTGGAGGAGCTGTTAAAGATGTCCTCTGCTCAAGTAACCTCATCATACGCTCCATATTTTCCTCCTGGCGCTTGGCCGCCTCCTCCTGGCGTCGCAACGCCTCTGACATCTGGGCCACCTGGGCCCGGAGCTCCTGGAGCTCGCCCTGTGCGGCCTCCTGCTGCTCGGGCTCGTCATCAGACGCGGAATGCGCCCTCGTCGTCGCACGGCGTCTCGGAGGCATCTCATGCAACTGCAATAAGGAATCAGAGTGTCAGAAAAATAAGTCTCACGACCCACTCAAGCGAAAGTCTAACATGTTACTCATTCTAAAGCATTATGCTGTCTGCAGCCAACATAACCACTTTTAGAGGATAACATGTAAAGTCACCCGCCCCAATCTCCTGGGGAAGTTACAAACTCGATCAGGACTCTCGCTACAGTCGTCACTCACGACAGTCATCCTACTATCCAACCAAAAAGCTTAGGGTCTCTAAGTCCCCAACGACCTATACACCTAGGCTCTGATACCACCTAAATCTGTCACGCCCCGGGGTCGAACTGCGACCCGGGCTCGCCAACAGATCCGCCGTCTGTACGGAAACTGCCGTACAGACGAAGCGTCTAACCTGCAAAAGAGATCTATAGCTATGCAAGTATCAAAGCTGAAAGGAAACTGAACAACCGAAATACTGAGTAATAAGAGTCCAAGTACAATGATCCACTATCTCACGAGACATAAGTACAACATCACTGTCTAGTACAAAAGTGGAAACCAAAAAGTACAGGTCACTCTACCTCTGAATCGACAGACTCGGGTAGGAACTAGTCGGCTATGCCCTTACCTCGGTCTGAAGACTCCGCACGAGCCGAACCTGGAATAGACGCCTCAGGAACACCTGTCACACACAGCGGGTGTGAGATCTACTGCAAGGGTAGATCTCAGTGGGTACCGGCGCTAAAACTCGCGGGATGCCCACTAAGTCCGCTGGAGGCAAAAACAGATAGATAGATAGATAGATAGATAGATAGATAGATAGATAGTGTATGAATGCTGGAAATGAATCTATCACTATATGCCTCAATGCTATGCTCGAAGGAAACACCATCTAAGAACATATGTTACAATCACCCGCTCATGTCACCCAATCTCAACGACTGCCACATAGGGTCCAGTCAAGCCTGTGTCCGTCGACTAGGAACGCCCCTGCCCACTACCACACATCCAAAAGAGGACGGGAATTACGTGGGGCGTCCTGTCAGACTACCTCAAACTCTCTCAAGTAACCACTGGTAACTCGGCCAGGGCATGTACCCACCTGGTAACTCGGCCAGGGGCCTGCGCTCACCTGGTAATTCGGCCAGGGCATGTGCCCACCTAGTAACTCGGCCAGGGGCATGTACTCACCTGGTAACTCGGCCAGGGGCATCAGTACAACAACGCCTCCGGAGCCTGACCCGAGGGGAGCGACCCCACCGGGTATCAATCATGTCTCATCTATCTCAACAAGTAGTATCTGCAGGCTAAAGTCTACGATCAACTAGATCGGAACCACTCGAATGCTCAAAAGACACCACTCACACTCGTGTCCAAGTCGGAACAACAACCCTCGACTAAAATCTGATAAACCCGCAAAAAATCCCGAACCCTCTACAAGCCTAAATATATCATATACTAAAACATAGGTTCAGGACCGATTCTTGAATAATAGGGTTCTCTCAATTTCATAAAATGGCCCGGGAGCAATAACAGTGCTAACTAATAGAAGAGTGCACCAAAACGAAGTCCGGGTTCCTCCAAACCTATCACGACTGTCCGGCAGTCATCAGATAAAACAATAATGGCAAAAAGGTCTCAATACCTTCGCATACGAAAACATTATGAGCATTCTGTGATTTGGAAGAAAACCAACCCACCTGCGATCAACCAGCAAAACCCTTGCGCCAAACGAAGGTCCCGATGATATCCCACAGCTCCACGCGGCAAAACACACACCACCGGCCATGTAGTAAACTAACACTATGCCACAACTGCAAGAAAAAGGAGATAAACTGGGATCAGATAACACGCGGCCAAAAACCGCGCCCTCACGGCGGAAAGAGACCAACCGACGGAGGAAGAACACCGCGCGACGCGCGAAAACCGACCGCACGAGCCGCGGCGCGACGCCGAGCAGCCTCGTGCGCGGCGACGGCACGGAGTGCGGCCGCACGGCTCCAAAACCCTAGCCCCGCGGCACAAGGGCCGCCCGCGCGGCGCCCTGCAGTGCCGCGCGCCTGGCGCGCGGCCTGCAGCGCCGCGCGGCACAAAGGGGGCCCACGCGCCGCGCGCGCACCGCAGTGCCGTGCGCGGCCCGCGCGTGGCCCGCGGCACCGCGCGCACACCATAGTGCCGCAGCGCGCGCCTGCGGTGCCGCGCGCCTGCGCGCAGCCCGCAGCGCCGCTCGCGCAACCCCTGCGGGTGCCGCGGCGCTGCGCGCGCGCCTGCCATGGCGCTGCGCCCTGAGCGCCTGCTGCTGGCGGCCTGGCGCCCTGCTGCACATCAACGGCAGCAGGGCGCCTGCTGCGCGTGGCGCTCATGCGTTCCCGTGCAGCAGCCCTCCCCACCAACCGCGCGTCACCCTATTTGTGCGTGCGCGGCCTCGCAGCTACCACGCCTCGGACAACAAGTCCGCAAGGCCACCACCAACAGGAAAAAGAAGAGAAAAGAAAAGAAAAGAAGGAAAAGAACCAAGGAAGAAAAACCCAAGCTCTCAACCAAAAAAAAAATAAAATAAACGACTAACCTCTTCCCTCGAGCTCGCCGCGCCCTCGCTCGGCTCCACGTCCCGTAGCAGAGAGCAAAGCACGAGAGCACGACCCTTTTCCCTTCCTTCCTTCCTTCCTCAAACCTCTGCTTCACACCAAGCCAACAGGAGCTCTCTACCTTTTCCTTGGAGAAGGGACAAGTGAGGTGGCGAGAGAAGGAGCAGCTTATATACGCAAAGGCAAAAAGGAAATTAATTAAGGGGATAAATTAATGGGTTTAATTAATTCCACCTACCAACCCACCTTAATTAATTACCCCACCAAGTCCCCTGCCAAGCACCCTCACAGCAGCCTAAAGGAAAAAGCAACACAACCATTAATTAAGCCCACACTACATTAATTAAATGAATAAAAAATTTCAAAAAGGCCAACTCTAACTCACTTTTCAACCTCGGGCCTTCCGCCGCCATCCGGAACCTCCCGAACTCCGCTGTAACCTGAAAATACACATGCTCACGGCTTTTCTCACCCAAAAAGCCCATCTGCAGAGTCGGTAAGCTCAAACTGAAAACCGGCATACTACAGCGGCGGTAGCGGCGGCGGCAAAACCCAAAATGCAAACCCCGGAAAACCCCGAAAACGCGGAACGAAGAAGACCCAAAAGGAAAACGCGAAGGAGAAGGAACCGCTAACCTTACACTAACGGGGAAGACGACCCGATCCCGATCCTCGCGGTAGAAGAAAAGAAAATTCGGTTCCGCTCCCCGCCTCCGCCACGGTGATCCAAGGAGAAGAAGAATCGTTCTCTTTTCTCTCCGAACTAGGGTTTCCGCTTTCTTGAAAAGTAATAATTAAATATTTATTTCTCTCTCGTACGTACAAAATAAAACCCTTATTCGGCAGATATAACAGAAAGATTCCCATCTCCTCGAAAAGCGTGCCGATCATGCGGCACGGATTCCGGTGCACCCCAAAGTACCGAAACCTTCAAAATCCCATTCCGGGAGATCCGCAAACCGGATTCCAGATCTGATCGCTTTGTTGTTCTCCGTTTTTCGAGCTCTGACACCGAAAAATACCCGCGCTCCCCGATGCTGTACCCAAGAAACCCCGCCAAATAAACCCCGTCAAAATCCCATTCCGGGAGATCCGCAAACCGGATTAAAAGAACACAAGACAGTTTGAGGTATTACATATTTTATTAAAGAACTAAAATTTATTAAATTGGACTTCTCAAATCAAAATAGTTTTCGGCAATAAATGTCATCTTTTCTTACAAACTTTCTCACCCGAGAGGGTTTGAGTGATCTGGGTTCTAGGGGCTGTTTCCATATTTTGGGACGAAAGCTACAGGGGCTGTGCCTAGAACCTGTTCTTGTTTGATAGGGTTGTAGGCGCTAGTCTCCCGGAACTTTCGGACCTTCCTTCGTGGTTGGCGGTTGGGTACCTCCGGCTAGTGGATTTAGTGTGGGCAGTCGAGTGGTCTGTTCTGGGAGCCGTTTGGGGACAGTGGTCCCCGAGCCGTTGAGTGATTTCGGCTGATGTGGTTAGTGTTGAGTTATTGGTTCTGATCTGATTGATCGTGGATTTGGATTATAGCCTGCATAAGCCGTTGAGCTCGACAGAGATGCACGGATACTTCCTCGGTGGGGTCGCGCCCCTCGAGTGCCGCTCCCGAGCTAGGCCTGTTACTTATCTTTCGCAGCTTATCGACACAGTCCGAGTGGGACCGCCTACGTAATTCCCGTCCATGTGGAGATGTGTGGTAGTAGGTAGGCGCAGTTTTGATTGGACCCTATGTGGCAGTCAGTGTGATCGGGTAGATCGAGTATTTTGAGTTAGAGTCGATGCATCATTTTTATCTGTATCACCCATTGAGCATTATAGATAGAGGCATGGTAGCAGTTGTAGTGGCCCAGATCCCCGTGTAGCTTTTCTCGTGATCCATGGTGTGAAACACCTATTATTGGTGTGTCGGGCCCGCATCGCGTCAAATGGACGCGTTAGACGGACTCAGTGAGGATTCTGGATCAAGCCTGTCCTTCGGCTGTTCTTGCCGAATTCTAGAAATGGTTTTAAGCTAATTGGAGGCCGGATTTAGATTCAGCGTGGAAAAACACTTGAAAACGGCTATTTGCTTGTATTTTTCTGAGTCGGACGTCCAAAAACGGACACCCGAAAGTTTTCGGTGCTTTTTGGTGCATGGGGGAGCCATGGATCGGCGGGGGTGACACGTGGCGGCCGCGGATTGGCCGGCGCACGCGTCGCGGTCCACGGAATCTGGCGCTGGTGTAGTGGACCGGGGCGGGCCACGTGTCGGCCTCGGGTTGGCTGGCTCACGCGTGCGTGGCCCACGCAGCGCGCGGAGCAGGCGACCGTACCGCATGTGTGGCGGGGGCGGAGCAGGTGGCAGGCGGCGACTGGGCGCGGCGGCTGGCATGGCGGGCATGGCAGCAGGCATGGTGCACGCGTGCGCCACGTGGCGCCCTGCCATTGGCTGGCGCCACCCACCCTGCCGCTCGGCCAAGGACGCGTGGCAGCACCCGAATGGCTGAGCGCCTGCTGTCCCGTGTTCGGGACACGTGGCGCGCCTAGGGTGATTCGGGCGCTCGTCTCAACTGTAATAACCGCGAGTTTATTTTTCCTTTTTGGCCCTCCCTTTGAATTTTATTGAACCTTTTCGACTAAGGGGTCTGGGGTGTGATTTATTTTTCCTTCGTTCTGGGCAGACCGTCGGGGCTCGCGGGTATTTTTGGATAATAAAGCTCGCGAAACGGAGACCGGCGGCGCGATCGATTTTGGATTCCGACTCCGGAATCTCCCGAAATAAATTCCGGAAGTTTAGTACGGTTCAGGCGACTTCCACATGTACCGAGGCAGACCGGACCCTGGTTCGCCCCCAAATCAACCTGTCTCTTTGCTCGAGGTTTGGGTTTTAACCACCCCAATTCACATTCGCCCAATCTTTTATTTTCCAATTTGGGTTTAGTCCGACTGTGCCAAAACAACTAATTAAATTTGGCGTTTGGGGATTAGGTTTTAGGAACCTCCCTTCTTTTTACCTCTTACCTTAACGCACGATACCCCGAGCACGGACAAGAGCGTTTTCCCCAAACCCTCCTCTACGCGTGGATCGGCGTGGAGCACCACGGCGGGACGATCGAGGAAAGGAAAGACCACCGCTCAACTTTTTCCCCGGAACCGGCCACGCAAGAACGGATGATCCCTCCTCCCCCAACCATCGACATCGTAACCGAGGTGAGACGGAGGTTTTACGGTTCTTGGTAAATTCTTGGTTTTCTTCTTGTTGTTGGTTTCCGGAAAAAGGGAAGGGAGCACAGGCGACGGATTCTTCGGAATCCGGCGCATGTGCGAAGCCCCGCCCCCCCGGGCGAGCGGCGTACCCGTGTGAGCCGCACGGGGCTGGGCATGCACCCAGCCCCGCATGCGGGCAGCGACCCGCACGGGGCCGGGCACGCGCCCAGCCCCCGTGCGGGGGTGACCCGCACGGGGCCGGGCACGCGCCCAGCCCCACGTGCGGGGGTGACCCGCACGGGGCCGGGCACGCGCCCAGCCCCCGTGCGGGGGTGACCCGCACGGGGCCGGGCACGCGCCCAGCCCCACGTGCGGGGGTGACCCGCACGGGGCCGGGCACGCGCCCAGCCCCCGTGCGGGGGTGACCCGCACGGGGCCGGGCACGCGCCCAGCCCCACGTGCGGGGGTGACCCGCACGGGGCCGGGCGCGCGCCCAGCCCCACGTGCGAGGGTGAACCCGCGCGGGGCTGGGCACGCGCACAGTCCCGTGTACGGGCGGGGAGCCGCTCGGGACCGGGCGCCGAACCGGCGGGTCATGCCGCGGGACCGATCGGGGGAGGCGGTTTAACCGTGTTTGTTATTCGAGTCTTGGTGCTGACTTCTCCTTGCGTCAGGTGTGTGAGCCCGGACGAGAGTGTCGGGACGCGAGGAAAGTCGAGCCTTGATCGCTACTTGTGACAGGTGGGTTTTATTTACTTTATCCTAGCCTCTAACTCTATCATGTTGAACGGGGTCTATTCTAAGTGTACTGGGGTTAAATAGTGATGGGTGATAGCCTATGCATGTTAGTGGGTACTTCATAATGTTTAGCGTCGGTTTCCGACGGTCGTTCTCCTTTTAATAACTATATGTTGGCGGGCCACCTTCGAGTGCGCGTATTATTACCTCGATATTGATTATACATGATAGTGGGTTACTTGTGATCGCATATGCTACGGTTTTGCTTTTGATTATACACTTTACCGCGTTACTCTTGTTATATATATTATGATGCTGACATGATGGTGGTTATGGTTACTTGGCTCGAGGCTGCAACACGCGCACCCGCGGTTTGGCCACCGCAAAGGGTGCGCTTTTCCGGAAAAGTGGTCTAGACCCGTGTATACCCACGAGGTGACGTAGTGGGGCCCCTTATTAGTTGTGGGGTTGAGGCGCCGAGGTGCGAGCGGTGCGACCCGTCGGTTTAGTTGTCCGACGTGGTCAGGTTTCTGCAGGTACGGTATGGGCCGTCGGTTTAGTTGTCCGATGTGGCCGGGTATTACAGGATACAGGTGTACAGGTTGCCTTCCTCCCTTGAGAGGGTGGTTGCTCCGGTTGTCTTCACGGTTTGTTTTATTATATTCTCCTGCTTTACTACTTTTACGTCACTGACTTCCCACTTCGTGACAGGGTTCAGACGGGGGGAGACGTAGGCGGTGGTGAGGACGGGACAGGAGCAGCTGGGTCGCTGGGGACCCTGGACTGTATTCCCTTTTCTTTCTTGCATTTCATTTACATTGTAGTTATGTGAGAGGTTCTCGATACCCTCGTGGGGTCGGCGTGGATGTCGGTATGGGATGTATTTAGTTATCCTCTTATGCGTTACTCTCCTTTTTAAATTTTGTTGGCCATTGAAAATGAAAAAGGCAGAAGAAAAAGAAAAGATTTCGAAAACCGTTTTTAAAATCGAAGTGTCGTGTGGGCACTGGTTTCAAAACCCTGTGGATTTATGGATTTCAAAAAGGGATTTCAAAACTTGGTGTCGGGTGGGCACCGTTTTCAAAACCTTGTGGATTTATGCTGATTTCGAAACTCGCTTTCAAAACGTAAGCGCCGGGTAGGCGCTCTTTTTAAAACTGTGGATTTATCCTTTCCAAACTGATCGGCCATACGTTTCAAATAAGTTAGAATGCTGGTTGTATGTTAATAATTGTTGTGATTGAATGGTTGTGTATGTTTGAACATGTACTGAATGCTACGCCGTGCACATACAGGGGAGACTCTGTCCGTTTGCAGAGTGATCCTGTATGTGTGGCGGGTCTGGGCATGCGCCGGGGAAGAGGGGTTCGCTTTTACAAAAAAATTCTACTCGTCAAATGTTTGATCCTTTTTTTTTATGAATCGTTTCCGCTAAAACAAAACCCCCGGGGCGTGACAGATTAAATGGTATCAGAGAGTTCTTTCAATCACAACAGTTAGTGCCGACATCCGTGGGAACACCTCACTTGCCTACACATGAATGAAATGGGTAGGGCATAGGACTGTAGAACGTGAGTGACCGAAGGGGGGGGGAAAAATGTTGAGTCCTTTCTCTCACTTTATGGTTGTTGTTAGTAGGGTAGCCTAAAGTTGACTCTTGTGATTTGTGACAGACATGGCCCGTACTAGATCATCGGCCGGGGACGCAGAAGCAGACGCGACGACGTCGACGGCCGCGGAGAACGAGCTCCTGCGGCAGCAACTGCGGGAGATGGCGGGGAATCTGGCCAACCTCACCGAGCACGTGCGTCAGTTGATGCAACAGCAGCAGGCCGCGACGGTGACGGTCGCCCCGGTTCCCCCACAGGGGTCGACAGCACCGGCCGCGGCACCACCGACGGCGCCACCGCCGGCGGCGGCTACGGGACCGGCGCCGGGGACAACCAGCAGGGTTACTCTGGAGGAGACTGTAGTCACACCTGCCCCTACCGTGGCTGTCGCCGCCGCGAGGGAGGGGACGGTTGTGATGACCGAGCGGGATCGGGTGCGGGCCAACCTGAAAGACTTCAAGAAATACGACCCACCCACGTTCGAAGGGGACACGACTGATCCGTGGGTCGTCGAGAAATGGGTGGGGTCGATGGAGAAACTTTTCGAAGACCTACTCATGGAGGATGACGAGCGGGTTCCCCTAGCAGTCCACTGCTTGGAGGGGAACGCCCGCTTGTGGTGGAAGACGGTACGCCCCGATCCTGCTAAGGGTACCGCACTTCCGTCCTGGACAACCTTCAAACAGGAGCTGTTCGGGGCCTTCTTCACCAACAGTGTCAAGAAGAAGCTGGAGGATGACTTGAACCACATCCAGTAGGGGAACCGGACGGTCATGGAGTATCAGCGGGAGTTCGTCCGACTGGCAAACTGCGTCCCGTTCGTCATAAGGGACGAGGCTCACTAGGCGCAACTTTTTGTGGATGGCCTGCGGAGCAATATCTTCGAGGTGGTGCAAGCAGCCGAACTGCACACCTTCCAGAAAGTGGTCGACAGAGCCACTACGGTGGAACGTGGCTTTGCGGTCACCCGAGCCAGAAGGGAGAACTCGACGCGACTGGAGGACCGGAAGCGGCAACACCAGAACTCGGGGGGAGGCTCTTGGAGTGGGGGCGGGGCCCCCAAACGGTGGAGACCACAGGCGGGGTCCCGGAGCGCGCCAGCTGGAGGGCAGAGGCCGGGGAATAGGCCTTGTGTCATATGCGGGGGAGGGCACATTCCGGGAGAGTGCCCCCAAAGAGGCGACCACTGCTTCAGGTGCGGCAAACGGGGGCACTTCCGCCGCAACTGCCCCTTAGGCGGGGGATCTGCGTCCTCTGCAGCTTCTACGCCCACGCCACAGCTCTCAGGGCGGGGGAAAGCTCCTATGACGTCGACGTCTAGACCCCCTGCACCACGGCACGAGGAGGACAGGCGGCCACAATCAGACGGGAGAGTCTTCTCAATGACCCGCCAAGAGGCAGATCCGCCGGAGGACGCACTTGCAGGTACTACTTCCGTTTCAAATTCCCGTGCTAGAACTCTTTTCGACACCGGAGCAACACACTCTTTCATTTCCCGTGACTTCGTGTTTTTGTATGGCCTCGAGGAGACACCCCTCCAAAATTCCTTGACGGTGCAAACGGCGGGAGGGACCTTGGAGGCGGTCAGCGTTGTGACCGCCTGCCCGATTAAACTAGGGCGGCTAGCATGCCCTTGGGATTTGGTGGTAATCCCCCTGAAGGAGTACGACGTGGTGCTGGGCATGAACTGGCTCACGAGGTACCAGGCACTCATCGATTGCGACAAGCGACAGCTGCGTTTACAAGAACCGGGTTTCCCTGACCATGTGTACTTGATGGGCAAGAGCATCTCCTTCCCGGCGATTATCTCGGCGGCACGGGCCAGAAGACTGGTGGAGGGTGGTTGCGTGGCCTACTTAGCATCGATGGATTTGGCTACCCGACCCCCGACGACGCTCGCCGATATCCCAGTGGTGAGGGACTTCCCCGACGTCTTTCCCACGGAACTGCCTGGGATGCCCCCTGAACGGGAGGTGGGGTTCCCTATCGAACTACTACCGGGCACGCAGCCTATTTCGAAGGCACCTTACCGAATGGCCTTCGCAGAACTAAAGGAGCTTAAAGCACAACTGGAAGACCTCTTGGATAAAGGGTTCATAAGACCGAGTGTGTCACCCTGGGGCGCACCGGTACTCTTTGTGTGGAAGAAAGACGGAAGTCTACGTCTCTGCATCGATTACAGAGGAATAAACAAAGTCACAGTGAAAAATAAGTACCCCCTGCCCAGAATAGATGACCTCTTCGACCAGCTGAGAGGGGCGACGGTCTTCTCCAAAATCGATCTGCAATCGGGCTACCACCAACTCCGGGTTCGGGACAAGGACATCCCGAAGACTGCTTTTCGGACCCGGTATGGCCACTACGAGTTCACGGTTATGCCTTTCGGACTCACAAACGCCCCCGCAGTCTTCATGGATATGATGAACCGGATCTTCGGACCCTTCCTGGATCGGTTCGTGGTGGTTTTCATCGACGACATCCTGATTTATTCCACTACCGACGAGGAGCACGAGGACCATCTGCAAACGATCCTTCAAACTCTCAGAGAACAGGAGCTATTCGCTAAACTCAAGAAGTGTGAGTTCTGGCTACGCGAGGTCGGCTTCCTAGGACATGTGATCTCGGCGCGGGGAATCGCCGTGGATCCGAAGAAGGTGGAATCCGTGGTCGACTGGCAGCCGCCGACGACGGTGACAGAGGTCCGCAGTTTCCTAGGATTGGCAGGATATTACAGGCGTTTCGTAGAGGGTTTCGCGAAGATTGCTACCCCCTTAAATCGGTTAACCAGAAAAGGGGAGAAGTTCATATGGACGGCCAAATGCCAGGAGAGTTTTGAGGAACTCAAAAGGAGGTTAACCAGGGCACCAATTCTTGTGCTACCGACACCCGGAGAGGATTACGAGGTGTACTGCGACGCATCGAGGATCGGTCTGGGCGGTGTTCTGATGCAACAGGGGAAAGTGATTGCCTACGCGTCCAGGCAACTGAAGGACTACGAAAAGAACTACCCGATACACGACTTGGAGCTGGCCGCAGTAGTCTTCGTTTTAAAACTATGGAGGCACTATCTCTTTGGAGTCCACTGTAACGTCTTCTCGGATCATCAAAGTCTTAAGTACATCTTTACCCAAAAAGAATTAAACTTGCGGCAGAGGCGGTGGCTGGAGTTGTTGAAAGACTACGACTTGACGATTCAATACCATCCAGGAAAGGCAAACGTGGTGGCGGACGCCTTGAGCAGGAAAGGCCGCCAAGAAGGGGCGTCAAGGAGCGCGATAACGGAGCAGAACCACTTGATAGCGGAGTTCGCACGAATGCAGTTGGAGGTGGTGCCGACCGGCACGGTTATGCAACTTCTAACCTTGGTGGTCAAGCCGACGTTACTTGAGAAGATCCGGGAGGGACAGCAGACCGACCCACACTTACAGCGTGTACGAGACAAATTTTCCCTGGACCAAGAGAGCGACTTTGCAGTGGAAGACGACGGCACCCTACGGTTCCGCAGACGGATCTGCGTGCCGGATTCGTCGGAGTTGAAGGAGGAAATTTTGACAGAGGCACACCGGGCCCCTTATGCGGCACACCCAGGGGGCACGAAGATGTACAGGGACCTCAAACAGATCTACTGGTGGCCCAAAATGAAGGGGGACGTCACCCGACACGTAGCTCATTGCCTAGTGTGCCAACAAGTAAAGGCCGAGCATCAGCGACCAGCAGGGAAGCTACAGCCGCTACCGGTGCCAGAGTGGAAGTGGGATCAGATCACCATGGACTTTGTCACGGGTTTCCCACGCTCACAACAGGGCCACGACGCAATTTGGGTCGTAGTCGACCGGTTAACCAAGTCAGCACACTTTCTGCCAATCCATACGACCTGGACCCGAGAACGGTTAGCCCAAGCTTATATCAGCGAGATCGTGAGATTACATGGAGTGCCGGCATCGATCACCTCGGACAGAGACACGCGCTTTGTCTCGAAGTTTTGGCAGAGCCTTCTGCGGGCCATTGGGACCAAACTACAGTTCAGCACAGCCTTCCACCCCCAGACAGACGGACAGTCGGAGCGTGTGATACAAACCCTCGAAGACCTGCTTCGCGCCTGTGTACTAGACTGGGGGATCGGGTGGTCACGCTACCTACCTCTCGTGGAATTCGCCTACAACAACAGCTACCAGGCCAGCATCCAGATGGCGCCCTACGAGGCCTTATATGGAAGGCGCTGCCGATCCCCAATTAGTTGGGACGATTTGGGAGAACGGAAATTCTTGGGACCCGATTTAGTGGAGGAGACGGAAGAGAAGGTACGCCTTATCCGACAGCGCCTGCTGACCGCCCAGAGTCGCCAGAAGAGCTACGCGGACCAAAGGCGCCGCGACCTGGAATTCCAAGCAGGAGAGCATGTTTTCTTGCGGGTCTCGCCGTCCAGAGGAGTTAAGCGGTTCGGGCTTGAGGGGCAAGCTGAGCCCACGGTTCGTGGGGCCGTTCGAAATCTTGGAGCGAATCGGCCCGGTTGCTTACCGCCTTGCCCTACCACCAAACCTCGACCGAGTCCACGACGTCTTCCACGTCTCGATGCTCCGGAAGTATCTCTCCGACCCCTCACACATCCTGGATGCTTCTACACTCGAACTTAAGGAGGACCTAAGCTTCGAGGAAACCCCTGTGAAGATCCTGGCAAGGGAGACCAAATCGCTGCGAAACCGAGCTATCCCTTACGTGAAAGTACTCTGGAGCAACCATGAGGAGCGAGAAGCAACATGGGAGCTGGAATCAAGAATGAGGGAGTGCTACCCCGACATTTTCACCACCACCCGGGTTTGAGTTTCGAGGACGAAACTCGTTTTTAGAGGTGAGTGGTGTAATAACCGCGAGTTTATTTTTCCTTTTTGGCCCTCCCTTTGAATTTTATTGAACCTTTTCGACTAAGGGGTCTGGGGTGTGATTTATTTTTCCTTCGTTCTGGGCAGACCGTCGGGGCTCGCGGGTATTTTTGGATAATAAAGCTCGCGAAACGGAGACCGGCGGCGCGATCGGTTTTGGATTCCGACTCCGGAATCTCCCGAAATAAATTCCGAAAGTTTAGTACGGTTCAGGCGACTTCCACATGTACCGAGGTAGACCGGACCCTGGTTCGCCCCCAAATCAACCTGTCTCTTTGCTCGAGGTTTGGGTTTTAACCACCCCAATTCACATTCGCCCAATCTTTTATTTTCCAATTTGGGTTTAGTCCGACTGTGCCAAAACAACTAATTAAATTTGGCGTTGGGGGATTAGGTTTTAGGAACCTCCCTTCTTTTTACCTCTTACCTTAACGCACGATACCCCGAGCGCGGACAAGAGCGTTTTCCCCAAACCCTCCTCTACGCGTGGATCGGCGTGGAGCACTGCGGCGGGACGATCGAGGAAAGGAAAGACCACCGCTCAACTTTTTCCCCGGAACCGGCCATGCAAGAACGGGCGATCCCTCCTCCCCCAACCATCGACATCGTAACCGAGGTGAGACGGAGGTTTTACGGTTCTTGGTAAATTCTTGGTTTTCTTCTTGTTGTTGGTTTCCGGAAAAAGGGAAGGGAGCACAGGCGACGGATTCTTCGGACATCCGGCGCATGTGCGAAGCCCCGCCCCCCGGGCGGTCGGCGTACCCGTGTGAGCCGCACGGGGTCGGGCATGCACCCAGCCCCGCATGCGGGGCAGCGACCCGCACGGGGCCGGGCACGCGCCCAGCCCCCGTGCGGGGGTGACCCGCACGGGGCCGGGCACGCGCCCAGCCCACGTGCGGGGGTGACCCGCACGGGGCCGGGCACGCGCCCAGCCCCCGTGCGGGGGTGACCCGCACGAGGGCCGGGCACGCGCCCAGCCCCACGTGCGGGGGTGACCCGCACGGGGCCGGGGCACGCGCCCAGCCCCGTTGCGGGGTGACCCGCACGGGCCGGGCACGCGCCCAGCCCCACGTGCGGGGGGGACCCGCACGGGGGCCGGGCACGCGCCCAGCCCCACGTGCGGGGGTGACCCGCACGGGGCCGGGCGCGCGCCCAAGCCCCACGTGCGGTGGGTGAACCCGCGCGGGGATGGGCACGCGCACAGTCCCGTGTACGGGCGGGGGAGCCGCTCGGACCGGGCGCCGAACCGACGGGTCATGCCGCGGGACGATCGGGGGAGGCGGTTTAACGTGTGTGTTATTCGAGTCTTGGTGCTGACTTCTCCTTGCGGCAGGTGTGTGAGCCCGGACGAGCGTGTCGGGACGCGAGGAAAGTCGAGCCTTGATCGCTACTTGTGACAGGTGGGTTTTATTTACTTTATCCTAGCCTCTAACTCTACATGTGAACGGGGTCTATTCTAAGTGTACTGGGGTTAAATAGTGATGGGTGATAGCCTATGCATGTTAGTGGGTACTTCATAATGTTTAGCTTCGGTTTCCGACGGTCGTTCTCCTTTTAATAACTATATGTTGGCGGGGCCACCTTCGAGTGCGCGTATTATTACCTCGATATGATTATACATGATAGTGGGTTACTTGTGATCGCATATGCTACGGTTTTGCTTTTGATTATACACTTTACGCGTACTCTTGTTATATATATTATGATGCTGACATGATGGTGGTTATGGTTACTGGCTCGAGGCTGCAACACGCGCACCCGCGGTTTGGCCACCGCCAAAGGGTGCGCTTTTCCGAAAAAGTGGTCTATGACCGTGTATACCCACGAGGTGACGTAGTGGGGCCCCTATTAGTTGTGGGGTTGAGGCGCCGAGGTGCGAGCGGTGCGACCCGTCGGTTTAGTTGTCCGACGTGGTCAGGTTTCTGCAGGTACGGTATGGGCCTTCGGTTTAGTTGTCCGACGTGGCCGGGGTATACAGGATACAGGTGTACAGGTTGCCTTCCTCCCTTGAGAGGGTGGTTGCTCCGGTTGTCTTCACGGTTTGTTTTATTATATTCTCCTGCTTTACTACTTTACGTCACTGACTTCCCACTTCGTGACAGGGTTCAGACGGGGGGAGACGTAGTAGGCGGTGGTGAGGACGGGACAGGAGCAGCTGGGTCGCTGGGGACCCTGGATGTATTCCTTTTCTTTCTTGCATTTCATTTACATTGTAGTTATGTGAGAGGTTCTCGATACCCTCGTGGGGTCGGCGTGGATGTCGGTATGGGATGTATTTAGTTATCCTCTTTGCGTTACTCTCCCTTTTAAATTTTGTTGGCCATTGAAAATGAAAAAGGCAGAAGAAAAGAAAAAGATTGCGAAAACCGTTTTAAAATCGAAGTGTCGTGTGGGCACTGGTTTCAAAACCCTGTGGATTTATGGATTTCAAAAGGGATTTCAAAACTTGGTGTCGGGTGGGCACCGTTTTCAAAACCTTGTGGATTTATGCTGATTTCGAAACTCGCTTTCAAAACGTAAGCGCGGGTAGGCGCTCTTTTTAAAACTGTGGATTTATCCTTTCCAACTGATGGGCCATACGTTTCAAATAAGTTAGAATGCTGGTTGTATGTTAATAATTGTTGTGATTGAATGGTGTGTTATGTTTGAACATGTACTGAATGCTACGCCGTGCACATACAGGGGAGACTCTGTCCGTTTGCAGAGTGATCCTGTATGTGTGGCGGGTCTGGGCATGAGCCGGGGAAGAGGGGTTCGCTTTTACAAAAAAATTCTACTCGTCAAATGTTTGACTTTTTTTTTATGAATCGTTTCCGCTAAAAACAAAACCCCCGGGCGTGACACACGGTCCCCGTGGTGTGCGGTTTGGCGCCCGAAAGGTCGGGCACCGAAAATGGGCCCGAATCACAAGTGGGTTGATTTTGGGCTTGCCTATAAATAGGCCCCCATCTCCCATTTTCTCAATTTTTGGGGCTATTTCGAAGAGAGAGACCTCAAAGTGAAGTTCGTACCTCTGTGTTCTACATCTCTTGAAGGATCTTGGTATTTTGGAGGCGTGACACCGATGTTTTCCCCGACTCGACGGCACTTGACACTTCTTTGATTTTGGGCCTTTTCCGTCGACGTTTCTTCCGAACTCCTCTGGATTCCCGAAGGAATTTTTGGACGATTTTGGTGAAGCGTGTTCGTAAGAGGTAGGCCTTCGTTTTCATGTTGATCACTTCTCTTCATTTCGATGTTTCGGTCTGGGTTCCCGAGGCATCTTTTGACCCTATTTCTGCGGCAACATTT
>CM055076.1:15286469-15397741 GCA_029204045.2 Tillandsia leiboldiana
TGATAGTGGGTTACTTGTGATCGCATATGCTACGGTTGGCTTTTGATATACACTTTTACGCGTTACTCTTGTTTATATATTATGATGCTGACATGATGGTGGTTATGGTTATTGGCTCGAAGGCTGCAACACGCGCACCCGCGGGTGTGGAACCGGCGAAGGGGTGCGCTTTTCCGGAAAAGTGGTCTAGGGAACCCGTGTATACCACGAGGTGACGTAGTGGGGGCCCCGTATTAGGTTGGGGTTGAGGCGCCGAGGTGCGAGCGGTGCGACCCGTCGGTTTAGTTGTCCGACGTGGTCAGGTTTCTGCAGGTACGGTATGGGGCCGTCGGTTTTTAGTTGTCCGATGTATGGCCCGGGTATAAGGATACAGGTGTACAGGTTGCCTTCCTCCCTGAGAGGTGGTTGCTCCGTTGTCTCAGCGGTTTGTTTTATTATATTCTTGCTTTACTACTTTTACGTCACTGACTTCCACTTCGTGACAGGGTTCAGACGGGGGGAGAGTAGGCGGTGGTGAGGACGGGAACAGGGAGAAGCTCGGTATGGTCGCTGGCGGAAGACGGGACTGCTATTGAACCGTTTCTTTCTTTAGCATTTCAAGTTTTACGATTTTGTAGTTAGTGAGAGCGTTCTCGATACCCTCTGGGGTCGGCTTGGGGGATGGCGGACTGATGTGGATGTAATTAGTTTACTTTCTTAGGCCGCTGTTTACTCTCCTTTGTTAAATTTTGTTGGCCATTGAAAATGAAAAAGGCAAGAAGAAAAAGAAAAGATTTCGAAAAACCGTTTTTAAATCGAAGTGTCGTGTGGGCAATGGTTTCAAAATCCCTGTGGATTTATGGATTTCAAAAAGGGATTTCAAAAATGGGGTGTCGGTTGGGCACGTTTCAACACCTTGTGGATTTATGCTGATTTCGAAACCTCGCTTTCAAAACGTAAGCCGCCCGGTAGGCGCTCTTTGTAAAACTGTGGATTTATCCTTTCCAAAATGATCGGCATACGTTTCAAATAAGTTAGAATGCTGGTGGTATGTTAATAATTGTTGTGATGAATGGTTGTGTATGTTTGAACATGTTACTGAATGCTGACGCCGTGCACATACAGGGAGACTCGTCCGTTTGCAGGAGTGATCCGGTATGTGTGGAGGGGGGTCGTGGGCATGCCCCGGGGGAATGAGGGGTTCGCTTTTACACAAAAAATTTCTGACTCGTCAAATGTTTGATCCTTTTTTTTATGAATCGTTTCCGCTAAAACACAAAACCCACGGGGCGTGAAAGATTAAATGGTATCAGAGAGTTCTTTCAAATACAACAGTTAGTGCCGAATCCGTGGGAACAAACCTCACTGCTACACATGAATGACATGGGTAGGGCAGAAGGACTGTAGAACGTGAGTGACGAAGTGGGGGGGGGGAAAATGTTGAGTCCTTTCTCTCACTTTATGGTTGTTGTTAGTAGGGGAGCACTATAGTTGATTCTTGTGATTTGTTGAAGACATGGCCCGTTACTAGAATTTACATGCCACTGAACGGGAGCAGCAGAAGCAGATCGCCGATCGACGTCGACGGCCGCGTGAGAAACGAGCCTCCTGCGCAGCAACTGCGGGGCGGGCGGGAATGTGGCGGGGAATGGCCAACTCACGAGCACGGCGTCAGTTGATGCAACAGCAGAGGCCGCGACGGTGACGGTCGCCCCGGTTCCCCCACAGGGGTCGGACACACCGGCCGCGCACCACCGACGGCGCCACCGCTTGGCGGCGGCTACGGGACCGCGCCGGGGACAAACAGCAAGGGTTACTCTGGAGGAGAATGTAGTCACATTGCCCCTACCGTGGCTGTCGCCGCCGCGAGGGAGGGGACGGTTGTGATGACAGAGCGGGATGATCGGGTGCGGGCCAAACCTGAAAGACTTGAAGAAATACGGGACCCACCCACGTTCGAAGGGGACACGACATGATCCGTGGGTCGTCGAGAAATGGTGGGGGCGATCGGAGAAAAGTTTCGAAGACCTACTCAGTGAGGATGACGAGCGGGTTCCCCTAGCAGTCCACTGCTTGTAGGGATACGCCGGCTTTGTGGTGGGAAGACCGTGTACGCCCCGATCCTGCTAAGGGTACCGCACACTTCCGTCCTGGACAACCTTCAAACAGAGCTGTTCTTCGGGCCTTCGTGCACAAACCGTGTCAAGAAGAAGATTGCCCACGAGGATGACTTGAACCACTCCATGTAGGGGCAACGGAAGGTCACGGTCATGGAGTATCAGCGGGAGTTCGTGTCCGACTGGCAACTGGCACTGCGTCCCGTTCGTCATAAGGGACGAGGCTCACTAGGCGCAACTTTTTGTGGATGGCCTGCGGAGCAATATCTTCGAGGTGGTGCAGCGCCGAACTGCACACCTTCCAGAAAGTGGTCGACAGAGCCACTACGGTGGAACGGGGCTTTGCGTCACCCGAGCCAGAAGGAGAACTCGACGCGACTGGAGGACCGGAAGCGGCAACACCAGAACTCGGGGGAGGCTCTTGGAGTGGGGGCGGGGCCCCCAAACGGTGGAGACCACAGGCGGGGTCCCGGAGCGCGCCAGCTGGAGGGCAGAGGCCGGGGAATAGGCCTTGTGTCATATGCGGGGGAGGGCACATTCCGGGAGAGTGCCCCCAAAGAGGCGACCACTGCTTCAGGTGCGGCAAACGGGGGCACTTCCGACGCAACTGCCCCTTAGGCGGGGGATCTGCGTCCTCTGCAGCTTCTACGCCCACGCCACAGCTCTCAGGGGGGGGGGAAAGCTCCTATGACGTCGACGTCTAGACCCCCTGCACCACGGCACGAGGAGGACAGGCGGCCACAATCAGACGGGAGAGTCTTCTCAATGACCCGCCAAGAGGCAGATCCGCCGGAGGACGCACTTGCAGGTACTACTTCCGTTTCAAATTCCCGGTGCTAGAACTCTTTTCGACACCGGAGCACACACTCTCTTTCATTTCCCGTGACTTCGTGTTTTTGTATGGCCTCGAGGAGACACCCCTCCAAAATTCCTTGACGGTGCAAACTGCGGGAGGGACCTTGGAGGCGGTCAGCGTTGTGACCGCCTGCCCGATTAAACTAGGGCGGCTAGCATGCCCTTGGGATTTGGTGGTAATCCCCCTGAAGGAGTACGACGTGGTGCTGGGCATGAACTGGCTCACGAGGTACCAGGCACTCATCGATTGCGACAAGCGACAGCTGCGTTTACAAGAACCCGGGTTCCCTGACCATGTGTACTTGATGGGGCAAGAGCATCTCCTTCCCGGCGATTATCTCGGCGGCACGGGCCAGAAGACTGGTGGAGGGGGTTGCGTGCCTACTTAGCATCGATGGATTTTGGCTACCCGACCCCCGACGACGCTCGCCGATATCCCGTGGTGAGGGACTTCCCCCGACGTCTTCCCACGGAACGGCCTGTGATGCCCCCTGAACGGGAGGTGGGGTTTCCCTATCGAACTACTACCGGCACGCAGCCTATTTCGAAGGCACCTTACCGAATGGCCTTCGCAGAACTAAAGGAGCTTAAAGCACACTGGAAGACCTCTTGGATAAGGGTTTCATAAGACCGAGTGTGTCACCCTGGGCGCACCGGTACTCTTTGTGTGGAAGAAAGACGGAAGTCTACGTCTCGGCATCGATTACGAGGAATAAACAAGTCACAGTGAAAAATAATACCCCCTGCCCAGAATAGATGACCTCTTAGACCAGCTGAGAGGGCGACAGGTCTTCTCCAAAATCGATCTGCAATCGGGCTACCACCAACTCCGGGTTCGGGACAAGGGACATCCCGAAGACTGCTTTTCGGACCCGGTAGGCCACTACGAGGTTCACGGTTATGCCTTCGGACTCACAAACGCCCCCGCAGTCTTCATGGATATGATGAACCCGGATCTTCGGACCCTTCCTGGATCGGTTCGTGGTGGTTTTTCATCGACGACATCCTGATTTATTCCACAATACCGACGAGGAGCACTAGGACCATCCTGCAAACGATCCTTCAAACTCTCAGAGAACAGGAGCTATTCGCTAAACTCAAGGAAGTGTGAGTTCTGGCTACGCGAGGTCGGCTTCCTAGGACATGTGACTCGGCGCGGGGAATCGCCGTGATCCGAAGAAGGTGGAATCCGTGGTCGACTGGCAGCCGCCGACGACGGTGACAGAGGTCCGCAGTTTCCTAGGATTGGCAGGATATTACAGGCGTTTCGTAGAGGGTTTCGCGAAGATTGCTACCCCCTTAAATCGGTTAACCAGAAAAGGGGAGAAGTTCATATGGACGAGCCAAATGCCAGGAGAGTTTTGAGGAACTCAAAAGGAGGTTAACCAGGGCACCAATTCTTGTGCTACCGACACCCGGAGAGGATTACGAGGTGTACTGCGACGCATCGAGGATCGGTCTGGGCGGTGTTCTGATGCAACAGGGGGAAAGTGATTGCCTACGCGTCCAGGCAACTGAAGGACTACGAAAAGAACTACCCGATACACGACTTGGAGCTGGCCGCAGTAGTCTTCGTTTAAAAACTATGGAGGCACTATCTCTTTGGAGTCCACTGTACGTCTTCTCGGATCATCAAAGTCTTAAGTACATCTTTACCCAAAAAGAATTAAACTTGCGGCAGAGGCGGTGGCTGGAGTTGTTGAAAGACTACGACTTGACGATTCAATACCATCCAGGAAAGGCAAACTGTGGTGGCGGACGCCTTGAGCAGGAAAGGCCGCCAAGAAGGGGCGTCAAGGAGCGCGATAACGGAGCAGAACCACTTGATAGCGGAGTTTCGCACGAATGCAGTTGGAGGTGGTGCCGACCGGCACGGTTATGCAACTTCTAACCTTGGTGGTCAAGCCGACGTTACTTGAGAAGATCCGGGAGGGACAGCAGACCGACCCACACTTACAGCGTGTACGAGACAAATTTTCCCTGGACCAAGAGAGCGACTTTGCAGTGGAAGACGACGGCACCCTACGGTTCCGCAGACGGATCTGCGTGCCGGATTCGTCGGAGTTGAAGGAGGAAATTTTGACAGAGGCACACCGGGCCCCTTATGCGGCACACCCAGGGGGCACGAAGATGTACAGGGACCTCAAACAGATCTACTGGTGGCCCAAAATGAAGGGGGACGTCACCCGACACGTAGCTCATTGCCTAGTGTGCCAACAAGTAAAGGCCGAGCATCAGCGACCAGCAGGGAAGCTACAGCCGCTACCGGTGCCAGAGTGGAAGTGGGATCAGATCACCATGGACTTTGTCACGGGTTTCCCACGCTCACAACAGGGCCACGACGCAATTTGGGTCGTAGTCGACCGGTTAACCAAGTCAGCACACTTTCTGCCAATCCATACGACCTGGACCCGAGAACGGTTAGCCCAAGCTTATATCAGCGAGATCGTGAGATTACATGGAGTGCCGGCATCGATCACCTCGGACAGAGACACGCGCTTTGTCTCGAAGTTTTGGCAGAGCCTTCTGCGGGCCATTGGGACCAAACTACAGTTCAGCACAGCCTTCCACCCCCAGACAGACGGACAGTCGGAGCGTGTGATACAAACCCTCGAAGACCTGCTTCGCGCCTGTGTACTAGACTGGGGGATCGGGTGGTCACGCTACCTACCTCTCGTGGAATTCGCCTACAACAACAGCTACCAGGCCAGCATCCAGATGGCGCCCTACGAGGCCTTATATGGAAGGCGCTGCCGATCCCCAATTAGTTGGGACGATTTGGGAGAACGGAAATTCTTGGGACCCGATTTAGTGGAGGAGACGGAAGAGAAGGTACGCCTTATCCGACAGCGCCTGCTGACCGCCCAGAGTCGCCAGAAGAGCTACGCGGACCAAAGGCGCCGCGACCTGGAATTCCAAGCAGGAGAGCATGTTTTCTTGCGGGTCTCGCCGTCCAGAGGAGTTAAGCGGTTCGGGCTGAGGGGCAAGCTGAGCCCACGGTTCGTGGGGCCGTTCGAAATCTTGGAGCGAATCGGCCCGGTTGCTTACCGCCTTGCCCTACCACCAAACCTCGACCGAGTCCACGACGTCTTCCACGTCTCGATGCTCCGGAAGTATCTCTCCGACCCCTCACACATCCTGGATGCTTCTACACTCGAACTTAAGGAGGACCTAAGCTTCGAGGAAACCCCTGTGAAGATCCTGGCAAGGGAGACCAAATCGCTGCGAAACCGAGCTATCCCTTACGTGAAAGTACTCTGGAGCAACCATGAGGAGCGAGAAGCAACATGGGAGCTGGAATCAAGAATGAGGGAGTGCTACCCCGACATTTTCACCACCACCCGGGTTTGAGTTTCGAGGACGAAACTCGTTTTTAGAGGTGAGTGGTGTAATAACCGCGAGTTTATTTTTCCTTTTTGGCCCTCCCTTTGAATTTTATTGAACCTTTTCGACTAAGGGGTCTGGGGTGTGATTTATTTTTCCTTCGTTCTGGGCAGACCGTCGGGGCTCGCGGGTATTTTTGGATAATAAAGCTCGCGAAACGGAGACCGGCGGCGCGATCGGTTTTGGATTCCGACTCCGGAATCTCCCGAAATAAATTCCGAAAGTTTAGTACGGTTCAGGCGACTTCCACATGTACCGAGGTAGACCGGACCCTGGTTCGCCCCCAAATCAACCTGTCTCTTTGCTCGAGGTTTGGGTTTTAACCACCCCAATTCACATTCGCCCAATCTTTTATTTTCCAATTTGGGTTTAGTCCGACTGTGCCAAAACAACTAATTAAATTTGGCGTTTGGGGATTAGGTTTTAGGAACCTCCCTTCTTTTTACCTCTTACCTTAACGCACGATACCCCGAGCGCGGACAAGAGCGTTTTCCCCAAACCCTCCTCTACGCGTGGATCGGCGTGGAGCACTGCGGCGGGACGATCGAGGAAAGGAAAGACCACCGCTCAACTTTTTCCCCGGAACCGGCCATGCAAGAACGGGCGATCCCTCCTCCCCCAACCATCGACATCGTAACCGAGGTGAGACGGAGGTTTTACGGTTCTTGGTAAATTCTTGGTTTTCTTCTTGTTGTTGGTTTCCGGAAAAAGGGAAGGGAGCACAGGCGACGGATTCTTCGGAATCCGGCGCATGTGCGAAGCCCCGCCCCCCCGGGCGGGCGGCGTACCCGTGTGAGCCGCACGGGGCTGGGCATGCACCCAGCCCCGCATGCGGGCAGCGACCCGCACGGGGCCGGGCACGCGCCCAGCCCCCGTGCGGGGGTGACCCGCACGGGGCCGGGCACGCGCCCAGCCCCACGTGCGGGGGTGACCCGCACGGGGCCGGGCACGCGCCCAGCCCCCGTGCGGGGGTGACCCGCACGAGGCCGGGCACGCGCCCAGCCCCACGTGCGGGGGTGACCCGCACGGGGCCGGGCACGCGCCCAGCCCCCGTGCGGGGGTGACCCGCACGGGGCCGGGCACGCGCCCAGCCCCACGTGCGGGGGTGACCCGCACGGGGCCGGGCACGCGCCCAGCCCCACGTGCGGGGGTGACCCGCACGGGGCCGGGCGCGCGCCCAGCCCCACGTGCGGGGGTGAACCCGCGCGGGGCTGGGCACGCGCACAGTCCCGTGTACGGGCGGGGAGCCGCTCGGGACCGGGCGCCGAACCGACGGGTCATGCCGCGGGACCGATCGGGGGAGGCGGTTTAACCGTGTTTGTTATTCGAGTCTTGGTGCTGACTTCTCCTTGCGGCAGGTGTGTGAGCCCGGACGAGCGTGTCGGGACGCGAGGAAAGTCGAGCCTTGATCGCTACTTGTGACAGGTGGGTTTTATTTACTTTATCCTAGCCTCTAACTCTATCATGTTGAACGGGGTCTATTCTAAGTGTACTGGGGTTAAATAGTGATGGGTGATAGCCTATGCATGTTAGTGGGTACTTCATAATGTTTAGCGTCGGTTTCCGACGGTCGTTCTCCTTTTAATAACTATATGTTGGCGGGCCACCTTCGAGTGCGCGTATTATTACCTCGATATTGATTATACATGATAGTGGGTTACTTGTGATCGCATATGCTACGGTTTTGCTTTTGATTATACACTTTACCGCGTTACTCTTGTTATATATATTATGATGCTGACATGATGGTGGTTATGGTTACTTGGCTCGAGGCTGCAACACGCGCACCCGCGGTTTGGCCACCGCAAAGGGTGCGCTTTTCCGAAAAAGTGGTCTATGACCCGTGTATACCCACGAGGTGACGTAGTGGGGCCCCTTATTAGTTGTGGGGTTGAGGCGCCGAGGTGCGAGCGGTGCGACCCGTCGGTTTAGTTGTCCGACGTGGTCAGGTTTCTGCAGGTACGGTATGGGCCTTCGGTTTAGTTGTCCGACGTGGCCGGGTATTACAGGATACAGGTGTACAGGTTGCCTTCCTCCCTTGAGAGGGTGGTTGCTCCGGTTGTCTTCACGGTTTGTTTTATTATATTCTCCTGCTTTACTACTTTTACGTCACTGACTTCCCACTTCGTGACAGGGTTCAGACGGGGGGAGACGTAGGCGGTGGTGAGGACGGGACAGGAGCAGCTGGGTCGCTGGGGACCCTGGACTGTATTCCCTTTTCTTTCTTGCATTTCATTTACATTGTAGTTATGTGAGAGGTTCTCGATACCCTCGTGGGGTCGGCGTGGATGTCGGTATGGGATGTATTTAGTTATCCTCTTATGCGTTACTCTCCCTTTTAAATTTTGTTGGCCATTGAAAATAAAAAAGGCAGAAGAAAAAGAAAAGATTGCGAAAACCATTTTTAAAATCGAAGTGTCGTGTGGGCACTGGTTTCAAAACCCTGTGGATTTATGGATTTCAAAAAGGGATTTCAAAACTTGGTGTCGGGTGGGCACCGTTTTCAAAACCTTGTGGATTTATGCTGATTTCGAAACTCGCTTTCAAAACGTAAGCGCCGGGTAGGCGCTCTTTTTAAAACTGTGGATTTATCCTTTCCAAACTGATGGGCCATACGTTTCAAATAAGTTAGAATGCTGGTTGTATGTTAATAATTGTTGTGATTGAATGGTTGTGTATGTTTGAACATGTACTGAATGCTACGCCGTGCACATACAGGGGAGACTCTGTCCGTTTGCAGAGTGATCCTGTATGTGTGGCGGGTCTGGGCATGCGCCGGGGAAGAGGGGTTCGCTTTTACAAAAAAATTCTACTCGTCAAATGTTTGATCCTTTTTTTTTATGAATCGTTTCCGCTAAAACAAAACCCCCGGGGCGTGACATCAACGGTCCCGTGGGTGCGTTTTCGGCGCCCGAAAGTTTCGGGCACCCGAAAACTGGGCCCGAATCCACAAGTGGGTTGATTTTGGGCTTTGCCTATAAATAGGCCCCCATCTCCCATTTTCTCAATTTTTGGGGCTATTTCCGAGAGAGAGACCTCAAGTGAAGTTCTTACCCTCTTTGTTCTACATCTCTTGAAGGATCCTTGGTATTTTTGGAGGCCGTGACACCGATGTTTTCCCCGACTCGACGCACTTCGACACTTCTTTGATTTTGGGCTTTTCCGTCGACGTTTCTTCCGCAGACTCCTCTGGATTACCCCGAAGGAATTTTTGGACGATTTTTGTGGAAGCGTGTTCGTAAGAGGTAGGCCTTCGTTTTCTATGTTGATCACTTCTCTTCATTTCGAGTTTTCGGTGGTGTTCCCGAGGCATCTTTTGACCCTATTTTCTGCGGCAACATTTTGGACATCGGTGGAGTGTTCTTTTTATATCTTGGCCTACGGGTGTCGGAACGGGGTGTATAAGTACTCAATTTGCATTAACTCGTCACGAGGATCGCAGCCGTGATTTTTCTGGGTCTTTTGGAGGACTGCACAGAGGTGAAATTCATGTTTTTCCCGGACTATTTTGCAAAACAAGAAGCGCTATTTTTGAGGATCTCCATTTACACCGTTTGCGATTCTTTTTGCAGTTGCTCGCAGATTCTGGGTGTTTTGCGGGAAAAAGGAAGTTGGACCGCAAGGAATCTTTTATAGTTGTGGATTCGCGCGTTTCAGGTGGGTTGGATTTTCCTCCAAATCGGTAGACGACTTTCTAATTCTATCTGATAGGGAACATGCATGATAGATATGTTGATTGAAATACGTGCAAAGTAGAGTTAGTGACTTATTTATTGATCCAGACATATGCATGATACCGTGGGGGATTTATTTATCGATGTAGGATGATGTATGATAATACCCGAGGATAATCGTGGGTTAAAATGTTTACATGCTAGAGTTAGCATTTTAGCATCTGTTATGTTGAATGTTAAATTATGGAACCTTGACTAGCACGTCATATGCTGCATGTTTAACCAGACTAGTAGAAAACCCTCACTTGGGCTAGGTTCTTTTATGCTTTAGTCTTCCTACACATTGCATGTTTCTCCCTAGACTCAGAGTTTTCTCCTCGCCCGGGTAGTGGGCCGAGGGGTCGGGACAATGTAGGACGCATGTTGCGCTCGTGCCGGGGGGCCGAGTGGAGTCTGGTGGTAGAGGTTAGTTTGGTGCTGGTATCGGGAGCCATTTGGGATGCGGTGATCCCGAAGGGTCGGTTTACCCCCGGATTTGGTTCATCGCCACTGAGTGGTGGCGAGGTTAATCTTATGTTAGCAGGACCTTGAACCCAGAGATGCTTTTGGACATATATGATTTTAGTAAACTAACGTTTCCTTCCCAAGCTTCGAGGGACGCCGGAACCCGTTCTCATTTGATTAGGGCTAAGGCATCAGTCCTTCGGGACCTGGGAAAATAAAACCTTTTTCAACTGATTTTCTTATGAACTAAATGATATTAAAATTAGGTTTTCCTCCAAGCAAGATGGTTTTCTAAAAAGGTACTTTTGTCCTCGCCCAGAGAGGGGCCGAGCAAAAAGGGTTTTCGGAAACAAATGAGATCTCTTATATAAATCTCCGCACCCCGCTGAGGGTTGCGTGATCTGGGTTCCAAGGGCTGCCTCCTTTCGGGACGAGAGCTACGAGCGGCTGTGTCTGGAACCTGTTCTTGTTTGATTGGGGTTGTAGGCGTCAGCTTCCTGGAATTCTCGGTCCCGATGTTGTTGGTCGGTTAGGTTCGATGTTGGGCTGATGGGTGTTCCGATCCCGGTGTGGTTAGACGGTTGGGTTCATTGTTTTGGGTTGGCGAGTTCTTCCGATCTGTTCGATCGTGGTTTGGATTACAGCCTGCATGTGCTACAGTTCTGGTTCTCGATGTAATGATCCGGACTTCCGCAGGGACTTTTGCAACGTTAACAGTGACTGTAGGAAGCTTACACGGTGTAACAGAGCTAGTAGTGTTGAAATTGGACCTCAGAAATGGACTCGACGCAAAAATCGGATTAAGTGGGCTTTTTCGGGGGCTTTCAGCAAAATTTTGGATGAGAATTTGGCAAAACGGACAACGGATTTGGACTCAGCACGCGAAAACGATCAAAATGGGCTATTTACTTGTTTCGGCGCCAAAATCACTGTTCATGCCGAAACGGTAACTCCGACCGCCGGAAACACTGTTCCGGCTACCAGCGGCGAAGGCGAGCGGCGGAGCACGGCGGAGCGCAGCGGCGGAGCAGGGCCGCGGGCAGCGCGGGCAGGCGCGGGCAGGCGCACAGGCGGGATGGTCCACGGGCGAGGCGTGCACCGGAAGCACGGAAGGTGGAGCGTGCCACGTGGCAGCTCCTGATTGGTTGGGTTTCGTCAATTGTGGCGGCGGGGCGGCGACACGTGGCAGCACCCTATTGGCCGGCAGGATCCGGAAGACCCGGTGCGGGGACCGGGCGCGTGCTCCCCGGGTGACACGTGGCGATTCCCGAATGGCCTTGCATGGCTGTTTCGTATTTTGGGGACACGTGGCACGTCCTGGTGGGTTAGTTTTGGTGTTTCCTGTTTTGGGTCCGGATTTGGTGTGGAGCCCGAAGATTTTTCTGGCCCATTATATAAGCCACATCTCTCTCTCTTTGCCATTTTCGAATTATAGAGAGAGAAAGTGAGCTTGTGGCCTATATGAGAATTGTTCCCCTCTCTGTTCTCCCTCTCCCCTAGAAGTTTCAGAATTTTTGGAGTTGCCGACAGCGAGTTCTCTGCGACGCGGCGCGCTGCGACGATTTTCAGTTTCAGCCCATTTTCCGTCGCAGTTCAGTCAGAAAATTCCTGTGTGCTAACCAGGAGGAATTTTTGAGCGATTTTTGTGGCAGCGCGTTCCTAAGAGGTAAGGGTTCGATTTTCGTGTTGATCACCTTGCTCCGTTTTGCACTTTTGGCACGGTTCCCGAGGCACCTTTGACCCCCCTTTTTTGCTGTGGTATTTTCTGGACAGCATCGGTTTCTCCGATTTATATCTTGGGCTAGGAGCATCGGATCAAGGAGTATAAGTAGTCGATTTCGATCTACTCGTCGCAAGGAACGCAACCGTATTTTTTCTAGATTTTTCGGAGCAAGGTACACGGGTGAAAACTCCTCTTTTTCCGTGCTGTTTGGAAAACAGCAAATACTGTATTTTTGGGATTTGTGTTTATACCGGGTGCGTTGTTCTGTACAGTTGTGCACTGTTTTCAGTGAGTTGCGGGATTAGAGGACTGTGGACAGCGAGGAGACTATTTGGGTGTGGATTGCGCTTTCCTAGGTGGGTGATTGTTGCTTACCTCATTTTTGACTTGCTCACTAGGATTATTGGAATTCCCCTAAATTAAATGTGACAATTGATATCCTATTCGAGAACCATACATGTTGACCCCACAGATTATATGACAGCTTATTTATGTTAAATTGGGACACTGTTGTTGGGACAAATGCTATATCATAATCTCGCATGCAAATGACTTATTACGTCGGTACAGTAAGATCAATCTTTTCAAAATAAATATCTGACACTTTTCTACAGTTTTAAAAGAGGATAATTGCATGCTTGTATGGACATCTAGGTAGGCCACTATTTATTGCTACACTATCATGTTGAGACTTCACTTAGGAGAAACCATGATTGTTTTCCTTCTCCTTCTCATTTAGACTTTTAAGTCTGGTTGCTCGGGTTCGAGCAGGGGTTTGGGATAGTGTAGTCGGGACCTTGGAGTCCGGGACAGGTGGTACTTGATTGTGGATTGTGGGGCATTGTGGTAACCGCGGATATGTGGCGGTTGACCAGATGTTGATTACTTTATCAGGCTTTGGACTTATGGGGTGTTGCAGCGACCGCGGACATTAGGCGGTTGACCGGATGTTTACTTATGCATCAGATTGGGGATCGAATTTCTTTAGTGGATGAATTTTCCCACCTTGATCATAGTCATGATCCAGTCCTGCTATTTTATGATACTGTAACAACTCGGCCCACTAGCAATAATAACTCGTTGGGTCCAAACCACTGCCCAAAATGCTTAAGCCCAATTATTATTACTAGTGTCCATGTCTCATATAAACCCAATCACAATTCCATCCACATCCGATGTGGGACTATTGGGGGGGTCACAGACTCCTCCCGTTTAGGCCTGACGTCCTCGTCAGCCCAAACACACACACAGCAGCCCAAGATCACCAGGCGATGTGAGACTCGTCTCGCTAGTCCTGTCATCTAGACCCAGACTGAGCCGAGATTCGCCACACACTTTCGGCTGGTTATTGGCTTTGATACCAAATGTAACAACTCGGCCCACTAGCAATAATAACTCGTTGGGTCCAAACCACTGCCCAAAATGCTTAAGCCCAATTATTATTACTAGTGTCCATGTCTCATATAAACCCAATCACAATTCCATCCACATCCGATGTGGGACTATTGGGGGGGTCACAGTACCCGCGCGGGCTTGAGGCCGCGCGGGGCCGCCCGTGCCTGCGGGCAGCTCCCCCGCGCGGGCTGGGCGCCGCGCGGGGCCGCCCGCATGCGGGGGTGCCGCGCGGGGTCTGGCACCGCGCGGGGCAGCCCGCGCATGCGGGCAGTGCACCCACACGGGCTGGGCACCGCGCGGGGCCGCCCGCATGCGGGGGCGCCGCGCGGGGCAGCCCGCGCATGCGGGCAGTGCACCCACGCGGGCTGGGCGCCGCCCGGGGCCGCCCGCATGCGGGGGCGCCGCACGGGGTCTGGCACCGCGCGGGGCAGCCCGCGCATGCGGGCAGTGCACCCACGTGGGCTGGGCGCCGCGCGGGGCCGCCCGCATGCGGGGCGCCGCGCGGGGTCTGGCGCCGCTCGAAGCCGCGCGGTGGGGGACCGCCGGTGCCTTTCCCTCGCCCCGGGACGTCGCTACCGCCGCCGGATCTGCGGGCCGCGTTCCGCGACCGACCGAGAGAGTCCTTTGTCCCGTGGTCCTTGCTTGGGGTTTCGACTTCTGATTTTCGTTGCGGCGGGTTCGTGTAGGTTCGGCGAGCGCACCAAGACGAGGAGGAAACGAACGCTGAACGCAACGCGACGAAAGAAAGGTGGGTTTTTATTTGGAGACTTAGCATTGCATTTCCGACATTTGTGACTAACACTATTTGTGCATTTAACTGAGGTATTGTGGATAGCCTCTATGGTTCTTGTTACCTGACTATATGTAGATTATAGTCTCTATGGTTCTTGTTATCTGATTATATGTAGATGATAGTCTCTATGGTTCTTGTTATCTGACTATATGTAGATGATAGTCTCTATGGTTCTTGTTATCTGACTATATGTAGATGATAGTCTCTATGGTTCTCGTTTCTTGATTTTGTACGGCATTCTTGATTACTATGCTCGAGGCAGCAGCACGCGCACCCGCGGTTTGGCCACCGCAAAGGGTGCGCTTTTCCGGAAAAGTGGTCTATGACCCGTGTATACCCACGAGGTGACGTAGTGGGGCCCCTGTAGGTGTGGGGTTTTGATGCGCCAAGGTGTGAGCGGTGCGACCCATCGGTGTAGGTGTCCGACGTGGTCAGGTGTTGCAGGTTTACAGGTGTTCGTGTTTTCTTTTCCCTCTTGGGAGGGTGGTTGCTCCGGATAGTTTACGGTTGGACGCATTTCTTTACCCTGCTTTCTTTATTATTATTATTACTTAGTCGCTGACTTCTCACTTTGCGACAGGGTCCTACAGGGGGGAGAGTTAGGCGACGGTGAGGCCGCGGCAGGAGCTTCTGGGTCCCTGGAGACCCCGGGCTGTACTTTCTCCTTTCCTTCGCATTGCATTTACGATTTGTAGACTATGGTGTGGTTCTCGATACCCTCGTGGGGTCGGTGTGGATGTCGGTATGGTTCCTAATTAATTATTGAGTTTCCTTTCGTCTCTGTTGGCCGCTTTAAGAAAAAAAAAAAAAGAAAACGAAAAGAAAAGATTGCGAAAACTGTTTTCAAAACTTAGGTGTCGTGTGGGCACCATTTTCAAAACCCTGTGGATTTATGGATTGTGAAAGCGGATTTCAAAACCTGAGTGTCGTGTGGGCACTATTTTCAAAACCCTGTGGGTTTCTGTTGCTTTCGAAATTGGTTTTCAAAATCTGGGTGCCGGGTGGGCGCCGTTTCAACAATTGTGGATTTATTCTTTCAAACTGATCGGCCGTGAGATTTATTCAGATTTGTGCATGTGTGTATGTTAGAAACTGTTGTGATTGGATTGATGACTGTGTTTGGATGTTGTACTAGCCGCGATGCCGTGCATATACAGAGGAGACTCTGTCCGTTTGCAGAGTGATTCTGTGTATGCGGCGGGTCTGGGCACGTACCGGGGAAGAAGGTTTTTCAAAAAAAAAATTTACGCGCCAAATACATATTTTTTTGCGATTCATTTCCGATGAAAGAAACCCCCAGGGCGTGACAGATTAAGATGGTATCAGAGAGATCTTACTTTTCAATCACAACAGTTTGTGCCGACGTCCACAGGAATACCTCACTTGGCTACAAATGAATGGAATGGATAGGGTATAGGAGAGTAGAACGCGAGTGATCGAGGGGGGGGCGGGGGGGGAAGAGTCTAAGTCCTTTTCTCTCGACAGGTGGTTCGTTGCTATGTTAGCGGAGTCTAGAGCTGACTTATGTTATGTGTTGTGTACAGACATGGCCCGTACTAGATCATCGGCCGAGGATACAGGGGCAGATGCGACGGCGTCGGCGGCCGCAGAGAACCAGCTCCTGCGGCAACAACTGCGAGAGATGGCGTGGCAGCTGGCGACCCTCACTGACCACGTGCATCAGTTGACGCAACGGCAACCGGAAGCGACGGTGACGGTCGCCACGGCCCCTCCGCAGTGGCCCCTCCACCTACTGTAGCAGCCGAGGTACCGCCAACCCAGGCTACGGCGCCAACGGCAGTACCTGCGACAGCGACGACTGGACCGGCGCCGGGGACCCTCGGCGGGGGTATCCGGGGAGAGAGCGTGGTGACACCTTCCCCCACAGTGGCCGCCGCCGCCACGGGGGAGGGGTCAGTTCCGCTGACGGAGCGGGACCAAGTGCGGGCCAACTTGGCCGACTTTAAGAAATACGACCCACCCACGTTCGAAGGGGAGACGACCGATCCTTGGGTCGTCGAGAAGTGGGTGGGATCGATGGAAAAATTGTTTGAGGACTTGCTCATGGAGGATTGAGAGCGGGTTCCCCTAGCGGTCCACTTCCTAGAGGGGAACGCCCGCTTATGGTGGAAGACAGTGCGCCCTGATCCCACAAAGGGCACCGTGCTCCCATCGTGGACGACGTTCAAACATGAGCTGTTCGGGGCCTTCTTCACCAACAGCGTCAAGAAGAAACTGGAGGATGACTTGAACCACATCCAGCAGGGGAGCAAGACAGTTATGGAATATCAGCGAGAATTCGTGCGACTGGCCAACTGCGTTCCCTTCGTTATAAAGGACGAGTCCCACAAGGCGCAACTTTTCATGGACGGCCTACGAAGTGATATTTTCCAGGTGGTGCAAGCAGCCGATTTGCACACTTTTCAGAAAGTGGTCGACAGGGCCACGGTGGTGGAGCGCGGGTTCGCTGTTATGCGCGCCAGGAGGGAGGGCCCGGCGCACCATGAGGAAAAGAAGCGACAGCAACAGTACTCCGGGGGAGGCTCTTCTAGTGGGAGCCGACCCCCCAAGCGGTGGAGACCACAGTCAGAATCTCGGAGCGCACCTGCAGAAGGGCCGAGGACGGGGGACAGGCCTTGTATTATATGTGGGGGAGGGCACCGAGTGGGAGATTGCCACCAACGAGGCGATCATTGTTTCCGATGCGGCAAACAGGGGCACTTCCGCCGCAACTGCCCCTTAGCCTGGGGATCAGCATCCTCTGCAGCTTCTACGCCTTCGCCACAGCTTTCGGGGCGGGGGAAAGCTCCTATGGGGTCGACTTCTAGACCCCCTGCATCACGGCGAGCGGAGGATAGGCAGCCTCAACCTGGCGGGCGAGTTTACTCGATGACCCGCCAATAGTCGGACCCGCCGGAGGACGCACTAGCAGGTATTACTTCTGTTTCAAATTCCCGCGCTAGAACTCTTTTTGATACCGGAGCAACACACTCCTTCATTTCTCGTGACTTCGTGTTTGTGCATGGTCTTGGGGAGATACCCCTCCAAAGTCTAATGACGGTCCAAACTGCGAGTGGGTCCTTGGAGGCGAATAGCCTTGTGGCCGCCTGCTCGATTAAGCTAGGGCGACTACCTTGCTCTTGGGATTTGGTGGTGATTCCCATGAAGGAGTACGACGTAGTGTTGGGCATGGACTGGCTCTCAAAGTACCAAGCACTCATCGATTGTGAGAAGCGGCAGGTGCGGCTACAAGAGCAGGGTTTCCACGAACATGTGTACCTGGCGTGCAAGAGCATCTCCTTCCCAGCGGTCATCTCAGCGACACGGGCTAGAAGATTGGTGGAGGGTGGGTGTGTGGCCTACTTGGCATCGGTGGATCTAGTTACCCAACCCTCGGCGACACCTTCAGACATCCCAGTGGCGAGGGACTTTCCCGATGTCTTCCCGACGGAACTGCCCGGGATGCCCCCTGAACGAGAGGTGGTGTTCCCCATCGAACTCCTACCGGGCACACAGCCTGTTTCGAAGGCGCCTTACCGAATGGCCTTCGCAGAGTTGAAAGAGCTTAAGGCGCAACTTGAAGACCTCTTGGACAAAGGGTTTATCAGACCGAGTGTGTCGCCCTGGGGCACACCGTTACTCTTCGTGCGGAAGAAAGATGGAAGCCTGCGTCTCTGCATCGACTACAGAGGGATAAATAAGGTTACGGTGAAGAACAAGTACCCCCTGCCCAGAATCGATGACCTCTTCGACCAGTTACGGGGAGCGACGGTCTTCTCAAAGATTGACCTGCAATCGGGTTACCACCAGCTCCGGGTTCGAAATGAAGACATTCCAAGAACCGCCTTCCGGACCCGGTATGGCCACTACGAGTTCACGGTTATGCCGTTCGGACTTACGAACGCTCCCGCAGTCTTCATGGATATGATGAACCGGATCTTCAGACCCTTCTTAGACCGGTTCGTAGTGGTCTTCATTGACGACATCCTGATCTATTCACCCACCGACGAGGAGCACGAGGACCATTTGCGAACGATTCTCCAGGATCTCAGGGATCAGAAGTTGTTCGCTAAGCTCAAGAAGTGTGAATTCTGGCTACGCGAGGTGGGATTTCTAGGGCACGTGATCTCGGCGAAGGGAATCACCGTGGACCCCAAGAAGGTGGAATCGGTGATCGACTGGTAGCCGCCGACGACGGTGACAGAGATCCGCAGTTTCCTGGGCCTGGCAGGATACTACAGACGCTTCGTCGAAGGTTTCTCGAAGAATGCTGCCCCTTTAAACCGATTGACCAGGAAAGGGGAGAAGTTTTTATGGACGGCTAAATGTGTCACGCCCCGGCGTCGAAACTGCGACCCGGGCTCGCCAACAGATCCGCCGCCCATACGGGAAGCCCCGTATAGACGAAGCGACTAACCTGCAAAAGATCAACTATGCTATACAGATATCAGAGCTGAAAGTAAACTGCTGAAAATGAAAATATATATAACTCAAAATCCTCCCCAAAACACATAAGTCTCTCAAGCAGTAAAATAAAATACAACTCTATGCCTCACTACAAAGGTCTCCCTACATTAACTCTCAAAAGTAAAGGGGTACATCTACTCTCTGGACGACGACGACTGGTAGGGATCTATCTCGCGACTCCCTTACCTCGATCAGCCGGATCAGCAACTGGAGCAGCAGGAACAGGAGTAGAAGTTCCTATGGGAAAAGACACCACGACGGGTGTGAGAACTACGTCCCAAGTAGTTCTCAGTGGGTGCCGCCAACAAGTCCGACGGTCTGCACACTAAGTCTACTAGAGGCAAAAAGTAACAATATAATACTGAAATGAAAGGGCTGGAAAAATAACTCTACAGCTACTATGCCACTATCTAGATGCTCAAAAAGTGGAACAGATGGAAACATGATGCATCTACTAACTCTCAACATCCAGATCACCCAATCTACCTGACTGCCTCCTCGGGTCCAGTCAAACCTGCGCCTACCTACTGCCGTTACATCCCAGAGGACCGGACTGACGTAGGGCGTCCGTAGCTGCCAAAACTGGCCCAGCCAGAGGGACTGTGTCCGTAACTGCCAAAACTGGCCCAGTCAGAGGAACAGCGTCGACAAGTCGCGATACCAACGTGCAGACCCACCCCGGACGTGGCACTCGAGGGGAGCGACCCCAACGAGGACAAAGGTATCCGCGCACTCTGTCGAGCTCAGGTGGCACTGCAGGCTATAGTCCAAAATCCACGCTCACGCTCTGAACGGAAGGACTCAATCCTCAAACATCTCGCACAACAGTCGGAGCACTCTCGACGACTCAGCTGATCAGCTCACACAAAACACGAGACACAAGCCTCTCCAACAGCTCACAGCACAAACACACTGGTTGGAGATACTCCACAGCCAGGACCACCGTCCACCAGACGGCTCCCACAACAGAACACTAAACTCACAGGAAAGACCGACACCATAAGGGTTCGAAAACCCGATAGACCGGTGCTAAGAACCCTATCAAACAAGAACAGACTCTAGGCTCCGCCTATCGAAGTTCCCGACCCCCTTATAGTTCGGGAACACAATAATCACGGTACAACACGCAGAAGACACCAACAGGGCCCGAAAGTCCCGGGAGACCTACACCTACAACCCTATCAAACAAGAACAGGTTCCAGCCTCGGCCCCCGTGGCTTTCGTCCCGACAAAGGAACGGACCCTAGAACCCAGACCACTCGAATCCTTTCGAGTGGTGAGATTTACAGGAAAAAGGTGACATTTGTTATTGAAAACTATTTTCACTCAACCCACACAGGGTGAGGATTAAAAGTAGTACCCTTTTTGAAAAGCTATCTTGTTTTGAGAAGAAATCTATTTTTAATGATTTTTAGTTCTTTTTAGAAAATCAGTTAGAAACAAGTGTTTTACCCAAACCCCGAAGGGCTGATGCCTTTGTCCAATCAAACAAGAACAGACTCCAGCGGCCCTTCGATGCTTGGAAGAAAATATTGGTAGACTAAAATCATGTGTATGTCGAAAAGGGTTCTGGGTTCTAGGTCCGGCTAACACTAGTAAACTACTGCCACTAACACAGTGGCGACAACCCAAACAGGGGAAAACAAGACCTCCCGGGACCACCGTTTACCCCAAACGGTTCCCGGTACAGACAAGCGATCTACTACATCTACCAGACTCCACTCTGCTCCCAAGCACGAGTGCAAACGCATCCCACACTAAAAAGAAGTCCCGACCGCTCGGCCCACTACCCGGGCGAGGATAACACTAAGTCCAGGAATGAAACATAATGTGTGGATGTCTAAACATAAATAACCCTAGCCCAAGTGAGGGTTTTCTACTGGTCTGGTTACACATGCAACATGTGACGGGGGTGCTAGGTCAGGTTCCAAGATAACAAATATTTAACAGGTGGTAGGAAGCAGAAGAGATCATACGATCATCAGATAAATACAAAGAATAATAACATTCAAATTCTAGCATGCTACCCAGTCCAATCCCTATCATGCATGATTCTATATCAATAGAATTAGCGCACAGTTCATAGATCCTGAAAGCAAGGCCACCCACCTGAAGGTGCTAGCTGTCTAAAATCCCACAGCTAAAGAATACCAAGAGAGCAACAACTCCAAGTCCAAAGGGTCCAGCACGATCCGCAATCTCTCCTGCAGACAGGGCTCCAAAAATTCTGAAATAAATACCACAGCGTTCCTCGTGTCGATAGCTTCGAAACGGGTACCTTCGGGAAGGTCTCCAAAAATTCCAAGAAAAATACTATGATGATCCTCGCGTCGAGTAGATGAAAAAAGTCTATAAGCACGTCCAGATCTGAGACTCGTGCGCGGAGATCTCCTCAAAACAAGGCGCTGTCGCGGATCCAACGGCGAAGAAATCGCTCGAAAATATGGTCGGAGTAGGCCGGGAGAGCTCGTGCACCGAAAAGCGACGGAAGAAACACAGGCGAAAGAACGTCGCGACACGCCAAGAAAATAAGAATCTCGAAAAGCGTGCCGCAAAAAATCCCCAAACTCTGCAGATGGAAGCAGCACTGCACGAGGATCAACTTTGCTGAAGAGTTCCCGTCGGTTTGAAGCTCGGAAATGCCAAAAAAAGACAAAAGAAGGCGGCTCGGGCTATTTATAGGCCGCACCAAACAAATGGAAAAATTCCATTCATGTCCCAACTTTCGGGCGCTCCCGAAGATTCGGGCGCCCGAATCCGGGCGCAGAGGAGAAACACTGTAGTCGCCCGGAAATTTCCGGTGCCGCCACGTCACCCGCACAGCAAACAGCTGTGCGGGGTGCGCCGGAAGTGGCCACGTGGCCCTCCCGGTGGCCGACACGTGTCCCGCACAGCAAACAGCCGTGCGTGGCGTGTGTGGTGCCGCCGCGTGGCGCCTACCCGGTCAAACGGGTAGGTGGCGCCCGCTAGTGGCAGGGCGACACGCGTCCCTGCCACTGTCGCGGTCACACGTGCGGGCAGGCGCCGCCCAGGCCGCCTGCCACGCACGCGCCCCGAGGCGCCCGTCCGCGCCCCCGTGCGCCGCGCCTCGTGGACCCGCGAATGGCGTGTTGACACGTGTCCCCTGCACCCGGTCCACGCACCCTAGTTCGGGTTCCGTGGACCGCGCCGCGTGCACCGACCAACCGGGGGCTGCCACGCGTCCCCCCGCCTGGTCCATGCACCGCCGCGCCAAACCCGTAGACCGCGCATCACGAGCCCGCCAATCAGGTGGCGCCACGTGTCCAAGCGTCGGGTCCGTGCACCTAGCCGCGCCCCTCTATGGACCGAGTACTGCGGACCGGCCAATCACAAGCCGCCACGTGGCAGCCGGCGATCCACGGCCCCTCCCATGCACCGAAGTTCAGCGAAAACTTCCGGGAGTCCGTTTTTGGGCATCCGGACTCAGAATCAAACAAGCAAATAGCCGTTTTCAAGCGTTTTTCCACGCTGAATCCAAATCCAACCTCTGTTTGGCCCAAAACCATTTCAAAAATTCGACAAATGCAGCCGAAGGCCAATCCAGCTGGGGATATCACACAGGGTCCATCTGTGGCATCCCTTTGATGCACTATAGGCCAGACACACCAACACTAGGTGTTCTACACCACGGTTCATGGGAGAAGCTACACGGGGATCGGGGGCACCACATCCTCCCCCACTAAAAGAAAGTTTCGTCCCCGAAACTAAAACGCACCACAACAACAAAACTAAAACAATCAAATCAACCCAAGAACGCAAATGCTAAACTAACAAGAAAGGTACGGCTCCACCAGCAGGAAAGTCATCAACTCCAACCCTCGATTTAGAAAACAGCTGAAATTAGCGGAAAGTCCAAAAATTTCGAAAGATCAGTGCCTTCGCCCCAATCAAACAAGAACAGGTTCGGGCACTGTCTCCATTTTTGGAGCAATCTTTCGAAATTTTCGTCCTGTTCGTAAATTTCAGTACAAATGCGAGAAAAGGGAGAGAAGTGTTGGTGTCGTTCCTGCTGTGGCTACAAAAACGAAAGCTACCACTAACCGAGACTCCTAAGGACACAACCTCTAGTTCTAAACATCACAACTGCTCCCGAGGCGGCGCCTGTCCCCAGTCGCTGAAGCCCATGCTGCTGGAAGGATACGCCGGTAACCCGAGAAAAATGAACTCTTCCTGTCCAACTCGCAGAATGGTAACTGCTCTCATTCCATTATCAGTCGTAGCACGGCACCGCACCAACCAGTCCAACCTGTGTGCTCAATCCAAGTCCTGGAGCTGTCCCTGAATCGCCACATCAGCAGGTGAAGTCCCAAGTCTCAACTGCACTGATCATACACTGTGATCCTCCTCTACTCGTAAGATACTGGGAAGAATCCAATCGCTAAAACCTGTAGCATGCATTCCTAACCCACACCCATGCAAAGATGCTTATGCAGATGCTCTGCTAATAATGCAGAAGAATACAGCGGTATCGAAATGCTCAACTCAGCTAACAGAAATAAAATCATACCTGCCGCGACATGATCCGCTGCCGGGGTGTCCTCCACCAGGGCTGCATAAACCCGTCCACTGGGTGCTGCAGATCGTCGTCCCGCCTGTCCCGACGTCGTGGCCCACTCAGTCTAATGGTGTGCCGGAGGGGCTTCCGCTACATGGATAGGCAAGGGGGGTGCTGTCGCAATCGGCCGCACTGACAAAATGGCCTGGGGGCAAGCTGCGCGGAAATGTCCCAACTCTCCGCAGAGGAAACACCGTCTCTGCCTCTGGTCACACTGCGACGGTGGATGAGGCCCGCCACAGATGACACACCGCTCCTGTCGCTGGTGCCGAAACCGCCACTGTCGGGGGTACTGCTGCTGAGACTGCTGTCGCTGCTGGTGCTGCTGATACCACGGCTGCTGCGGGGGTCCACCCGATCTCTGGCGCCTCCGAAACCTACGACCCTGAGGATGAGATCTTGAAGGTCTCGGAGGTCCCTGCTGACTCGTCTGTCCCTCAACATCCCGTGCTGGGCGCTTCGCCCCCGAAATCCCTGCGGGAGCTGGAGCCACCTCGGCCGTCACCGCCTCTCCGCGCTCCGAACTCTGCCTCGAAAAACGATGTGGATCAGACTGATGGAATCTCGTCAACATATCAACCACCTCCCGCTGCTCTGCGGGGGTCAACGGTCCTGCCGTCCCGAACGGCTGTCTACCGGTATCTGGTGCAATAGGGGCTGCCTGCACTGCTGGTACAACTGGAGGTGCCACAGCTGGCGACGAAGGTGCGGGGGAACTCCCTGGGGGTGCTACAACTGGCTGTACCCTCTGCTCCAACATAAGCATCATCCGACCTATGGCCTCCTCCTGGCGCCGAACAGTCTCTGACAACTGGGCCATCTGAGCCCGAAGCTCCTGCACCTCACTCTGCTGACCCTGTGCTGGCTCCTCCTGCCCAGGCTCATCGGAGGGGGAAGGCTGAGAACGCGTCCGTACCCTGCGTCGGGGAGGCATCGTGCCCACCTGCAACACACATGCAAACATCAGGACAGTACCAAACAACACTCGACCCAATCCAGCGAAAGTCTAAGACATGTCATCCATTCCCTAGCATTATGTTGTCTGCAGCCAACATAATCGCTTAGGAGAATAAACATGCCAATCACTTATCTCGTCCCTTGGGAGAGGTATAAAACTCAATCAGGACTCTCGCTAAAAGTCACGACTCTCACGTAGTCATCCTAATGTCCAACCACAAGCCAAGGGTTTCTAAGTCCAAAATGACCTACAACCTAGGCTCTGATACCACCTAATCTGTCACGCCCCGGCGTCGAAACTGCGACCCGGGCTCGCCAACAGATCCGCCGCCCATACGGGAAGCCCCGTATAGACGAAGCGACTAACCTGCAAAAGATCAACTATGCTATACAGATATCAGAGCTGAAAGTAAACTGCTGAAAATGAAAATATATACAACTCAAAATCCTCTCCAAAACACATAAGTCTCTCAAGCAGTAAAATAAAATACAACTCTATACCTCACTACAAAGGTCTCTCTACATGAACTCTCAAAAGTAAAGGGGTACATCTACTCTCTGGACGACGACGACTGGTAGGGATCTATCTCGCGACTCCCTTACCTCGATCAGCCGGATCAGCAACTGGAGCAGCAGGAACAGGAGTAGAAGTTCATGTGGGAAAAGACACCACGACAGGTGTGAGAACTACGTCCCAAGTAGTTCTCAGTGGGTGCCGCCAACAAGTCCGACGGTCTGCCCACTAAGTCTACTAGAGGCAAAAAGTAACAATATAATACTGAAATGAAAGGGCTGGAAAAATAACTCAACAGCTACTATGCCTCTATCTAGATGCTCAAAAAGTGGAACAGATGGAAACATGATGCAACTACTAACTCTCAACATCCAGATCACCTAATCTACCTGACTGCCTCCTCGGGTCCAGTCAAACCTGCGCCTACCTACTGCCGTTACATACCGGAGGACCGGACGAACGTAGGGCGTCTGTAGCTGCCAAAACTGGCCCAGCCAGAGGGACTGTGTCCGTAACTGCCAAAACTGGCCCAGTCAGAGGGACGGCGTCGACAAGTCGCGATACCAAAGTGCAGACCCACCCCGGACGTGGCACTCGAGGGAAGCGACCCCAACGAGGACAAAGGTATTCGCGCACTCTGTCGAGCTCAGGTGGCACTGCAGGCTATAGTCCAAAATCCACGCTCACGCTCTGAACGGAAGGACTCAATCCTCAAACATCTCGCACAACAGTCGGAGCACTCTCGACGACTCAGCTGATCAGCTCACACGAAACACGAGACACAAGCCTCTCCAACAGCTCACAGCACAAACACACTGGCTGGAGATACTCCACAGCCAGGACCACCGTCCACCAGACGGCTCCCACAACAGAACACTAAACTCACAGGAAAGACCGACACCATAAGGGTTCGGAAACCCGATAGACCGGTGCTAAGAACCCTATCAAACAAGAACAGACTCTAGGCTCCGCCTATCGAAGTTCCCGACCCCCTTATAGTTCGGGAACACAATAATCACGGTACAACACGCAGAAGACACCAACAGGGCCCGAAAGTCCCGGGAGACCTACACTTACAACCCTATCAAACAAGAACAGGTTCCAGGCTCGGCCCCCGTGGCTTTCGTCCCGACAAAGGAACGGCCCCTAGAACCCAGACCACTCGAATCCTTTCGAGTGGTGAGATTTACAGGAAAAAGGTGACATTTGTTATTGAAAACTATTTTCACTCAACCCACACAGGGTGAGGATTAAAAGTAGTACCCTTTTTGAAAAGCTATCTTGTTTTGAGAAGAAATCTATTTTTAATGATTTTTAGTTCTTTTTAGAAAATCAGTTAGAAACAAGTGTTTTACCCAAACCCCGAAGGGCTGATGCCTTTGTCCAATCAAACAAGAACAGACTCCAGCGGCCCTTCGATGCTTGGAAGAAAACATTGGTAGACTAAAATCATGTGTATGTCGAAAAGGGTTCTGGGTTCTAGGTCCGGCTAACACTAGTAAACTACTGCCACTAACACAGTGGCGACATCCCAAACAGGAGAAAACAAGACCTCCCGGGACCACCGTTTACCCCAAACGGTTCCCGGTACAGACAAGCGATCCACTACATCTACCAGACTCCACTCTGCTCCCAAGCACGAGTGCAAACGCATCCCACACTAAAAAGAAGAACCGACCGCTCGGCCCACTACCCGGGCGAGGATAACACTAAGTCTAGCAATGAAACATAATGTGTGGATGTCTAAACATAAATAACCCTAGCCCAAGTGAGGGTTTTCTACTGATCTGGTTACACATGCAACATATGACGGGGGTGCTAGGTCAGGTTCCAAGATAACAAATATTTAACAGGTGGTAGGAAGCAGAAGAGATCATACGATCATCAGATAAATACAGAGAATAATAACATTCAAATTCTAGCATGCTACCCAGTCCAATCCCTATCATGAATGATTCTATATCAATAGAATTAGCGCACAGTCCATAGATCCTGAAAGCAAGGCCACCCACCTGAAGGTGCTAACTGTCTAAAATCCCACAGCTAAAGAATACCAAGAGAGCAACAACTCCAAGTCCAAAGGGTCCAGCACGATCCGCAATCTCTCCTGCAGACAGGGCTCCAAAAATTCTGAAATAAATACCACAGCGTTCCTCGCGTCGATAGCTTCGAAACGGGTACCTTTGGGAAGGTCTCCAAAAATTCCAAAAAAAATACTATGATGATCCTCGCGTCGAGTAGATGAAAAAAGTCTATAAGCACGTCCTGATCTGAGACTCGTGCGTGGAGATCTCCTCAAAACAAGGCGTTGTCGCGGATCCAACGGCGAAGAAATCGCTCGAAAATATGGTCGGAGTAGGCCGGGAGAGCTCGTGCACCGAAAAGCGACGGAAGAAACACCGGCGAAAGAACGTCGCGGTGCGCCAAGAAAATAAGAATCTCAAAAAGCGTGCCCCAAAAAATCCCCAAACTCTGCAGATGGAAGCAGCACTGCACGAGGATCAACTTTGCTGAAGAGTTCCCGTCGGTTTGAAGCTCGAAAATGCCAAAAAAAGACAAAAGAAGGCGGCTCGGGCTATTTATAGGCCGCACCAAACAAATGGAAAAATTCCATTCATGTCCCAACTTTCGGGCGCTCCCGAAGATTCGGGCGCCCGAATCCGGGCGCAGAGGAGAAACACTGTAGCCGCCCGGAAATTTCCCGTGCCGCCACGTCACCCGCACAGCAAACAGCTGTGCGGGGCGCGCCGGAAGTGGCCACGTGGCCCTCCCGGTGGCCGACACGTGTCCCGCACAGCAAACAGCCGTGCGGGGCGCGTGTGGTGCCGCCGCGTGGCGCCTACCCGGTCAAACGGGTAGGTGGCGCCCGCCAGTGGCAGGGCGACACGCGTCCCTGCCACTGTCGCAGTCACACGTGCGGGCAGGCGCCGCCCAGGCCGCCTGCCACGCACGCGCCCCGAGGCGCCCGTCCGCGCCCCCGTGCGCCGCGCCTTGTGGACCCGCGAATGGCGTGCCGACACGTGTCCCCTGCACCCGGTCCACGCACCCTAGTTCGGGTTCCGTGGACCGCGCCGCGTGCACCGACCAACCGGGGGCTGCCACGCGTCCCCCCGCCTGGTCCATGCACCGCCGCGCCAAACCCGTAGACAGCGCATCACGAGCCCGCCAATCAGGCGGCGCCACGTGTCCAAGCGCCGGGTCCGTGCACCCAGCCGCGCCCCTCTGTGGACCGAGTGCTGCGGACCGGCCAATCACAAGCCGCCACGTGGCAGCCGGCGATCCACGGCCCCTCCCATGCACCGAAATTCAGCGAAAACTTCCGGGAGTCCTTTTTGGGCATCCGGACTCAGAATCAAACAAGCAAATAGCTGTTTTCAAGCGTTTTTCCGCGCTGAATCCAAATCCAACCTCTGTTTGGCCCAAAACCATTTCAAAAATTTGGGAAATGCAGCCGAAGGCCAATCCAGCTGGGGATATCACACAGGGTCCATCTGTGGCATCCCTTTGATGCACTATGGGCCAGACACACCAACACTAGGTGTTCTACACCACGGTTCATGGGAGAAGCTACACGGGGATCGGGGGCACCACACTATAATTCCTGATCCATAATAAATCATCAAAGTAGTACCTACATATAAATATGTCATCTTGTCCCAACGAATAATCTGTTTAATCAACTTTCATAAAAGTCTATGTGCTAACATGGCATGTTAATTATCACCATTAAAATATCCCCACAATCATGTTTCCACAATAGTATTTTCCCAATAATATTCCCAACATGATATGTCCACAAGATTAGTCTCACATGATAGGCTCACATTTATATTATTTTAAGCATGGATGTCAAGAGGTGATCAATCAATAAGTCCAAATGGGGAATTCTCTAATAAACTTAGTGAGCAAGTCGAAAAGTGAGGTATACAACAACCACCCACCTCGAACGCAATCCACAGCTGTAGAAGTCTCCTCGCTGTCCAACCCTCATTTCCTCGCAAAACACCTAAAAACTGCGAACCACTGCACAAGAGTCACTTTCAACATACAAACAAATCCCCAAAACAGCCCCCCTTTGCTGTTTTGCAAAACAGCAGAGAAAAATAGGGATTTTCACCTCTGCGCAATCCTCTGAAAAATCCATAACAAATACGATTGCGTTCCTTACGACGAGTAGATCCAAAACGAGTATTTATATGCCTTGATCCGATGCTCGTAGGCCAAGATATAAAATAAACAAGCCCATGCTGTCCAGAAAATCCATCACAAAAAATAGGGTCAAATGATGCCTCGGGAATCATGCCAAAATTTCGAAACGGAGTAAAGTGATCAACACGAAAATCGAATCCTTACCTCTTAGGAACACGCTGCCGCAAAAATCGTCCAAAAATTCCTCCTAGTTGGCGCAGGGGATTTTTCCGACTGAACCGTGACGGAAACGGGCCGAAATGGGGGAAAGTCGAGGCGCACTGTAAAATCAAGATTGCGGTTGCCGAGCCTCCAAAAATTCTGGAAATCCACCACGAGATCAAAAACATCAAGAGGAACAAGTTTCCTATTGGGCTCTCACTCTCATTCCCTCTCTGGAACTCGGAAAAATGAGAGAAAGAGAGAAAGGATGAGGTATATATATAGGCCCAGGAAACAATTGGAGAAATTCCCAACGTGTCCCCACAATCGGGCGCCTGAAAGTTTCGGGCCGGCCCACTTCGAAAACACTGTGCGCGCCCGAATTCACATGGGCGCGACACGTGTCCCCGAACAGCAAACAGCGGCGCCCGCGAATCGGGCGCCGCCGCGTGCTCCCGCCCAAACACCGCACCAGCGGCGCCCGCCAATGGCGGGGCGCCGCGTGGCGCACGTGGGCAGCGCCTCGCCCGCCACGCGGGCGGCGCCCGCCAATCAGCGGCCGACACGCCGCGTGTCCCGCGCCCACATGCGTACGGCGTCAGCGCCGCGGCCCCGCATGCTTCGCGCACTCATGAGCCAACGAATCTGCGGCCGCCACGTGGCGCTCCCTGGTCCATGCACCGAGCCGCCCGACTTCGTGGACCACGCAGCGTAAACCCGCCAATGAGCTGCCGCCACGTGTCCCCGCTGGTCCACCGTGCACCAGCGACACTCCTCTATGGACCAGACTGTGTGCGCCGGCCAATCCCTGGCCGCCACGTGGCACTCCCGCCGGTCCACAGCCCCCCCTGCACCGAAAACACCGTAAACTTCCGGGGGTCCATTTTTGGGCGTCCGGGCTCAGAAAAAAAATAAGTAAACAGCCATTTTCCATCTTTTTCCCACACTGAATCCAAATACGGCCTCCGTTTTGCCCAATTCCGCTTCTAAAATTTGTCGAAGGCATCCGGATACATAATCTTAATCCAATTTCCGCACTGAGTCCAATTCTTGAGTCCGATTCGCGCACAAATACCTCCATCACACAGCATCGGTCTCCAGAAGCCGCTAACCACACCGCAAAAGCTCGGTGGATATCTGGGTCATCACATCTTTGACCTAAGTATTCGGAGGATCATCACCAAACAAAAACAACGATTTTCCAAAATCGGCGCGAGGATTCGCGTGGCCTTGTGGATTCAAGGTGCTACCGCTCTCGTGGATTCGGAGCGAGGCGCGTTCGTGTGATCGAGACGTGCCGCATTGGTGAAGACCGTGGATTTGGTTGAACGTCATGGATTCGGCGTTGGGACGCAAATCGTGGATTCGAGGAGCGTTCGGAGCGAGCGGAGAAGATCAACTAGGAGCGTATGGAAAAGGTTGAGTCGTAGGGTTACGGTAAATCACCTTGTACGTGTTTAATCTTAGTGGATTTCGCCGTGTTATCGCTCCCGTGGTTTTTTACTCCTGTGATGGAGTTTTTCACGTAAATCTTGCGTACTTTATTTATTTTCCGTATTGGGATATTTTTTACGCAACGATTTGGTGTGTTTATTGTTTTCACCTATTCACCCCCCCTCTATGTGGTTTTTTCCCTATTCATATCCATATTATTCATAACCCACAGTTTCAATTCAAGTTGCTTAACCCTCGAAAATTCTCGCCCAATGGGCCCCAGCCCGGTAGTCATGCTACCATAAGACAAAATTTCTAAGGTTGCCGATAGCACCTCAAGTGCTACCCCACCCAACGGGGAACTTGTCATACGGGACCGGCCTGGGAGAAGGTCTTTGCACTTACTCTCCGAAACAAGATCTACATTTTACCCCCGAAGATGCGATCGTCTTTTCTTTTCTTTTCCTTTCTTTTCTTTCTTTGCTTTAGCACTTGGCCTCTTTTTGCACTTTATGCATTTGTCTTTCTTTCGCATTCAAGCTTCTAGGTCCCATTGCCACTTGACAACTCTTTTTCTCTTTCATTAAAGCTTTTAGCTTATCTTTCATTTACTCAACTCTTATCTTGGGTCCTTGCCTCAAGGGTAACCCAAAAGTCCCTTGGACTTTAATTACACTTTCTTTTCCATTCTCTATTTCATGTTGAAGTTAAAGTGAGTGTTCATTTACCCAACTCCCTAATACCAACTATAAGGATTTCTTTTACTTTGCTCTTTAACCTCAACCCATACCTCAATCCTTAGAGTTTTGACTCTAAATTAAAACTCTATCTCATAACCTTAGTTTACTCTTATACCAATGCCACATATCAGATCCTAAGGTTAATGCCACTCATCAAAATCCTACACTAGGTTTTCTCCTAAGTCATCATGCCATTGTTCCATAAAGACCCTTAACATTATACTCCTAGCATTGAATTAACATACAAATTCCTCGTTTTCTTTACCTTCACTAAATCATTTCCACATTCTTATCTCAAGATGATTCTTAAGGTCTCATTACCATACATGAAACCTAAAATCTATTAACATGCTTCTAGTAATTAAAAGCAAAGGAAAAGGGGAGAGGTCACCCATTTTCGGTAAATATCCCCCACCTCTTGTTGTTCTTGAAAAAGGAACGTGTTGCTCTCTTGTAGGTCCACAAGAAAATCATAAAATGAAATGAAACCTTAAAGGAATCATTCACATGATTTCTTAATCCCATAATACTTAAAAAGAGTAACCCTAAGTTCTACTTTTCTCCTCATTGCTCTACTAACATCATAACAACCATACCAAGAGTAACCTTAAGATTTTACTCTTGTTTCTTACATGGGTTCCTTAACCAAAGAGTAAGAAAAGAGTAAAAATCCCTCATTTGAGGTGTTTTCACAAAATAGATATTTGATCTCTTCTACTTAGTAGAAAAACTCCCTCAGCCCAAGCTCCCAGCCACCCCACCAGCTACAAGAGACAAGAGAGTTGTTGGAGCTTGCTAGAGGTGCTCTACAAGGTTCTCTTCAAGTTTCCAAGCTCCCAAGTGTGCTCCACTCCCTCAGCCTAAGCTCCCAGCCACCCCACCAGCTACTGCTTCCTCTCTAATCGAACAGGGAGAAAGAGAGAGGGAGATGGAGAGGAGTTTGAAATGGGAGGAAAGGGAGGGAGAATTTTGCTATATGACAGAGGGTAGGTGAGACTACAGAGGAGGTGAAATGACGAGAATACCTCCATTAAATTCCTCTAATTCCGCTCTGTCCGCGGGATTTTCGCCATGTTTCGGGCGCCCGAAACCTTTTGCCGGGCGCCCGGAACCACGGAACACTGTTCCTCCAGGCGGCCCCTTCAGGGCCAGCTACTGTTCATTCGGGCGACCCCAGGACTTCCCGGGCGCCCGAATCCCCTGTTTGTTCGAAATTCCAGCTCTCGGTCTAGGGGTTCTGCAGCTGGATCCGGGCGCCCGCAGGACATATCCGGGCGCCCGATTCGGGTCCAGCAACCCAAAATCTATTGGCGAGCCCGGGTGGCAGATCTGCTGGCGAGCCCGGGTAGCAGTTTCGACCCTGGGGCGTGATAGGTGAACCATTCACCGCTTTCTTAAAAAGCGGTGAATGGTTCACCGCATTCACAGATTTTGTCAGTCCCATGAAAGCGGTGAACCATTCACCGCCCCATGAAAGCGGTGAACCATTCACCTCTTTCAAAAGCGGTGAATGGTTCACCGCTTTCATGGTTTTTACCAAACAGCAATTAAGTTTTTTTAAAAAAAATCATCCATACATATTATAAAATTTTCATGCATTTCAATTACAACATTCGACATTCATAGATTTCAATTACAACATCACAACAAGGAATATATCAATCACATCACAACAAAGAATATATCAATCACACCACAACAACAAAAATATCAATCGCATCACAACAACAACAAAAAAATCAATCACAACATCAAATGCTCTGAATGTCCTTAACATCAATTATAAATGTCCGAATTATAAAAGAATGAATATAATAATATAAAAATTATATATGCAGGAAATGAAATAAGTATCAAAATACCAAGATGTCCTAACAAAATCAACTACTTTCCACACCCTCGCAGCCGTCCACGTTTTCGTCCGCCTCTACCTCCGCGTCCGCGCCGCCGACCCAGTGCTCGAATAGGCACATCATCATCATCCTCCATCTCAGGCTATAGAGGCTCAATGCCATGTATCTCATCAATATGCTCGATGGAGATGCCCTCGACAAGTACATCCGTCCTCTGCGTGTCGAGTACTGATGACTGCATCCCCTCTTACGTCTCAGGTACGGCTCAGTAGTAATATGATGGTGGCGCCGTCGCCTCCGTCGATATGTAACACCAATTGGACTAACATTTGATGTGGATGGAATGTCCGACGGAGGGATCGGCGCAAATGAAGTATCAAACTAATGTACCTCGGATGTAGATGGGACATCATACGAAGGAAGTGATGCTGACTGGAAATTGAAATGAAGGACGTCTGATGTCGAGGGAACGTCAGAAGGATGAATCGGAACGGATGCGATGGAAAATCGTATGCAGGCGTGGAGGTGGAGGGAATATCATCCAGACGATCAAAATATGGAGGTGGCTCTGGATGCTGTACATATCCTGTGACACCCCGGAATTTGGATTAGTCCTCTATATAAATGATATAATAGGACTAAATCTCTAACCCGGCTATAGCATTTTGGATGGTAGCAGGATCCAAGAGGAACATGAGAGTTAAGCGTGCTAGAGCTAGAGTAGTTCTAGGATGGGTGACCCCCTGGGAAGTGGGGCGTCACAGTTGGTATCAGAGCCATTCACCAGCCGGAAATGTGAGATGAGTCTCGGCTGAGCCAGGGTTATATAGCGGGTAGAGCGAGGCTCCCCGGCTAATGACCGTTGTGGGTGGAGTGCAGCTCCCCACAAGGTCGGCTAAGGCTAGCGAGACGAGTCTCACATCGCCTGGTGCTTGTGAGTGTGCTTGAGCCTGACGTGGACGTCAGGGCTTAAAGGGGGGAAGAATGTGACACCCCGGAATTTGGATTAGTCCTCTATATAAATGATATAATAGGACTAAATCTCTAACCCGGCTATAGCATTTTGGATGGTAGCAGGATCCAAGAGGAACATGAGAGTTAAGCGTGCTAGAGCTAGAGTAGTTCTAGGATGGGTGACCCCCTGGGAAGTGGGGCGTCACATATCCTAAAGCAGCTAATGTGGGGAGTTTCTCTAAAACATTCTCGATGTCCCACCTTATATGTCCTAGAGCGTCCATCAATCCAGATGGCTCTGGTGAATCATCCATCAAATGTCCAAGACTCCTGACAGTACGGCGCAAAGTATCCACCTATAAAAAAACACATATTTATATAAACGAACTTTATATAAACGACCACTAATATATAAGGAAAAAAATATTAAATGATCTTACCAATGTTCGCTCGATATGCCCCCGCGGTAAAAAAGTGAGTGGAGGTCGCTGTATGGGATGAGAAATCCACCTCCTTGTGATATCCCAGTACCACTGCATGTACAAGGAGGTGGCTAGTGCCGGATCTGGGTCAACGAAGGGACTCTGCTCTGCAATATGATCTAGACGATCAGCCCATTGTAGAACATAAGAAACATGAAATGCTGCCTAGTCCTCTCCCGATCTACCCTGCGATGTAATCCGCCGTATAGCCTCTCCACAGGCTCTGGTATATGCTGAACTAATCCAAACAGGCAGAAAACTCGATCAGGAAGATGTAACTCCACTATGTTGAAGCATATCAAGTAAGTCCTGGCACGCCATACTGCGGAGCCCTCGAGACAAAAAAGTGGAAGACCATGCAAAATCTCCTCAGTATAAGGAGTCCAAGTAACCTGCAAAAATTAATAAAATTCAATTAATATAAAATTTAAAATTAATCAATATGTATATAATTTAAGAAACTTTTACGTACTTGAGACTCCCGCTGCTGATCAAGCTCATCCCGATAAAACTCAATATCAATCGCTTTGACATTCCCGCGAAAACGTAATCTAATATTCCATCTGCAAAAAAAAGATCGATAAGACATTATATCACAATACCTAAAATCAATTATGCAAATTATTGTATTAATCATCAAGGTATATATAAACATTTAACATACCGAGAACCAAGCGGACAATCATCAAGATCTGGCGGAGCTCCAACTCTGTCGGGACGACCGATATGTATATGGTCCCACTCCCAAATCTATAAATAAAAAATAGATTATTAAAATATTGGTAAAAAAATTAGATTATTATATTTCAAATGCGAAAACTAGTGATTTTTCCTATAATAATGTACCGAATGCACAACACTCGGCCCTCCCCCTCATCGAGGCATTTCCCAATGCGCGATATAGATGGGCCAAAATAGTTGCGCCCCAAGTTAGCCCACCACATAGATCAAAATCCTCAAGTAGCGGTGGCCACTTGAGATGTACCCGATATCCAATAGGGTTTGGGAATAAGCTGCATCTAATCTGAAATAGTATATATGCACGTGCAGCAGCTGCAACCATGGCTGGCACAGCATCTAGTGGGGCATGATGAAACTGCTGGAATAACCAATCTAGTCGGATCTGACCTGCGATGACATTATCTAGCTGCATCCCTAGAAGTCCATGACATATATACAGCCAATCTTTATATGCTTGTCCCGTCACAGGCTCGCTAGATACTCGTAGTCCAGCTATAATGGCGATGTCGCGCAGCGTCACTGTCATCTCACGCGTGGCGTAAATGGAATAACTCCGTCTCGTGTCTCCCTCGCTCCGTCAATGCCGCTAACAGAGCGTGATCTAGCTGACCTCGTTTGACGCGAGAGACATAGAAAAAACCAGCCTGTCGTAGGAGGTCCACCACCCCCTGATGCTCCACCATCCACGAGTTCAGTTTACGGCCATGCTCTGTAAACTGAACTGGTGCGTACCCCTACATAGTAAATATATTAGATTTAAATTTTATAAAAACATATGGTATATAATTTATAAATATAGTGTGCATGTATAAATGAACTTGTTACGGCTTTTTGTGTTGGCATATTTCGTGAGTTGAGTCGGAGTCTTAAAGGGATCAAATTATCAAATCAGCTTTCGAAGACTTATATAAGATTCAACTTGAGCTCAAGATAACACTCAGGTATGGTTGATTAAACCATGGTGATTTAAGTTCATTTATAATCATTGGAATCTAGAAATGATTGAAACCCGGTTTAGACTTGGTTTTAGGAACTTGGTTTTAACTTACAACTTATTTTAAGTTTGGATTCCGGTACTAGGTCTGTTTTGGATAAAGCTTATCTTGGAAAAATCAGTTTTTACATTGAGTACCGGAACCACACTTTGAGTTCCTCAAACCCGACACAGAATTTTCTGTAATTTGCATTGCGTACCGGAACACTGACTTGCGTACCGGAACACAATAGAAAAATCTGTGTTTTGCACCATTGAGTACCGGAACACGTTTTGTTGGTACCGGTACACAATGCCTTCTCGGGATAAGATTTCTAAACCGACTTTTATCTTTTTCCAAGGGTTATAAATAGATACTTAGGGTTTCTCGATACTTACCGATCAATTAAGAAAACAGTTGAGAGCAACCCTAAAGGCTAGGTTTTTATCGTTCTTCTCATTAGCCTCTTTTAGGTCAATTCGACGGTTCTTCCAAGATCTATCTTTTGTCGAATTGATCTAGTCTTTGCTTAGAGATTCCTTCTACGGTTCCTCAATGATAATCTAAGCAAAGGATCACCATCGAAGCCAATATTTTTATCGGCTGAGTTTGCGTCGTGGATTCGACGTAGCATCGTGGATTCGGTGTGTTGAAGGCGTTTCGTGGATTCGAAACGTGTGCTCGTGGATTCGAGTGGCGTTCGTGGATTCGAACGTGTGCAGTGGACGTGCAATCGGTGGAGCGCAAGGTCCGAAGAAGTAGAAGGAGGGGTTTGAGTCCGTGGAGTCGGTAATCACCTTGTTATTCTTCTTTTCTTAGTGGATTGTTATTGCGTGTTGGTCCCGTGGTTTTTCTCCTGGATTGGAGTTTTCACGTAAATCTCGGTGTGCTATTTTTATTTTCCGCATTGGTTTTTATTTTGCACTGAGATTTGTTTTTAAGTATTACACCTATTCACCCCCTCCTCTAGTTGTTTGATAGTACCTATTTAGATCCTTGTGGATCCTTAATATATAAAAACCTACAAGTGGTATCAGAGAGGGTTTTAGGTTTATCTATCATGTCGGGTGAAAGTGGTAATATTTTTAGACCTCCTCTTTTTTATGGGACTAATTATGCTTATTGGAAAGCGCGGATGAGAGCTTTTCTCATCGCAATTGATGAGCGGGTATGGCAATCCGTGGAATACGGTTGGGTGCATCCTGTTGAGGAAGTAGGAAATTCTACTACCCCAAAACCTCGCTCTAGATGGTCCAAAGAGGAATTCGAAAGATCTTCTTACAATGGGAAAGGTATGGACGCTTTATTTAATTCTCTTTCCTCGACTGAGTTCACACAAATTTCCGCGTGTGAAACCGCGAAGGAAATTTGGGATATTCTCAAAATTACACATGAGGGTACTAATCTAGTAAAAATTCAAAAGCTCCAGATGCTTACAAGTCAATTTGACTCTATTCATATGGATGAGCATGAATTGTTTACTGATTATTACACAAGACTTCAAGATATAATCAACACTTGTGCTAATTTAGGAGAAAAGATCCCGGAGTCGAGAATTGTAAGAAAGATACTTCAGACTCTTCCGAAATGGTTTAGGGCAAAGGTTACCGCCATTGAAACCGTTAGTCATCCGGATGAGATGAGAGTAGAGGAATTAGTAGGTGCTTTACAAACTTATGGGATGACTTTTCCTACTAATCAAGTTTCTTCCAAGTCTTCTTCTAAGCTTACAGGTGTTGCATTCAAATCTACAAAGGAAGAAGATGGCGAATCAAGTTCCGACGATGAAATCACTTTTGCCGATTTTGAAGAACAATTGGCGCGGATCATAAAGAAATTTCGTCAGAAATTTTGGAAGAATCGAACCGATGGATCTTCATCCTCGAAATCATCTAAAGGATCATCGGGTTCTAAATCCTCTAACCTCAAAAGCTCTGCAAAACCTTCTAAGAAAAAAGATGAATTCGAAGGGGAAATCCAATGTTATAGATGCAAAGGCTACGGCCATATTTCAACGGATTGTCCTTCTCCGAAATCATATAAAAAGAAGGCTTTGCAAGCGAAAACTTGGGACGATTCTACTTCTAATGAATCGACCTCAAGTAAAGAGGAAAAAGTCGTTGCCTTACATGCTTCTCAAATTCCCTCTTCTAATGTTTGCTTATCATCTTTAATCACTGACTCTATTCCTTTGATTTTGCATGAAACATCAACATCCGGCGGAGAGTCATCTAGTGAGGGGGAGTCGGACGAAGAAGAACTCGTTGAGGCATATCAACAACTTCTTACGGAATCAAAGAAGATGGCCAAGCATATTAAGAAGTTGAGGAAGCAACGACTTGAGATTCAAGACGAGAATCATGCTTTAAAGATCAAACTTCATGATCTCGGGGAGGAACGAGTGCTTTTATTGGATAATAATAAAATCCTCCAAGAAAAGATAAATCAATCGGAAACGATCGTTAATTCCCATATTAACAAGATTGATTTTCTAGAAAAACAGTTTGAGGAAATTCATGTCACCAACCAAGCCTTGACCAAGTAAGTTCATCAACTTAAATCCGACATACAAAGGCTTTCAACCGGTTCCAAGAAATTTGATTGTATGTCCGGATTAGGTCAAACAAGCAAGATTGGTTTGGGATTTAAAAAGAACCAAACTGTGAAGGCTTCAAGTTCCACAACTAAATTGAAACGAAGAACTTGTCACCAATGTGGACTTGAAGGACACTTGATGAAGTCGTGCCCGAAAAAGAGAAAGAGGAATTCTTCGGCAACTTCATCTACGGAGCGAACTCAACGGAATCAAAAGATTCATCAAATCAAAGGAGTTCACTCAATCCACCAAAGGTCCGAGCCACAACATCAATCATACAAGTGGATCATTGCGAGGCAAAGACCTAAGGTGGATCAACAGTCAAAGCTATCATCTCCCAACCACAATGAATCAAGACAACCCAAAATCCGACGATTTTGGATTCGGAAAGGTGATATCTTTCCTTGTCTTAAGTTCTAAATAGCTTATGACTGTATGTAATGCTTTGATTGGTTTTCCTTTCATATTTTTCTGAATCTCTGCATTACATGTTTTCAATGCTCTTCGTTTTTATGTTTTGTTTTTGAACAAAAGGGTTTTAACGAACAAGTGCATTGAATAAAAAAAAAAAAGGTTTCACTTTCAATCACTCCAATTTAATTTTATATGAATTATCAACTTTACTCCATAATCATAATTCTTGAAGATATTCATTATAGGAGTTTTTGATAATTATATTCATCAAATTTTAGTAATCAGGTGTGATCTTTAGATGATTATTCTATCTCGGTTGTGTGAGTTCTTTGTGATAAACATGAGACAACCGATAGACTAAAATTTGGGATTTAATTCTTTCACATAAGAGATTGTATTTTCTTACAACGGTAATGAAATGAATTGCAAAAGATGTGGAAAGAGTTACATCCGAAAGGAGTATGAAAACTACCACCACATGTTGGAAAGAGCTGCCACCTCGGTCGTCCGGTTTGTGTGTGAAGCTACCACATGTTTTGGATGCTTGAAAAATATTTTATGAAATTTTGTTTAGTTAAAGCATTCGGAGATTTAAATTCAAAGTTCTTATTTTGAACAATCTCTTGGTTGGTATAAGGTGGGATAGTTAAAAGATGCTCAAAGAGCCACCCTAAGGTATTTTAATGCATATCTCAATTTAGAAGGGTAAAATTCAAAATTAATGTCATTTGGAAATCTCTGTAAGTCATCTTTGTAAATCCGTTACATCTTAATAGACTTTGGATCTCAAGATTATTTTTGATGACTTATGTTTGACGAATATAACATGAAAAACGGTTTATAATGTTTTATCTTTATTTTTCATGATTTAGGAATAAATCTTTTTAATTTTTATAATTAATTGGATTGAATGACATCTATGTGAATTTATTGTTTTTCAAAGCACTTAAATGGATTTCTTGATGGTATACAAATCGGTATTTGAAAAGATTTCAAAATTTGGATTTGTTTCAAGAAATTTTTGCTTTTTGGCTCTGGTATACCGGTACCTGCTTTTTAGTACCGGAACCAAGATTCCGGATCAGAAAACCCAATCCGGAACCCGAACGTGAAATTTTCTGGTTTTTCACTTGAGTACCGGTACTCCATATGTGACACCCCCGGAATTTGGATTAGTCCTATATATAAATGATATAATAGGACTAAATCTCTAACCCGGCTATAGCATTTTGGATGATAGCAAAATCCAAGAGGAACATGAGAGTTAAGCGTGCTAGAGCTAGACTAGTTCTAGGATGGGTGACCCCCTGGGAAGTGGGGCGTCACAGTTGGTATCAGAGACATTCACCAGCCGGAAATGTGAGATAAGTCTCGGCTGAGCTAGGGTTATATAGCGGGTAGAGCGAGGCTCCCCGGCTAATGACCGTTGTGGGTGGAGTGCAGCACCCCACAAGGTCGGCTAAGGCTAGCGAGACGAGTCTCACATCGCCTGGTGCTTGTGAGTGTGCTTGAGCCTGACGTGGACGTCAGGGCTTAAAGGGGGGAAGAATGTGACACCCCCGGAATTTGGATTAGTCCTATATATAAATGATATAATAGGACTAAATCTCTAACCCGGCTATAGCATTTTGGATGGTAGCAAAATCCAAGAGGAACATGAGAGTTAAGCGTGCTAGAGCTAGAGTAGTTCTAGGATGGGTGACCCCCTGGGAAGTGGGGCGTCACACCATATTTAGTACCGGAACTAAAATTGCGGATCCGGATCACCCATTTTTTTCAATTCGGAACCCGAACGAAGGATTTTCAGAAATTGCACTGCGTACCGGTACGCGACTTATTAGTACCGGTACGCGATCTGGATTTCTTTATATTTCGGAACTCCTAAGGTTTAATTCATCTCTCCCATTTCAAAACACTCTCTCTCTCTCTCTCTAAAACATCTCTAAGGGGTTTTTCATCAAGATCAAGTGATGTGTTGCTTTGATTTGTAAGTTTCTTCAATAATCTTGCTTTCTTTTGTTTCAAAACCCTAGTTTTTAGGTTTTGATATTTTATTTAGGGATTTTTGAGTTGATCCTTACTCCAAATGAAATCTCTTGTATAAATCACCCCTATTTCATGTTTAGAACATAAATGGTTGCTTTCTATGTAATTAGATTCATGTTTCCATGCTTATATGCTTGAATCTAACATTTTCATATGTTCTTGACATCAAAAATTGAGAATTAGGGCTTTCAATGTAAATGGATTTTAAATGTTGAATCATCAATTGTGACATGTTTAGAATGTTGTTTAAACATATTTAAGCCTTTCTATAAGATCAAATCATAGTGCATTGTGTTCTTTGTAGGAAATGGCATTTTTGTGGCTTCTTGCACTAGTGATTTTGATGGCCACTGGAAGTGGACGTGGTCGCGGTTCTGGAAAGAAAAAGGCTACGAAACGATCACGCAATGAAGATTCAACTAGCTCAGAATCTTAACATTCCTCATAATATGAAGAGGAATATGTTCAAGGAAAGGGAAAAGCACTATGGCTCCAAGGAAAAAGAAGGGTGCGGATTCTCCTCCGCGTAGAAGTACCGGTGGACCGGTAATACGTGAGCGCTCTCAACGGAGATCAAATGTTGATGAAAGTGAACCGCATGTGAGTGCAAAACGCCGTGCCAGATTTGCAAACCGCACATGCATTGGAGAGCGACAGGTGAATTTTAACGAGCTATGTCGTGAGGTGCCAGACTTTGCAAGGCTTTTGGAACGAAGTCATATTCGGCCACTTGGCAGAGTTCAACCTAAGATGGGTTTTTGTGTGGAGATCATCAGGGAGTTCTACATGAGAGCTAACATACTTCAAAAAGACCATGACACAGGGGCCTTCATTATTGAAACAACAGTTAAGGACGTCAAGTTTGACATTACTCCAGCAGTAATTGGTGCAAATCTTGGATTAGCTGTTGACACTACTGGTCTTTACTACACTGATGGTGATTTCCAACATGACACCCATTGGGACATTGTTGTGGACTCTATTTGCAAGTCAGGGACGCACACGAACAGGTCATATGTTGAATCAAAGGACCTAAAACCAGAGTATCATATTTTGTCCTTAATTGTATGCTACAACCTATTGCCCACACTAGGGACCAAAAGGATTCGATGGGATCGATTGCTACTTCTCTTTTTCCTTGGTCACCCGGAGAGTGCAAATGGAATTAACATCAACATTCCATTTCTTATTTGGCAGCAGATGATACATGTCATTGAGGGATCAAGGCAACGTGACCTTCTACCTTATCCAATCTTGATTACTCGTATTCTGGAAGATCACGGAGTGGACATTTCCTGTGCCAAATATGATTATGGCTTGGGGGCAATTGATGGAATCACTTTAGCCAAGTCAATTAGCACTTTGAAGACATTTGGGCATACAAAAGGCTATGCAAGTGAAGCGACAGTGAATGCACCACCTCGTCAAGAATCTCCTGAACCAGATGAGGTTGTAACTCTTCAAACCTTGCATCGGGATGTTCGCTCCTTAAAGCAAAGGATGGAGCAAGGCTTCAAGAAACTTGAGGATGGTTTAAAGAAAATCTTCGATATCCTTGGGTGCAAACATGATGATGTGGTCACTGGAGCAACTGCACCGAGTACATCGCATGGACCAACATCACATGATGATGATGATGATTCTAATGAGGATGAGTGATTTCTTTTCCTTCTTGTTTTTGGTTTTCATTTTCTTTTTACTTTGTGATGAACAAGAACTCTAATGGGCATGTAACTAAGAACTTATCCTTCTAGTATGTTTCTTTTTGTCTATTTTAACTGTTTGACAATTTGTGACAAAAAGGGGGAGAACAGAGATGATAATGCACGTATCATAAAAAGGGGAGAACAAAGATGCTCAAGATAGGGGGAGATAAAGAAAATATTGAGAACAAGAGCCACAAAACAAAAGAGCTGGAAAAACAAAAGAACCAAAAGGAAGACGAATCAAATGTAGGATTTTTATTCTATAACGACTAATGTTTGATTTTGTTTGGAGTTTTGTTTTGCAGAAATTACATCATTTTAAGACTCCAAATCCTAAGTCATAGAGTATGTTCTAGGACTGTTTGGTTCAAATGTAATTTTCATTTATTGGATCTTTCACGCAAGGAAAATTAATGTTTTGGTGATAACATTGAGTTTCGATTTTTTGGTTTAAGATGAGTGACTTGAGCGATTTTATGTACTTTTGGGTTTTGTCGCGAAATTGCCAAAGGGGGAGATTGTTACGACTTTTTGTGTTGGCATATTTCGTGAGTTGAGTCGGAGTCTTAAAGGGATCAAATTATCAAATCAGCTTTCGAAGACTTATTTAAGATTCAACTTGAGCTCAAGATAACACTCAGGTATGGTTGATTAAACCATGGTGATTTAAGTTCATTTATAATCATTGGAATCTAGAAATGATTGAAACCCGGTTTAGACTTGGTTTTAGGAACTTGGTTTTAACTTACAACTTATTTTAAGTTTGGATTCCGGTACTAGGTCTGTTTTGGATAAAGCTTATCTTGGAAAAATCAGTTTTTACATTGAGTACCGGAACCACACTTTGAGTTCCTCAAACCCGACACAGAATTTTCTGTAATTTGCATTGCATACCGGAACACAGACTTGCGTACCGGAACACAATAGAAAAATCTGTGTTTTGCACCATTGAGTACCGGAACACGTTTTGTTGGTACCGGTACACAATGCCTTCTCGGGATAAGATTTCTAAACCGACTTTTATCTTTTTCCAAGGGTTATAAATAGATACTTAGGGTTTCTCGATACTTACCGATCAATTAAGAAAACAGTTGAGAGCAACCCTAGAGGCTAGGTTTTTATCGTTCTTCTCATTAGCCTCTTTTAGGTCAATTCGACGGTTCTTCCAAGATCTATCTTTTGTCGAATTGATCTAGTCTTTGCTTAGAGATTCCTTCTACGGTTCCTCAATGATAATCTAAGCAAAGGATCACCATCGAAGCCAATATTTTTATCGGCTGATTTTGCGTCGTGGATTCGACGTAGCATCGTGGATTCGGTGTGTTGAAGGCGTTTCGTGGATTCGAAACGTGTGCTCGTGGATTCGAGTGGCGTTAGTGGATTCGAACGTGTGCAGTGGACGTGCAATCGGTGGAGCGCAAGGTCCGAAGAAGTTGAAGGAGGGGTTTGAGTCCGTGGAGTCGGTAATCACCTTGTTATTCTTCTTTTCTTAGTAGATTGTTATTGTGTGTTGGTCCCGTGGTTTTTCTCCTGGATTGGAGTTTCCACGTAAATCTCGGTGTGCTATTTTTATTTTCTGCATTGGTTTTTATTTTGCACTAAGATTTGTTTTTAAGTATTACACCTTTTCACCCCCCCCTCTAGTTGTTTGATAGTACCTATTTAGATCCTTGTGGATCCTTAATATATAAAAACCTATAGAACTTACCTTGGCTTGTACATAGCTCGAACGGTGACTCACCTGGTCTAATAGAATAGAAGGATCAACTGGCCCGGCCTCCTCGCGATGGTCCATCTGCAATCAAAGTTTACAAACTATTAGGCATTGATTAGAATGTTGTAATATAACTCGAAAAAATTTAAAATTATAAGTAGACAATCATAAGCAAACAACCTAATACTCTACGTCTATGACTTTTAGTTCTTCTATCTTGATTATTGGGACAAGTACTCCTATAATGTCCCTATTGTTTACAAATAGAGCATGTAGTCCTTCGCATCCCCTCTGTATCGTCCATGGCATTTCGAATACGTGTGGATTTGGGACAGCCTTTCTTCCTTCTTATAGGTGGGGGCGCCAACGGTGGTCCTTGATGTTGTGGCCCTAGTTCCCATGCAGTGTTTTTCCGATGAATCCACTGTTGGAACACCTAGTATTGGTGTATTTGGGCCACAGTGCATCAATAGGATGCTACTGATGGACCCTGTGTGATTTTACTTGTTGTATTAGCCTTCGGCTGGGTTTGCCGAAATTTCTGTAAGGATTTAGGCCAAACAGAGGTCGTAGATGGATTCAGCATGGAAAAACGCTTGAAAACGACTATTTATTTGCTTATTTTGGAGTCCGGATGCCCAAAAACGGACACCCGGAAGTTTTTAGTGGAAAATGGTGCATGGGAGGGGCCGTAGACCGCCGGGATGCCACGTGGCGGCCTGTCATTGGCCGGTTCAGGATGCGCGGTCCACAAAGCTGCGCGGCGGGGTGCACAGACCCGGCGCATGGACACGTGGCACCGCCTGATTGGCGGGCCCAGGGCGCGCGGTCTACCGGATGGAGCACGGCGGTGCATGGACCAGGCGGGGGACACGTGGCAGTCACCGGTTGGTCGGTGCACGCGGCGCGGTCCACGGAATTGCTGGGGAAGGCGTGGACCGGGTGCATGGGACACGTGTCACGCCCTGATTGGCGGGTGCATCGTGCGCGGTGCACCGGGCGCGCGGCAGGTACCTCGGGCCGCGTGCGCACGTGTGACCCACGTCGCGCTGCCGGGCGGGCAGCGGGTCAACCGAGCGGGACACGTGGCGCCCGCTCATTGGCGGGCGCCACCGCCTTACTGTGCCCAGTGTGTGGACACGTGGCGGTCACCGAGCGGCCTTGCATCGCTGTTCGCTGTTCGGCGGGACACATGGCGGCTCCTGAGTGGCCCTGCACCGGTGTTTGCTGTTCGGTGGACACGTGGCAGCACCAGGGCGTTTCGGGCGTGAACAGTGTTGGGCCCGGGCCCAACACTGTAGGCGCCCGAAACTTTTCGGGCGCCCGAAACTTTTCGGGCGCCCGAAAGTTGGGCCCGAGCCCATTTAACTTGTTTTTTTTTTTTGGGCCTTTTTCTTTGGAGCCTATAAATAGGCCACCTTGGGCCGAGCTTTTCACCCCTTTTTTCGTGGGAATTGGCCCTTGAGCCTTTTATGAAAGATTTTCCTCTCCCTCTTGCCAATCTTCTGGTGAAGTTTCAGATTTTCTGGAAGCCGCGACGATAGCGTTTTCTCCCTCGTAGTGCGGAGCGACAGTATACTGTTGGAGGCCCGTTTCCGTCGCAGTTTACTCTGGGAGACCTGCAGAGCTACCCCGACCTCATCTTTGGGCGATTTCTGCGATAGAAGTTGGACGAGAGGTACATCTACGTTTTCCATGTTGACCATATTTCCAAGAAATGAGCTTTTATATGGGTTTGGGGTACATTTTTACACCTCTTTGCTACAGTTTGGAATCCTGACAGCAGTAACTTCGCAGAATTTTATCTTCGCATCTGGATATCAGATTTCGACGATTCAAGAGCCTATCGACATCTACACTTCGCGAGGATCGTCGTGATATTTTTATTGGAATTTCTGGAAAATTATTTTCAGGTGAAATTCTCGTGTGAACAGTAACCTTGTTTGCAGGTTTTGGAATAGTAATTGTTGTGTGTGATTAGTGTATAATTGAGATATGTTGTTGTACCCAGGACTGTAAGAGCACTTTTTTTGTGCTCTTTGCTCTGTGGATCTGGGAAATTGTCGATTTCTGGACTGTTTATCTGTGCTGTCCCGGACAGTTAGCGTGTTCAGGTGGGTGATCCTGCTTTCAATATCTATGGACTGCACTCTAATTCTGCAATTATAAATGCATGCATGTTAGTATTTGAACTGATTTAATCCGTGCAAACTGTATGTTAGTACCCACAGTTGATAATTGCTAAATTTGATAATCTTATTGGAACTCTTGCAACATGTGAATCATTTTAATCTGAGTACTTGTCTTAGCACATCTATTATGCATTGTACATCATACTCAGACGACCACAGTTAGATTTATGCATTGCTTTAGGTCTCCCACTTTGCTTGTTACACTTGTCACTCTGGACATAGTAGTTTTCCCCTGAGTCATGGGTTGGGAGGTCTAGTAGCTGTGGATGCATTGTACTCGCGTCTGGGGACCGAGTAGAGTTGGTAGCAGTCTGTAGATTGTTTATCATTGAGATAGTGACATGTTGGATCTGGGATCTTTGGGAGATGATCATAGAGACAGTGTGGATTCTTAGTTAGTGAGTGAGACAGAGATTGGATCATAGCCTGCAGGAGCCATACTTGAGATCGACAGAGATGCGCGGATACTTTGCTCGGTGGGGTCGCTACCCACGAGTGCCACTCCGGAGTTGGGCTTGCTACTTCTATCGCGGCTTGTCGATGTTGGTGTCCCTCTGGCTGAGCCAGTTTTGGCAGTCATGGACATCGTCCCTCTGGCTGAGCCAGTTTTGGCAGCTACGGACATACCTACAGCAGTAGGTAGGCGCAGGTTTGCCTGGACCGTTGAGGCAGTCAGTCTGGATTGGGTGTTTTGAGTCGAGTAGCTGTAGAGACATGTTGATCAGCGGTCCTTTTCCTTGAGCATTTGGTTAGAGGCATAGTAGCAGTAGATGTTTTACTTTCCAGCTTTTCTATACTGCATTTCCCTTTTGTTGCTTTATGCCTCTTGTAGACTTAGTGGGCAGGCCGTCGGGCTTGTTGGCGGCACCCACTGAGAACTACTGTGGGAGGTAGTTCTCACACCCGTTGTGGTGTCTTTTTCCCCAGGGACTTCAGCTCCAGTTCCTGCGGTGCCTGTTGCTAATCCAGCTCCTACAGACCGAGGTAAGGGAATCGCGAGATAGATCCCTTTTCCCCTTTCATCATCAGCGAGAGATAGAGGTACCTGGTGATACTTTTGGTTGTGTCTATGTTTGAGAGATCTTGTAGTGAGGGATCGAGTTGTACTCTTTTATCTTTCTTTTGAGAGACTCCTGTATTCAGGTGAGGACTTTATGTATATTTTTGGGAGAGATTGTTTTATTTCTTGTAGTTAGTTAGCTTTCCATATCGCTCTGATATCTGTTAGCATAGTTGATCTATTTTTGCAGGTTAGACGTTACGTCTCTACAGGGCTTCCTGTAGGGGCGGCGGATCTGTTGGCGAGCCCGGGGTACAGTACCGACCCCGGGGCGTGACAGATTAGAGTGGTATCAGAGCCTAGGATGTAGGTCTTTGAGGACTTAGGAACCCTAGGCTTATGGTTAAACCCTAGGATGACCCACGTGAGAGCCGAGACTTTTAGCGAAAGTCTTGATTGGGTATCTAACTCTCCCGAGTGGATAGGGACGAGTGATAGACATGTCTTCCTTTTGTAGCGACTATGTTGGCTGCAGACAACATAGTGCTTCGGAAAGGGGGACATGCCTTTTGGCTTTCGCTAGATTGGGTCGAGTGTTGCTTCTGGTTCTGATTGTTTGCTTTGTCCCTCAGGTGGGGATGCCTCCTCGACGTTCGATGGTGACGCGTTCGCAGCCTTCGTCCTCAGAGCCCGAGCAGGAGGACTCGGGGCGAGGACCTCAGGCTGAGATTCAGGAGCTCCGTGCCCAGATGGCACAGATGGCTGAGGCGGCTAGACGCCAGGAGGAGGCAGTGGCGCGGCTGACGCTCTTATTGGAGCAGAGAGCACAGCCGGCAGTGGCACCCCCTGAGGCTTCGCCGGTGCCTTCTTCCCCTGTTGTGGCACCCCCTGTGGTGCAGCCGGCGCCAGCGATTCCTGCTGAGCCGGTTTCGAGTAGGCCACCGGCCGAGGCGACGGGAGCGTTGACTGAGACAGAGCAGCGGGAGGTTGTTGATTTGCTGATGAGATTTCGACGGTTCGATCCGCCCCGCTTTTCGGGCATGGGTGCTGAGCCTTGGGCAGCCGAGACTTGGATCACCACCATGGAGCGCCACTTTGAGAGCTTATTTGTGGATGAGAGGTATCGGGTTATTCTGGCTACCCATTTTCTGGAGAGCAACGCCGAGGCATGGTGGCGGCGTGTGCGACCAGCTGGTCCACCTGGGACGCAGCTTCTTTCCTGGGCCGAGTTCCGAAGCATGTTGTACTGGGTATGGATTGGTTGTCGAGATATTTTGCCACCATTGATTGCCGCGAGAGGACTGTTACTCTTCGTGAGCCGGGGCAGGAGGTGTTTGTTTTTCGGGGCTGTCAGAGTTCGTTGTTCGCCCTGACTATTTCTTCGGCGAGGGCCAGGCGGTTGATGAGTAGCGGATGCACCGCATTTCTGGCGACGATTGTAGAGGTGCCCCCGGCGGCGCGGGGACTCGAGGATATTCCAGTAGTCCGCGAGTTTCCCGATGTGTTTCCCCCAGAGCTGTCGACCTTGCCGCCAGAGAGGGAGATTGAGTTCGTGATTGATGTGGTGCCCGGAACCGCACCAATCTCGATGGCACCTTACAGGATGGCGCCGGCCGAGCTGAGAGAGTTGAAGGCCCAGCTACAGGATCTTTTGGACAGAGGCTTCATTCGGCCCAGTGTTTCGCCATGGGGAGCGCCTGTTTTGTTCGTGAAGAAGAAAGATGGGACACTTCGCTTATGTGTGGACTACCGGGAATTGAACAAAGTGACCATCCGGAATAAGTATCCTCTGCCACGGATTGATGATTTGTTTGATCAGCTACAGGGAGCCTCCGTATTTTCGAAGATTGATCTCCAGTCAGGTTACCACCAGCTGAGGGTGAGGGCCGAGGACAATCCCAAGACGGCGTTTAGATCCCGGTATGGACATTACGAGTTTACGGTTATGCCGTTTGGTTTGACCAATGCCCCAGCTGCATTCATGGATCTGATGAACCGGGTTTTTCAGCCGTACTTGGATCGATTTGTGGTTGTGTTCATTGATGACATCCTGATTTACTCCCGGAGCGATGCGGAGCACGAGGAGCACTTGAGGATAGTGCTGCAGCTTCTACGTGATAAGAAGTTGTATGCCAAGCTTAAGAAGTGCGAGTTTTGGCTTCAAGAGGTTGCTTTCTTGGGCCACATTGTTTCAGCCGCTGGAGTGGCGGTCGACCCGACGAAGATTGACACAGTTCGGGATTGGCCGAGGCCGACGACGGTTTCTGAGGTACGGAGTTTCTTGGGCCTAGCCGGTTATTATCGTCGGTTCGTGGAGGGCTTTGCGAAGCTCTCTACTCCCCTGACCAGTTTGACGAGAAAGGGGACGAGGTTCGTTTGGACCGAGCAGTGTCAGCAGAGTTTCGAGGAACTGAAGAGAAGATTGATCTCAGCACCTATTCTTGCACTGCCGGTTATGGGAGAGGGCTTCGTGATCTACAGTGACGCCTCGCACAGCGGTCTGGGTTGCGTCTTGATGCAGCATGGTAGGGTAATTGCCTATGCTTCGCGGCAATTAAAGGATTACGAGAAAAATTACCCTACACATGACTTAGAGCTTGCAGCTGTGGTTTTTGCACTGAAGCTGTGGCGGCATTACCTCTATGGGGAGCATTGTGAGATCTATACAGATCATAAGAGTTTAAAGTATCTGTTCACCCAAAAGGAGCTGAACCTTAGGCAACGCCGGTGGTTGGAGCTGTTAAAGGATTACGATCTGAGTATCCTTTATCACCCCGGCAAGGCCAATGTGGTGGCAGATGCTCTGAGCCGGAGGTCAGTGCATAGCTTGAGTTTGATGATTACCCAGCAGGCACAGCTGTTAGAGCAGATGAGGCGACTTCAGATTGAGGTAGTATCCCCTGGGGTCTCTGCGAGACTTATGACTATGGTCTTGCAGCCCACTCTGCTGGACAGGATCAGGGAGACGCAGAGTGAGGACCCCCACTTGGAGAGGATCAGGGCACAGGTTCAGATAGATCAGAGAGGGGATTTCTCAGTGGACAGCTCGGGAGTACTACGGTACAGGGACCGAGTTTGTGTGCCATCGGACTTGGAGATTAGAGATCAGATATTGAGAGAGGCCCATTATACACCTTATACCATCTATCCTGGAGGTACTAAGATGTATAAGGACCTTAAGGCACACTTTTGGTGGTCGGGGATGAAGCGGGATATTGGAAGGTTTGTTGCTCAGTGCTTAACTTGCCAGCAAGTGAAGGCAGAGCATCGTGTTCCTGCTGGCAAGTTGCAGAGCCTTCCAATTCCCGAATGGAAGTGGGACCACATCACCATGGATTTTGTGACTGGGCTACCGAGATCGCACAGTGGAGCCGACGCAGTCTAGGTGATTGTTGATAGACTTACCAAGTCGGCTCATTTCCTGCCTGTACAGATGACTTGGTCCTTGGAGCGCCTGGCACAGTTATATTTGGATGAGATCGTGAGGCTGCACGGAGTACCAGCATCCATTGTTTCAGATCGAGACCCGAGGTTCGTGTCACGGTTTTGGGGGAGCTTACAGTCAGCCATGGGTACTCAGCTTAGATTCAGCACGGCTTTCCACCCACAGACAGATGGTCAGTCGGAGCGCACCATTCAGACTCTTGAGGATATGTTGCGTGCGTGCGTCATGGATTTTGGAGGAGGCTGGCACCGACACCTACCCCTGGTTGAGTTCGCGTACAACAACAGCTTTCAAGCGAGCATTCAGATGGCTCCGTTTGAGGCGTTGTACGGACGCAAGTGTCGGTCGCCCCTATACTGGAGCGATGTGGGTGAGAGGAGGACGCTGGGGCCAGATTTACTGCTGGAGGCGGAAGAGAAGGTGCGAGTTGTACGTCGGCACTTGGAGACGGCCCAGAGTCGCCAGAAGAGTTATGCGGATGTTCGGCGGCGAGACCTTGAGTTCCAGGTTGGTGATCACGTCTTTTTGAAGGTCTCGCCCTCGAAGGGGGGTCCGGAGGTTTGGAGTGCGTGGGAAGCTTAGTCCCCGCTTCATTGGACCCTTTGAGGTGCTTGAGAGGGTAGGCCCTGTGGCTTACAGAGTTGCTCTACCTCCCCGCTTGGCTGGTATTCATGATGTCTTCCATGTTTCGGCCTTGAGGAGATATATGTTCGACCCGTCTCATGTCATTGACTTCGCATCCTTGGATATCGGCGAGGACTTGGTTTACGAGGAGCGCCCGTTGCGGATTCTGGCTCGTGAGGTGAGGGAATTGCGCAACCGGGCAATACCTTATGTGAAGATCCTTTGGAGCAACCACGAGGAGTGAGAGGCTACCTGGGAGCTTGAGACGGTGATGCGAGATGCCTACCCTTTTCTGTTCGAGACTTCTGGCTGAGGTACGCTTGTTTTTGCTCTGTTTCGTTTCGAGGACGAAACTTTCTTTTAGTGGGGGAGGATGTAGTGGCCCTAGTTCCCATGCAGTGTTTTTCCGATGAATCCACTGTTGGAACACCTAGTATTGGTGTATTTGGGCCACAGTGCATCAATAGGATGCTACTGATGGACCCTGTGTGATTTTACTTGCTGTATTAGCCTTCGGCTGGGTTTGCCAAAATTTCTATAAGGATTTAGGCCAAACAGAGGTCGTAGATGGATTCAGCACGGAAAAACGCTTGAAAACGACTATTTATTTGCTTATTTTGGAGTCCGGATGCCCAAAAACGGACACCCGGAAGTTTTTAGTGGAAAATGGTGCATGGGAGGGGCCGTAGACCGCCGGGATGCCACGTGGCGGCCTGTCATTGGCCGGTTCAGGATGCGCGGTCCACAGAGCTGCGCGGCGGGGTGCACAGACCCGGCGCATGGACACGTGGCACCGCCTGATTGGCGGGCCCAGGGCGCGCGGTCTATCGGATGGAGCGCGGCGGTGCATGGACCAGGCGGGGGACACGTGGCAGTCACCGGTTGGTCGGTGCACGCGGCGCGGTCCACGGAATTGCTGGGGAAGGCGTGGACCGGGTGCATGGGACACGTGTCACGCCCTGATTGGCGGGTGCATCGTGCGCGGTGCACCGGGCGCGCGGCAGGTACCTCAGGCCGCGTGCGCACGTGTGACCCACGTCGCGCTGCCGGGCGGGCAGCGGGTCAACCGGGCGGGACACGTGGCGCCCGCTCATTGGCGGGCGCCACCGCCTTACTGTGCCCAGTGTGTGGACACGTGGCGGTCACCGAGCGGCCTTGCATCGCTGTTCGCTGTTCGGCGGGACACGTGGCGGCTCCTGAGTGGCCCTGCACCGGTGTTTGCTGTTCGGTGGACACGTGGCAGCACCAGGGCGTTTCGGGCGTGAACAGTGTTGGGCCCGGGCCCAACACTGTAGGCGCCCGAAACTTTTCGGGCGCCCGAAAGTTGGGCCCGAGCCCATTTAACTTGTTTTTTTTTTTTGGGCCTTTTTCTTTGGAGCCTATAAATAGGCCACCTTGGGCCGAGCTTTTCACCCCTTTTTTCGTGGGAATTGGCCCTTGAGCCTTTTATGAAAGATTTTCCTCTCCCTCTTGTCAATATTCTGGTGAAGTTTCAGATTTTCTGGAAGCCGCTACGATAGTGTTTTCTGCCTCGTAGTGCGGAGCGACAGTATACTGTTGGAGGCCCGTTTTCGTCGCAGTTTACTCTGGGAGACCTGCAGAGCTACCCCGACCTCATCTTTGGGCGATTTCTTCGACAGAAGTTGCACGAGAGGTACATCTACGTTTTCTGTGTTGACCATATTTCCCAGAAATGAGCTTTTATAATGGTTTGGGGTACATTTTTACACCTCTTTGCTACAGTTTGGAATCCTGACAGCAGTAACTTCGCAGAATTTTATCTTCGCATCTGGATATCGGATTTTGACGATTCAAGAGCCTATCGACATCTACACTTCGCGAGGATCGTCGTGATATTTTTATTGGAATTTCTGGAAAATTATTTTCAGGTGAAATTCTCGTGTGAACAGTAACCTTGTTTGCAGGTTTTGGAATAGTAATTGTTGTGTGTGATTAGTGTATAATTGAGATATGTTGTTGTACCCAGGACTGTAAGAGCACTTTTTTTGTGCTCTTTGCTCTGTGGATCTGGGAAATTGTCGATTTCTGGACTGTTTATCTGTGCCGTCCCGGACAGTTAGCGTGTTCAGGTGGGTTATCCTGCTTTCAATATCTATGGACTGCACTCTAATTCTGCAATTATAAATGCATGCATGTTAGTATTTGAACTGATTTAATCCGTGCAAACTGTATGTTAGTACCCACAGTTGATAATTGCTAAATTTGATAATCTTATTGGAACTCTTGCAACATGTGAATCATTTTAATCTGAGTACTTGTCTTAGCACATCTATTATGCATTGTACATCATACTCAGACGACCACAGTTAGATTTATGCATTGCTTTAGGTCTCCCACTTTGCTTGTTACACTTGTCACTCTGGACATAGTAGTTTTCCCCTGAGTCATGGGTTGGGAGGTCTAGTAGCTGTGGATGCATTGTACTCGCGTCTGGGGACCGAGTAGAGTTGGTAGCAGTCTGTAGATTGTTTATCATTGAGATAGTGACATGTTGGATCTGGGATCTTTGGGAGATGATCATAGAGACAGTGTGGATTCTTAGTTAGTGAGTGAGACAGAGATTGGATCATAGCCTGCAGGAGCCATACTTGAGATCGACAGAGATGCGCGGATACTTTGCTCGGTGGGGTCGCTACCCACGAGTGCCACTCCGGAGTTGGGCTTGCTACTTCTATCGCGGCTTGTCGATGTTGGTGTCCCTCTGGCTGAGCCAGTTTTGGCAGTCATGGACATCGTCCCTCTGGCTGAGCCAGTTTTGGCAGCTACGGACATACCTACAGCAGTAGGTAGGCGCAGGTTTGCCTGGACCGTTGAGGCAGTCAGTCTGGATTGGGTGTTTTGAGTCGAGTAGCTGTAGAGACATGTTGATCAGCGGTCCTTTTCCTTGAGCATTTGGTTAGAGGCATAGTAGCAGTAGATGTTTTACTTTCCAGCTTTTCTATACTGCATTTCCCTTTTGTTGCTTTATGCCTCTTGTAGACTTAGTGGGCAGGCCGTCGGGCTTGTTGGCGGCACCCACTGAGAACTACTGTGGGAGGTAGTTCTCACACCCGTTGTGGTGTCTTTTTCCCCAGGGACTTCAGCTCCAGTTCCTGCGGTGCCTGTTGCTAATCCAGCTCCTACAGACCGAGGTAAGGGAATCGCGAGATAGATCCCTTTTCCCCTTTCATCATCAGCGAGAGATAGAGGTACCTGGTGATACTTTTGGTTGTGTCTATGTTTGAGAGATCTTGTAGTGAGGGATCGAGTTGTACTCTTTTATCTTTCTTTTGAGAGACTCCTGTATTCAGGTGAGGACTTTATGTATATTTTTGGGAGAGATTGTTTTATTTCTTGTAGTTAGTTAGCTTTCCTTATCGCTCTGATATCTGTTAGCATAGTTGATCTATTTTTGCAGGTTAGACGTTACGTCTCTACAGGGCTTCCTGTAGGGGCGGCGGATCTGTTGGCGAGCCCGGGGTACAGTACCGACCCCGGGGCGTGACACTTGAGGTCATGGCCAACTCCTTTTATCAGGAACAGGGTGGAATTATGGGGCATAAGCATTACGGTAATAGTCACATGTATACCATTCAGAATATAAACAATAGTAGTCAATGTTAATATGACCATTACTGCAAATAGTTAAAAGATGTGAGAATGGCAATCTAGTTAATTCAAATTGTCGGCACGAACATGTTGAGCTTCTCCCATCAAGAAGCACCTCATACATTTCATCTCCGGTAGTAACTTGAAATTCTTTTAGGCTGTATCGATATACAACATGTCCTCTAGCGAGTGTCATATATTGTCTAACTAGGGCTTCTTGTTTTGGTGCCAATATTGTAGAGTATGTCTCACCCTTTTCACGACGCTTTAGAAAATAACTGTTCACCTTATAAAATGTAGCTATCACAAATGTCGTAATAGGCAAACCAAGTACACCTTTAAGCACTCCATTTAAACTCTCTGACCGATTGGTCACCATTACCCCAAAACGCCGACCTCCATCAAATGCCTTCGCCCAATATTCCCTTTCTCCTTGAAGCTCGTGCACCCACTGCCAAGCTTCTGGATTCAGCTCTTTCAATTGATCCTTTTGCTCATAATATTCTCTTACAGTTGCAGCACATCCTATGACCGTATAAAATTTATTGAGCAAATTTTTATTTTTAAACCCCGCTTTTTTCATATTAGCTTTCAAATGGCGGAGGCACCAACAGTGAGTATGACCATCGGCTCTCGGAAACTCCTCAGCAATAATCTCTTTTAACCCAGGGAAGCGATATGAAATCAGACAAATAAATCGATCACCTGTCACAAAGAACTTTAAATGACGTAAAAACCAACGCCAACTAACCGCATTCTCTCCCTCACAAATAGCAAAAGCTAACGGGTACAATCCATTATTTGCATCTACACCCGTTGCAATCAATGCATGCCCCTGATACTTTCCATACATATGAGTTTCATCGATGCTCAACAATGGTAAGCAAGAAGAGAACCGGGTAAATGACGGCCCAAATGCCCAAAATAAGTGTCCAAATTGCCTAACCCCATCTTGCAGGGTCCTGTTATCGAGACGCCATTTAGTTCCCAGGTTCGCGTGTTGTAGTACGGATAAAAAGCGACCAACATCGGTGTACGATTCCTCCCAACCACCGTAAATGATATGTAATTCTTTATTTCTGGCCTGCCACGCCTTCGAATATGGTATCGACACGTGTAATTCAGAACACATCTTTTCTTGTATTTCCGCTGACGTCAAAAGAAAGTTTGACTCTCAATGATGGAAGAATGTGTGTACATATAAGAGATGAAGTACAATTTCGATGGGCAGTGTTAAGCACCGGAAGTAAACAGGTATATTGCCCGGCATATGTTTTGACTCTAAAATAATTCGCATTCTTTAGTATCGAAGCATATAATCTCCAAGGACACGAGTCAATCATGCATCTCACTGTATAAGCTTTTGTGGTCGACTTTAACACTTCATTTGCACGTTATGAGAAATATGTCATTCCTCAAGAGTATGCAGTAAACTTGATTTATCACGGAACACACGCCGAACCCATGATCCATCAACAGTAGGAGGGGACTCTTCAATTTGCGCACGATCGAATTCAGTGTGATCAATTTCATACTGGTCCATCCATTCGGCATCATCTACAAACTGCTTTGGATGTTCTATGAACTCGACACCTTCATCTGGATCATCTACATATTCATTATTGGCGGTTGGATCAGCGACATCAGTGTATATGATATCTGCAAGGACCCCCAGTCCGCCGTCATGATCCGCATCACTGTAGTGAACATCCGCCATATTATCATCATCCTCATGATCAGTATTATTTTGTTCTTTAGCTATTTCTTGTTGCACCTCCGTCTGAGTCTGATTTTGTATCCTCTCAAACTCGGTTTCCGCATGATAGGATCCAAAGTCATGTACATCTCCCATCAGATAGGATCCAAAGTCATGCACATTGTGAGAAGTCAGATTTCTGTATTTATTTTTCATTATTAATCACTCACTACCTAATGATATACAAAAATTATATGATGAAAATAATTATAATGTATACTAACCCATATTCGTATGTATCGTTTTGTTGTCCACCAAGTGGAACGTGCGATCTGGATGTCGTGGCACGGTCACTAGTACGTAGGAGACGCGGAGGACCGACAACTACATTTGGAACTCCGTACTCTCTGCAATTGAATAATGAATCAATTTAAACATTTGTTATAACTAAATAATTATATAAAGCCACAATTTGTAATACTAACCTAGATGTATTTGCTCCACCTCCGATGTCATCACGAAATAGTTCTCTTTCGGCCATAGGGGATAATACATCTACGTCTAATTCACTATTTAATATTCTTAAAAAATAACCGTGAGATGCAACCATCTGCTTCTCAATGTAGATTATTAAATATGAACAATTTCGAGATAATGCCATCATACCACACAATGAGTCATCATCCGTAATTTCGATCACATCATATTGATTTACCCCCATTGGATATCGAACTTTAATAATTAGATGATACTCATCTCTTCTTATGTCGGTAATTCTATACAATTTTCTCTCGAAATCCCTAAATATAACATCCATTGAGATGCCACTTAATTTCTTATGACCTCCAATATACTGTGGATTATAATCTTGCATAACAAGCTGTCCATTCCAGTGAACACTTATAGCCACATAATTATTAGCCATCCTAATTTTTTTAAAAAAATATTCACAAAATAAATACAAAAAAAGTTAATATCGTATGATAATCAGATATTATATAATGCATCTAATTATATAATATATTTTTTAGGTTAGTAACTGCCTGAATTAAACTAATTAAACTACTAATTTGTATTTTAACCAAATCAATTAACAAACAACTAATTTCATAAACTATATAATTAAACTACTAATTTGTATTTTAAACAAACTTGATGGTTCATCTGCAAACAAAGTGTATTAGCTAAGTTGCAATCATTATTTTCTTTCTAGGTAATTTGTATTTTTAGGTGAGTATTAGAGATCCCTCCCTTCTATACTTTCAAATCCCACCACCAAGTTGTAGCCTTTTTGGGCTATAAAAATTATATTCTTGAAAAATAGTTGGCATTTTAAGATGATAGAACAATCATTGACTACACTTCATACTAAAAGTGCTTCTAAGTTCAAGTAAACATAACACAATTTATATCCCAAAATTGCTGCCCATTGGGCCAAGTCCAACAAAAATGCTGCCAAATAAAGACAACTCAATCAACTTTTTTGTTAACTATGTACTATGGCAATAGAAATGCTTGTTTCATTTTTTCTATTACCAAATTGATCATTTCAATATGATTTACTTACCATAAAGTAAACATGTGGTATGTTGAGAATAGTTACTTTTCGAGTAACATAAACAATACTATGCGACTCCTGTACAGAATGGACAAACTTAATATCAATAGCCAACAAATGATGCATTATGATACCTTCACTTTGATAATTACTCGATCAAAAGAGGAAAATAAACAGCCACGATAAAGGCCTTATTACAAACCAATTAACAAACAACTAATTTTCTAAACTATATAATAATTTTTTTATATAATTCAAATAATAAGGTTAATTAATTTTCTAAATCCTAAACACAATAAATTAAACTACGAAATAATAGTGTAGGGAAAAATGTATCTGAACTACTAGAGAGGGTGTGATGTTAGCTTGTAAGGAGTAGGGAGAGGGTGAGCTCGAGCTCAAAATACGCAATGGGAGCTTGCTGCAGGAGAGAGAGATGGAGCTCAGTGGAGGTGTGCATTGAGAGAAAGAGGGAGAGAGAGAGAGAGTGCAGTGTGTGAGAGAGAGAGAGAGAGCTCGTGTGCAGGTTGGGAGAGCGGCCTACGAGAAGAAGAAGGAGAAGCGTACGGATTCGGATCGGGCGGGCTAGGATTAAACATTATAAAAGCGGTGAATGATTCACCGCATTCACCGCTTTTAAAAGCGGTGAATGGTTCACCCTTTTTAAAAGCGGTGAATGGCGGTGAATCATTCACGGCTTTACTATGACTTAAAAGTCTTGTAAAACCTATGAATGCGGTGAATGGTTCAAGCGGTGAATTATTCACCGCTTAAGATTATTTTTGTAAAAAAAAAAAATTCAGAGGATTATTTTTATAATTATAAAAATTTATAAGATTATTTCTAATTTTTTTTTTTTACCGTGTCTAAATATGGAGAATCATTTACCGCGTTCAATTTAAAAACTCAGCGCTTACGTGGTACTTGCGTGGGCGCTCACATGATAAAAATAGAATCAATTTTACAAATATAAATTTAAAAAAATACTATTTAGAAATAAAAATTAATAAAAAAAATAATTAATGTTGAAGAAGTAAGAAAATAAAAGAGAAAGGAAAAGAATTTAAAAATAGAAGTATTTTTATCACTTTTTAAAAACTCGGTCTCAATCCTAAAAGGGTGGCCGTATTATATAAAAACATAAATCAAAATTTGCAAAAATATGAAATCAAAGAAAATTTTATACAGGCCATAAACTTTCCAAAAAATTAAAGAAAAATAGCAGCACCAAAATGCAGCACTGTTCCAAAATGCCGTTTCCATTTTGAAAACGGAGCGCATCAAACCCCACTTCCCCCCACCGCCGAACCCCTTCCGTCTCTCTATCTCTCTCTCTTCCCTCCGATCTAGGGTTTTCACCCGTGTTCCATGGCGGTAGCGATCAGCCACTCTGACCGCGACGATCCCCTCTTCGACCTCTCTTCCCTCTCTCTCCTCCCTCGCACGCTCGGAGCCGCAATCCAGGCCGAACCCTCGTCCTCGGTGCCCCACGATGCGGGGTTGTTCCAAAATCTCCTCAAATCCGTGGTACATTACTGAGATCCCTCTTCGTACAGCTTCTACTTCTAAACAAACCCTTCTTCGATCCTTTTCCTTTGTTTAGATCTATCTTAGGATGTTATTTTGTGAGGAATCGATTTGATTTGTTTGGCAAAGCATTCTCTAGTTTGAGGGACCTGTTGTAGAAGTTTTTCACCTGATTTTTGTGAAACTGGGTGTTGATATCAGATTATTGTTCGCGAGTTATTATTGATTTACATTGCCCTTGGTTCTCTAATTTTAGTGTTGTGAACTTTGTTCATTTGTTGTTACATTTGGTTCCAATATTAAGTCTCCGTGCGTGTTGTTAATTGGTTGCTTTACTTCAGTAGCTTTCTTTGTTAGTTTATGTAATCTTAGGCCTCGGTTGCTACAGCTGCCTTTTTGTATTTTTAAACACAAATTCTATGCAATGGAGTCTTGCTATCAGCAAATTGCTGGCAATTTGCATGAGGTAAAACTTGGTAATAACTTTTCTTTTGCTTCTCTATTTTATTTTCAAAAAGACACCATTTCGTGTCTAGCCTGGGATAATTAGAAAAGTCCGCCTGCTGGTGCTTCACATAGAATTTGTCTTTGAAAACAATTAACATTGACAACAGTGATAAACAAGGCCTTATTGTTGGATTGTTGTTTTTTCTATTAAGTAGTTGAATCAAGTAGTTGAATCAGTTGAGTCATAGGAATGTTTGCGAGCATGTTATACTGAAGGCCCCTTTAAACTAAAAAATAGAGTACATTTCAAGATATTTGTATCAAAGCTCAAAGATGATAAAGGAGGAGTTCAATTGTAATCACATCCTTATAAGGCTAGCGAACTAGCGAAAAAGAAAAAAATATTTTCAGCTTTTAACAAGTAAAGTGCCTTGAGTTAGTTTATTATCGTTGGTTCAACTAAGAAGTATGATTGTTTTATCAATACAAAGTAGGCACATGGTCTGTTATTCTCAGAGGCTTAAAATAGCTACTCAGTAATTAGGAAGCTTTTTAAAACTGATGATGATCTGAACAATGAGGTATAGGTTGGCTGAAAGGTTAGCTTGTTTCATATTGAATTACTGATTTTCTCCATATGTTAGCTGGAGTAATTATGAAGTTTTGCTGCGGATGCTATTAAATTATCCTAGTGCAGAAAATTAGTGCAATATTCAGTGCGATACAATGTTCCAAAAGGTGATATGTGATATTCATGCGAGTATCTATCGCATAGCACATATGTGGTATGCCGGCGCATACGCAGATGCCTATGCGATCCATTTATTAAAATGTTAATAAAATATCTGTGGGTGTTAAAAATATATATAAATATTTTCTAACAAAGCTCAATAGCAAAAGTAAAAATTTAGAATTCATAAATTTAAATAATTAATTTCAAGTAAATGACCTCATATGCACACATGTATCACTAAACTAATAATTAGTAATTTACTCTTAATTATTAAATAGAAAAATAAACAGAATTTCGATGCAAAATCATAAAAAATGTCAAACAATAATCAATGTTATGAAAAGTGGTATGCCTAACTTTACGAAAATAATACATTTTTTAATAAGTTGTCACTCACATCTTTTGAGTGGCCAACACTTAAGAAAAATAACACCTAACAATTACAAAATTATTCATTACTATTTATAACATAATTATTAGATTGATTAGGAATAATACCTACTAAAATAAGAAGAGAGATAGTTAGGTTATATTTACATAAAGATATTTGTATTTATATGGATTATTATTAATTAAACTTGTATGAAAATAATCATATGTATATGTATAATTATTAATCAAACAATCTCATTCAACATTGTATTTCAATCCTACCTTAAAAAAAAAACTGTACTATATATATAGCTACATATGCGGCCGCCTGCTGCATATGCAGTGCATATGGGCCGCATATGAGATTCGATTGCATTATGCACCGCATATTACATATGTACTATGCAGTGTGGTTTATGGTCCAAATCACATATGTGGCCGCATGGACCACTTTTTGGAATATTGGTGCAATATTCTGAAGTACACAATTATAGTAGCCATTAGTACAGAAAGACTTAGATTGGTAGGGACTTCTGTAGGGGCAGAAATAATGCCGATATAGTATTGGCTTGGCAGACATGCCATATTGTTGGTGCTGCTCAACTTTGGCATTTTTCTCTTTTTAAACTATGTGAGGAATAATGTAAATTCTTTAACTTCATTGTCTTTGTATATGAATGATTAAATTTGATGAAATTAAAAGTGAATTTTAAAGAATTGACTACCTCATTCGTAACCCTGTATTTTTTCAAGTCAAGTATGTTAAACTTGATGCTTGATTTGCTAAAATTCGTGAAAAATCGTGGTCAATTTTTTCAAATCTTCTAATCATTGTGCTAACTTATTAATAGAGTACATATGGTAACATGATAACTCATTTGAACCTTTGGAGTGCACATTGTTTCTTTTTTTCTTATATTGATAATCTAGTGCCGACACATGGTGGCAGTGGCATGATATTGCAGCATGGCCTCTCATGCTGAGTGTTTGCATGGGCCTCTGCCATGGCAAAGCATTTGTTGGGTGTAAAAAGCAATCACTATATGATCAAGTGCAGAATTGCTTGACTAGCACATTTTTTGCTTACAAGCAAACTTATAAATATACCATCTAATCTTTAAGTTGATTGAATAAAAATATTAAATTCTGCAACTTTTTTTTTTTTTTTTTTTTTTTTTTCTATCCATAACTGTTCAAAAGTAAGTTCAGCATAATATTTCCATCTTTGGATCCAAAACACTTCCTGCCTCAATTTAATGTCTTATCATAGATTCATAATAATGGTTGCCTCCATTCTCACTTTCTTGTGCTAAGTGAATTAAGATTCTTATTCTGCTCATAATTGATTTTTTGTTAAAAAAGGTGGGCAAAAGGGTTAGCACTTAACACATGCTGCAGTGGTGAAAAATATGTTGGTGACCATAATTAGCAAGTAATGAGTTTACAAGTTAGATGAAAAAAATATATGCTTTTCTTTTGTGATTCTTGGAGTAGCGGCATTTTGATGGCTTGTGCCTGATTTGTTAGGCTTTATATACTTGTTTTTAAGCTGTATATGGACTGTTTTCTCATTGTTTGTTCAAGTTGGTTTCTTGGCCCTCAATTCATTACTAGTGCATTCTCCGTAGTTCATTTTATCTCACCCAATTGCCAATGAGTAGAGGAGGATAAGTTTGATGCAAGGATTTCCGTGCCTTGGGCATGGGGTATGCTGGTGTGCCATCTGCACGACACAGCACAGTATCATCATGCAATGAAACTCATTAATTTCACCAAATGTTAGTACAACTATAGATCTATAAAATATACAAAATTTATGTAAGAAAAAAAATGTAAGTCTTTCCACCTCAAAAAAACTCAAAAGAATCATTTTTTCTGATAGTATCGGTACAACCACCCTAGGTTACCTAAAGCACAGATCGATATGATTCATAAAACAGGAATTAGATTGCAGAACACCACTTGCTCTAAAAGATGGTATGATGGGGGTACTCTTCAATGACACATTTTATCAGAATAGAAATCCTTTACTTGAAACACAAAATGTATATAAATAGAACTATCAGATACACACACACGTATGTACATACATATATATTGCTCTCAATATGATTTCGGCAAAGAGTAAAGTGGTTAGGATGGGATCGCTTGCTTTGCCGTTCCAATTCGCTAGTGATCCACGAATTGGATCATGCGTTCCAAATTCCAATTAGAAATTCGAAGGGTGTTTTACGAATTAGCCAATTAGGTAACCAAGCAACCCCCTTCCACGTACTGGCAAGGCGTTGTCACAGTATGGCTCAGTCATCATGGGCAACACAGGCAATCCTTTTGTTGATGTTCGGAGTCATGTTTGCAATAATTTTTTTATTATTATTTGACAAATTATATCTTTGATTATATATGTGCCACATCATCTAAGGCAATCTATTATATTTTTATGTGAGAGCAGGCATTGGAAGGTTCAAAAGACATTTTGGAACAGGCGCGAATGATTGTCCAGAGCTATTCAAACAATAAAAGCATGCATGCAGATGCTGGAGACTTGGCTATAGTTACAAATGGCAAGCTTGATGACCATAAGCGAAGGCCAGCATTGGGCCGTAGACGAGCTCAATTTTCTTTGAAGCCCATCTCAAGGTAATCGACTTGTTAAAATTTTGTACAACACGCCATTTCTCACTTGTGCTAAGTTGCTTGTGTTTTCTTCTTCTTCCACTTTGTATATCTGTTTGGGCATGCTTCTTGTGCAATGTTGGGTGTTCGGGGAAGGAAAGGATTTGTTACTTACATTTACTTTGTCGGATCTGGACATTGAGCATTATGATTTTCATTTCACTTGATGATGTTTGATGAGTAATTGCTGCCATGTCTTTTAATAAATATACTGTAAGAACAGCCCTGAACAATTCTCTCAATTTATATACTGTAAGAACATCTATGAACAGATTGTTTGTCCTAGATGTATACAATTAAAATTTTAAGATTGGCAGGAAAAGACCATCAGTTTGCTCTCTTTTGGTTTTCTGGCATTCTTAATTGTCTCCAGCCAGTTGTAAGCATGTTGAAGTGATTTGATATGTTCCATAGATGTCTTACTATTTACTTCTCTGTTATAAGAACAGTGTTCTACATACTAACATAAACTCTATGTTCTTTTTCTTTGCAGTCTTTCCATGCAAAATGTAGATTTTTCGAGCTTAGATTGCATTGAAGATCCTGAAGAGTACTTTTTGGCCTTTGAGAAGCTTGAAAGTAATCATCTAACGACCTTGGAAAGTGCTCTCTGTTTTTGGTTGTGCTAGTAACAATTAAGAAACATGGAAATTCTGCTATTTTGTTTTGAAATTAGATGCTGAGAAAGAGTTGAAGAGACTGAGGTGTGAGGTTTCCACTGATTTAGAGCAGAATTTACAGTCTACAACTACTCGTCAGCGACGTCCGGGAATACTACGGTATACTTCTTTGCTTGACTATTTGTCCAGTTTTTTCAAGTTATTTAGTCATCCATAAGATATTTCATAAAAAAAGAACAACACGCATAGTAAATTACTATGCTTATTCTTCCTGACTGGAGTTTACTTTTCTTCTAAGTTTCATTTTTAGTATGCACAAATAGTCCCAACTAATGGACTCGGTTATCTTCTTTTATTTACCTTTTCTTGTTTTCGTGAAGTGCTTCTCTCTCTTTTAATTTATAGAAGTATGCTGCTGCTTCTTTTGTATATGGATATCAACTATATGAATCTAGTTATGGAGGTTAAAATGTTAATTACCAGTACTCTTCACTTTTCCATCTTATCGGGCATGGTCTTCGGTCTCTTTTGCCTGTTTCTCCATCCATAAGTTTCTTTACATTGGCAAGTGACTGTCTTTAAAATTATGTAGATGATAATTCTAACAGGGTTACTCTCTATTTTCCACTACTTGTACTGATATTGGATTAGGACTTCATGTTGTGAAGTGTTTCAATGTAATGTAATAATTCATGGTAGTGCTGATTGACATTTCAATGACATGGCGTGCCATAGTAGCACCATTTTTGTTGATATTTGCTACCATTTAGTACCACTTGAGTGGTTCGATCATACGAATGTCAATTATAGTTGCCTAATTGGTTCATACAAATATCAATTGTTGGATCATACAAAATATCAATTGTAGTTACCGAAGATAGTGCTTATCTCATAGAAATCCTTTAACATAGATTAGTTCTAGCATATTCATAACCAAAAAATATGGCATTTGGAAAGCCTAGTGTGATACAAAACCATATTTAGAGAGGGTTCAGTCGAATCATCTTTTATTTATTTAAGTCAATTTCTTGTATTAGGTTTGATTGAGTCATTTAGATTTTATTTGTTTCCTAATTTTTGGAATTATTATTTTTGTTAATTTATTTGGGCAATTGTTTTTAGATTTTTAGAATTTTCTATGTGGAATAAATTTCTAAAAATTAGGGATATTGTTTAGGATTTTTTTAGATATATTTTGATTAAAAAAAAAACTCCAAAATTGTGGGATTTGTTTTAGATTAGGATTATGTTTTGAAGACTATAATCAGCTCTGGTGGCTCTCCTAAAAGGGACAGAGAGCTCATTTACTTGAAAAAAAGAAGAAGCTTGCTCATTTTAAATAGAACGGCTTTCAAACGAACTAGATTGCTTCGCCTTTGCTGGCGTTCATCAATTCTTAGGCTAGAGCCCATGATTATAATGTAAGAGATAAGTTATGATGAAATAAAATTTGGGTTTCGTGTTTTGACTGCGGTCATGGAATCTTCTTCTTTCTCTTGCTGTGTGTGTTGGCAAAGATCTATCTTTCTCAAGGTTTATTCTTCTCTTTTCTACATCTGTTTCTTCTTTTTAAATTTTTTTCTTATCCTTCTTGTCTTTATTCTCTAACCTTTTTAAAATTATTCTGAAATTTTTTGAGAAAGTTTTAAAATTCAATTTTATATAAAATCTGGGCTCATCATTAGCAAGATAGATTAGGGTTTTTCTGATTTGTCCTACATCAGTTTTGGTATCAGAGCGAATTGTTAGGGACTTAGAAAATTTTAGTCTAAGTTCCTAGCCCAAACCGAAGTGGGCTTGTCAAGGTGGCCCAACATCATTTGTGAGAGGCGAAGAGACATTGTGGGAGGTAAAGAGACTTGCAACCACCACCATTAATGTCAAGGGAATGCCAAGAGTCATGCCAACCCACAAGGTTATAAATGTAGGCTTAGTGGGTGAGTTGTACATAAGCCTATAAATAGGAGAGTTGGCTAAGGCCAATTCAACAAGAGAGAGTTGTATATTGTAGTGTTATTTTCTAAGTAAAGAGAGTACTTAGTTTTTTCTGCGGAACCACTACTCCTTTCTCTTTTCTCTACTTTTGCATTTAGTCGTAGGGCGCGAAGGTCCGGGCTAGCAAACAGAGAGCAAGGCTTGCCCTTTTCGAGCAGGAAGGCGGGCGCCGCATGAACTTTTGCTAGGCGGAAAGCTTAAGTCCGTGACAGAATCCTGCCATTATTTTTGTTTTTCTTAATTTATCACCATGATTTCTAACTATGAACTTCAAATAAAACTTAGAACTTATCAAAGCTTCCACCAATGTTCAATTGAATAATCTACAGCTTACTATAAACAACCTCGAGACTATTCGGAAATTCTTAAACAAGCGGTTGAAATCAAACAACTTGTCCTAAACTTAATCCTTCACAAACCTCAACTACCCTCAAATTCCCATCCAACAATCGTGTCTTCTACCCCAGTTTCACCCTCGTCATACAATCAACTCCAATCACTTCTAATCCTTCACCATTTCTATCATCTCTATCAATTCAATAGTTTTCTCAACAAATTGCTGAGATGCATGCTATTTCACCTTCATTCGCACTGCCGAACAAATCTTTTCTCTGACAAATTGAGCTTCAAACAATAGTGGGTTACCCTTTGCCACCAGCACGTGATCTTCTGATACAAAATCACAAGTTTGCCAACCCCTTCATCAATGTTTCAACTAAGGAAGTTCATATGCCAAAACTTCAAGATGCTGATCTTCTTTTCTATGAGGTCGTGATCGAGGTGTTGCTAATGAAATTTATTTGACATTCAGGCATCGGACTATACCATATTTGTATTATGGTTTGATACTTCCAACTTCTTCTCTTGATCATGATGATCTCAAGGATAAGATTCTACGCAGCGGAAGTGAATGATACAAAATCATATTCAGAGAGTGTTGGGTTGAGTTATTTTTTATTTATTTAAGTCTATTTCTTGTATTAGGTTTGATTGAGTTGTTTAGATTTTTTTTTTCTAATTTTTGGAATTTTTATTTTAGTTAATTTATTTGGTCAATTGTCTTTAGATTTTTAGGATTTTCTATGTGGAATAAATTTCTAAAAATTATAGGGATATGGTTTAGGTATTTTTTAGATATGTTCGGAGTAGAAAATAATTAAAAAATCGTGGAATTTGTTTTAGATTAGCACTATGTTTTGAAGGCTATAAATATAGCCCATAATTGTAATTTAAGAGATGAGTTATCATGAAATACAATTTGGGTTTTGTGTTTTGACTGTGGTTTTGGTATCTTTTTCTTTCTCTTGCTGTGTGCTGGAAAATATCTATCTTTCTCAAAATTTATTCTTCTTTTTTCTTCATTTGTTCCTTCTCTTTTATTTTTTCTCTTATCCTTCTTCTAGTCTTTATTCTATGATCTTTTTAAAATTACTCTGAAATTTTTTGAAAAAATTCTAAAATTTAGTTTTATATAAATCTGGGCTCATCACTAGCAAAGATAGATTGGGGTTTTCTTCATTTGTCCTGTATCGTAGCGCCAAGCACATGAAATAAAATTTGTGCAAGCTTAAGTTGTTTCTTCTCTCTTTTGGATTTTCTGCAGATCTGATTAACAAGAAATGCAAATGCAAATGCTTTATTTTGCTCCCTTAATTGTCTATGAAAGATTTTTTTATCTATCTCCCCTTTGTTCTATATCAGGAAGAAAGCTAGCTATAGGTATGATTACATTGCTAAAGTGGATAGTTTTGGAGCTCTTGGAGTATCACAAGATGAATCTCTTGATGGAAAGGCTTCTAGTTCATCGGAAGCTTTGACTGGCGTTGCTTCAGCTGACATCATACGTGCCAAAGAAATTGACCATCCTGGCTCTTCAGTAAATGACAATCTCTTTGATGTGACAGAAAGAGAAGGTTAAACTGTTTGTTAATCATTGGATAAATGCGAAGGTGCCTTCACCTAATCAGTTGTTCATTGTACAGATTCTGTTGCTGAGAGGGAGAAGAATGTCAATAGTATCCTAGACAATTTACTATCTTCATTCAAGGATTTGGATGAAGATGAAGGGGCAGCTTTATTGAGGAAGAGCTTGCAGATTAAATCAATTAACGTGGGAAAAGTACGCCTTCCAGACTTGCCTAATATTGGATCATTACACACTAAAGCTATGAGAAGCAGCCCCAAAATACCAATATCTTCAACAAATGCAGCTAGGGGTGCACTTGCTGCAATTTCGACCTTGCAGAAACGTATTTCACCAGAAGATCCACGAGCTAATTTATACACGATGTCCCCCAATCCTGATGAAGCATATTGTAATGATTCTTCTCCAAGTATTATGGGCCGAGGCAAGCAATCTCCTTCGCGCCCAAGAGGCCGTGGTAGTAGGGGTCTGACTTCTGGTGATGCCGCTACTTCTATAACGGTAAATGGAGAAAATTCAAGTTTGCTTGGAAAATTGTCTGTTCCCTTTTCTCAGGCAGATAGAGTGATCAATAAGGCCACGACTGAAGAAAAGTTAACAAGTTCCCCATGTACACCTCAGCATAGCACAGAGCATAGCTACAAGGAAGCTGATAATGACAAGTCTATATCTACTGAGCTTGGTGGTCGTGTAGAAGAAGAGGCATGTATATCTGTTGTTAAACTGAAATATGATCTTTAGTTTCCTATTTGTTGCTCAGGTGTTGTTTATTTCAGGTAAATGATATGAAGTTAGATGCTTTAGTCGCTGATCACCCAACTAATGAAGTTGAAGAGCCATCTTTTAGTTATATGAATATTGATGGAACAGAAGGCTTGTCTAGTCCATGCGGCGAAAATGGTGCTCCAGTTAAGGTTACAGGCGAAACTGCTACTAATGATAGCGAACATGGAACTGAAGGTGCTTCCAGAGAGAAGGCAAGTGCCATAGTACTTGTTATCTAAGATTGTAAAAGGAACGTTTCACTTTGAGTTTCTTATCCAACTTACAGGTAAACATTGCTGAACAAGAACCAGTAGCAAACGACGAAGCTTCTAAAGGTTGATACCTTTGGTTTTTTCTCTACTAGCACAATTTGATGTGCTTTTTTCTTTTATACAGTATTGAATAGCCGCTACACAGCCTGGCAAGCACTCTTGCATATAAGAAAATCTTCTTTGTTAGTTCTTCCTGTGCAAGTAGCAAGATGATAGAAAAGGATGTCTGCAAATTATTAGATTAAGCAATGGTAGTAGATGACATCCAAACTTGAACTTCAGGTTTGCTTTTCTACAATATATGCATGATGGATTTTTATTATTGTGCGTGACAATATGACATGTTATAAAAAATGAGTTAATACAATGATGAGCATATATTGTTTTAATTTGGCTTGCAAAGATGCTTCTAGTATTATGTTGCTGGTTGGTAAAGATCAACTCCAAGCAACATAGTATGTATATTCAAAATCTTGCATTGTCATCGCAATGTATTATTATAAATCAGTTAAACTATAAACTCTCTTCTTAAACCTGGAAATTGAGTGGTGTATCAAAGCATTGGACTTGTTTTTTTTTATATTCAGGTGAAATTGATATTACACAACTAGGATCCCGTTTCAAGTCTGCAAGCTGCTTATATAACTTAAATGTATATCACTGGAATTGAAAGAAATGTAATTTTTGGTATCAAGCTGGTCCAAGTCTGAGTAAAGCAGATATATTTTGTTTGAGATTGTGCAAAACATTTTTGAGAGAATATTCAATATTTTGTTTGAGTAATATATATCTAGAGGTAGGTTTGTGTGCTTTTAAAAGCACAGCGGCCTCCGTGCTCCCAAATTGTTTTCAATGTTGGGACTTCCGAATGGACGATCGACTCTGTTAAACTTGATCTAAAGTATCTAAAAGGTCTAGAAAATAAATTTCGTGATTTTTTGATATTATTTCCCTTGTGATCAAAGAGGCTCAAAATTAACAATTTCAATGGTTGTGGTGAGCCATTTGCAAGTTTAATGGTGTAGAAATATCCAAATCACGTAAAATTTTGATAGAAATTTTTTTATGCTATATAAAATAAGATTAATATTTTTGATCTAAAATTTTAGTATCATATCATCATATTTTGTGAGATTTTTATTTTCAGCTGTTGATTTTGTGTCATTTCGATTACTAGGTAAATGATATCGAAAAATCGCAAAATTTATTTTCAAGATATTTCAAATATCTAGATCAAGTCTAACGGAGCCGATCGTCCATTCGGAAGTCTCAACATCGAAAACAACTTTGAAGCACGGAGGCCTCCGTGCTTTTAAAAGCACACAAGTCCTACACTATATATCTATATTAAATATAGGTTGGAGCAAGGATTTGAGCACCCAATGAGCATGATACTATGGTACACTATACAAATCTAGTGCTGAAACATTACACTATTGTTCTGATTTTATATGAAAATAACCTGTTATCTGTCTGCTATTCTATGGTTGCTTCGGTTTCATGCCTTAGCTGCAAAGTATTGCATCATCAGATTATTGAGAGATAGTGACCTAGAAAAGCTATTCCTGACTTTCTCTCATGTTCTGGGCTGGATTTATGTTTTCTGCACTACAAAGCATAGAAGATTGCATGATTTACATGTAGGCAAACAATGGAACATCTTTCCACTGCTGCTTATATATAATGTTTTTGTAGGATCACACCTTTTTTTTTTTTTTTTTTTTTTCTTTTTTTCCTCTCTTTTGGCATCTTGACCATTTGGAAAAGCAAGTCTCTAATTTTATTGGAAGGGCCTCCATTTTCTTCTGTTGCTTTTAATAAGAGATAGTTGGAAAGGGAATTGACAAATAATTAATAGCTGTAGTTTCCCTCTTGATTATTTCAAATATCGGTTCATTGGTTTTCTAATTCATATTATTAGCCTTACAGGAACGGATTCAAACAAATTTTCAACTTCTTAGGCAACAAGAAAAATAATTGACTTGAAGATTTCAGTAGTCTTTGTTCTGAACTCAACAAGAATAAAAGATCACTAAACTTCAGGGGCTTGCCATAGAAGTTACAGCTAGTATATATTTCTAAAATATCAGAATCTGGGAGCACTGTAAAGGAATCTGACTGAGGTCTAGTGGCAAATTTCAGTAAACTGGATTAAATATATTCTGTTGTACAATTTCTGTTCTTCATGCCCTCAATCTGAAAAGTATGTGAAATGGTGTGACTCATTATTGCATCAACTATCAAGATACAACTAGATTAGCATCTTTTGTGCTGCAAGTCTCAAAGAACCCTTATGGTGTGGACCGGCAGGCATTGTAGTTTATGCAGCTAATAGGACAGTATATTTTCATCATGATATTTAAACTTGACTAGGATATAAATTCTCTACAGTCATTCTGTGAATAGTTAAATGTAATACTTGGCCTGAGAATCTTATCACTCAAAACTTGGCTTCGATCGACGTTTAAAAAAACTTTGTTCCATTTAGTTTTCCTTTTTTTGGGTTGGAGTTGTCGTGATTTTCGGGACTTTTTTGATGAATGAAACTTAGGTGAAATAGAATATCAGAAATTGTCATCAATATATCGGACTTTCCTCATTTTGTTAATTGTCTGATTAGACTTACTGCTCATCACTTATGAATTCTTTAATATTTATAGTTTCAAACTTACCTTGCAATAGCTGAACCAAGGATTGTTGTGCCACTGGCACGGGGCATGCCGGTGTGCTGTCAATACGGCATAGCACACTGGTACGCACCCTATTTATATGCTGGCACAGTCGGCATGGGTTACGCTGGCTTATCAGTACAAGCAGTGTGGGCAGCACATGCCGACATTGCAAAACCATGCCGACTAGTATGGCAATCCTTGAGCTGAACCTTTGATTTTTGCCTTGTTACCTATTTTTCCTCTAATGTGATTCTATCATATTTCAACAGATTATTCATGTCATCAAGTGACTGTCCATCAAATGGATGCACAATCAGATAATCCACCTGTTGTCTCAGATGAAAATAATGAGGTTGGTACTTCTATTTCATGAAAAGCTTTCTAGTATTGTTTGGTGAACATGGTTTTTCTTTTATTGCTTATTATAGGGTGATTCAAAATTTGTGGAGACATTTTCTGGTAACCTTAGTCCTAGTTCTGGGAATGAGTTTTCCAATTGCAAATGTTTGCATGCCACTAAAGCTTGAAAAGCACTTTTCCTCCAAGACTAAAACGCTAAAATGACTGTCACTCTAGTGGAGGTTCCCATGGTCATTTTTATGCATTGGAGGAGCAGAGCTCCAAATATATTTTGAAGTATCTTCTAAAGCATTAAAGCAGTTGTGTTTGGAAAACACACTCCTGTCTTGGGCCTTATACTTGAATGTGTTTGTTGAGGCTAGGGGTCTCCTCTATTTTCTTTTCTATTGTATTATTTCTTACTGAACTTTTGGGTTTAGATACGAGTACCTCTGAAATAGTAACCTGTTTACCTATGGGGAGCAACATGTTGAAGTAGCTTTTCAATTAGTTGAATCTTAGAATTTATGTTGTGGGCGATAATATGGCAAGGTAACAAATCTATTTATGTTCTAAAGTAAATATGCAGCATGCTGATAAAATCTTGTGAGGAATTATGGTGGTAGTCATTCCATTCTTTCCCCAAATATGTCAGGAGAATGCATATGGCAAGCCTTACAGCACATGCCTCTTGTCACCACGGCTCCTTGCCATGTTGTACTAATTATGGTTGTCACAGGATGTGTTATGGCCCTTAAAATCTTGGCTATATCTATGCATAATCCATTGATCGTGCGGATGCTTTTGTGTCTGTAGGTCATTTTTTTTTCGAGTTACAGGGATTGACAAGTTCACTTGGTGATAGACTTTTTCCTGAAGTCGGCATTCTTTATGTGCTACAGATGTGCTACTCGGTGCCAAGACTTGTCTTCCCAGTCTTGGCGAGACCCTTTTAATTGTCTTCCTAGTTCCATGGCTTGTCACAAATAGATACTTATCTTTTGTAATAGATACTTACCTATCACTTATTACAAGTGATAGACTTGTCTTCCCGGTCTGGGCAAAACGCTTTAGTTGTCTTCCTAGTTTCATGGCAAACACTTTATTTGTCTTCCTAGTTCCATGGCTTTTCACTAATACATATTTATCTATCACTTGTAATATCTTAACCTGTTTTTCTTGTCTCTTATTTCTATGGTTTACCTATTAGAAGTGATATGGTGAAGGAAAATATTTTGGTCTCTTCTTGAGTTCCTAAGATATACAAAATAACATAGATAGGACATGTTGTGCCTTCTAATATTTTGCAAAGTGTATTTCCTATCTTTTAAGCTGCTTTAAAGGCTCAGGCTAGATTTTGCAAGGTCATGCATTCTCAGGAAGAATACAAGGTATTATCCTCTTGCTGTTTAATGGTATCCTTTTTGTACTGAGTGGTGTTAGGGATTGAATGTAATCTAGTTACAGAAGAAAGTAATTGATGGCTTGTACTATTTTTATTATTATCTAGTGCATTTTTATTATTATTGTGTGTCAATCTCATTTTTGTGACAAGTTCTTTCACTCATTTGCTTTTGTTGCACGAGAATGCTAGTTTCGGCTTCTGTGCATTATTTTATATTATATTTTATCTGTTTATGACCCATAATTTCTCTAATTTATGCTGGGTCTAAGTTCAAGGGTGTTTTAGCTCCAGTGGTCAACTTCATGATATAATATATTTTTGCATCATGTGACTATGGTATGTGTATAACATACATGTTCTAAGCAGGTGGCACATATTGATGCGTCAGATGAGCCTTGGAGCTGTATCTAAAAGTTTGGCTTATAATTGTTTGTGAATGTCGGCATGTTCAATCAATGTGCCGTCTGCTATTTTCCTCATCTGTGTCTTCACCATTTTTTTGCATGGACATATCAAACTAATTACTACATCTGAACTTTTTAATATTGAAAGAATCATTCTTTGGCTGCGTCTGCTTAAAGATGTATAATTTGCTTATTGGCTTTTCTTTGTGTGCTATTATACAGAGTGACAACAAGAAGTTGTTACATAGAGCTTGAGATGATTTGACCAGTGCATTTGCTAATTTGACACCTATGAAGAATTTTTATTTTGCAATTCTGTCAACCCGTGAGTTAGTTTATGCATGGCAAATCACTCTTGCTTTAATCTGTCTCATTCTCCTGTGTTGATACCTTAATCTGTATTGAATGGAGAGATCCTTCAAGTTGATTTGTAGTTTGTGGCAGACCTTTGAAAATACTGATGTTCAAATTGTAGCTGTCTGAGCTTAGTATACTTGATGATTAGTTCATTTTGCAACTTCATTTGATGGGTAGTCTGTTTTTTGCTTTTGCTGCGTGAGGATTTGTGAAGTATCTCATAGAGAGAATAACTATCATTTCTTTTTATGTAATCTGGTCTTGCAGGTGCAGGTTCTCCAGGCAGTTTCTGAAGCATCTCCTAGTATAGGAAGGAAACGAAAAACATCGCAGAGAAAACAAAACAAGGCAAAGTTGAATTCCAGAAGACAAAGTCTTGCAGGTACACTATGGATCACACTAACACAATCCTCTTGATGTGTATAACTTATTTGTGGCTATGCTTGAGTACAGTATTGATATTTTGGTGATTACTGCATGCCTTTTGTTTCATCTTTAGATGCTGGTCTCTTGTGGAAATCTGGTGTAAGGCGAAGCACTAGAGTTAGATCGAGACCTTTGGAGTACTGGCGTGGGGAAAGATTTTTGTATGGACGCATACATGATAGTATGTATCTTATCTTTCTGTAACAATTTTGATTGATTTGGCCTATTTCATTTCTTCGTCATTTCATGAATATATCTATGCGTATGTATATGATGCATGCCCTTAACAGAACTTGTTCTTTATTATGTGCTTCGCATGAATGCTCTCTTTTATGGTTATTTTTAACACATGAAAAACCACACATTGTCATGTACTTGTAAATATGCATTTGCAAATATACATCTTCAAGAGGGGGGAAAAAAGGGGGGGGGGAGTGCAGAGGGAGAAAGGCTTACTGTTACTAGTTTCTTATCTTTGTTAGTATTATTATTCTTGCTACAAATGATCAAATAATTCAAAATTATAATAGTGATGAATAAAGGAATGAAAGGAAGGAAATTGTAGTACAGTTGCAAATTTTATGAAAGTCCAGATGGATTGTTTAACCAATAATGAAACAAAAGAATTTTTTTCTGGTACAAGCTAGAAACATGATTTTAAAATGAGGTTAAACAGGTCTTTCCTAATATCAAAACTTTCCTGAGGGATCATTCAACCATCGTTATCATCTGATCATCTCCTCCTTCCTTCCTTTTCGCCACAATTGCCACGACCACTACTACCACACCATTGTGGCATTATCAATTCTTCATGGAAATAATTAGAACGAAGAGAGAACAGCACTGCCTCTGTTACTTTCCCTCCAATATTCTCTTCCTCTTTTATTGTTGCCACTGCTACAATCATTGGTACTATACCCTTTCGTGCCTATGCCATAACCCCAAGAAAAAAAATAGAAAAGAGAAGACTGCCACTGCCACTGTGATCGTCATCTTCAGTAAAAGTCCTGATGTTTTCAGCACTCTGACACAATACTTTTTCTTCAGTTTTATGGGAATACGTTTGTTGGTTGGGTGTTGTGATAGTTCTTAGGTTTTTATTCTGTTCTCTAAAGCATGCTATCTAGGTCAGAAGTGCAAAGCATCTTCATTGAGTAGGCATTTGGCAAGGGTCCATTTGGTTTGAGGACTAGGTTAACTTTTCTTATTCCTGCCAACTATCCTAGGGATTTTGATCAGTTACTACTAAGGTCATATTTAGTGAGCTCACAAGCTGTTTCTTTTTTTTTTTCTTTTTTCTTTTTTTTGGGAAAATCCCCTGCATAATATCCATGTTGTTATGTTTATACATTGTTCAAATGTCACCACCAAGTTCAGTTCGTATTGGGTCATCTTTGCTGCTGAGCTCGATTTGTTAGCTTGTATCTCCGAATCTTTCCAGTACACTTAAAAGTTTCCTACTCGGACATTTCTTTCGTCAAGTCCCAATCATAGAGGATTGAATGCTAAAGAAGAATAAAAAAGGTCACTCCGCGAGCAGTGGCATGAGCATAAAACTTTGCCGTAAGAGCTTGATCTTTTGTTATGTGTAACTGCTAAATTTGTCAAAACAAGTATCAGTCAAAATTTTTATTTTCATGCTCGACTAATACTTAGTTTTTCAGTATGCTAATGGATTCAGAATTTTAATTATGCTAATAGGCTTGGCAACAGTCATTGGGATCAAATCTTTCTCTCCCGGCAGTGGCGGTAAGGAGTCAGTTCTGAAGGTGAAGTCCTTTGTCTCTGATCAATATGCCGGTCTTGTCGAGCATGCAGCGCTCTATTAAATGATGCTGCTATTCTCAAATGTCTACTACTCGTAGAGAGAATATATACTTGCTTTCTTTACTTGTTATATGGATATATTTGCTGTTCTATTACCTACTATAATCTACTTGGGGCATGATAAGGTGATTCCCCTTGAACAGCTGGATTGCCTCAGTTTGAATTCAATCAACATATTGTAGTCTAGGGATTGGGTCTGTTGAAACCTGTAAGATATGTAAACTGATTAATATGTACTTTTCTTGCCTTTTGTCTTGTTCCCTTTTTGTAATTTTGTTGCCTCATGTCTTCTTCTTCTGCAACTGTGGAGACCTACTCAAGTATAGGACTTTCTGAAATGGATCCCTGAACATAAATTATTTTGATCGGTACTCTCGTTCAACTTTATTTGTTTTGATAGTTCAATCAATTGAATTGTAGATTTTGGCAAATTTATCAACTGCATTAGCTATAGGTTGCTAATTATAAATTAAATCAACACTTCAGCAGCTGACGTTTAGTTAGAGCTGCGAAACTGGAAGGAATTAATCATTAATTTTGCAAAATGCTTGAAAACGAATTAGAGTTCGGGGGAGGGAGCCCGTAAGAAAACTAAAGGGACCTATTTTAAATGGCTTGTAGTTACAAAATGTTATGGCATGGTGCAATGCAACTGCTGCTCCTACTCCAAGAAGCAATATTTTGGCTATTGCTTTTTGTAGCTTTTTCTGGTTGGAAAGGGGAAATGATTACTCCAAAAGCAAAATATCCATTCTAAAACTTTTACTGCAGCAGGAAGTCCCCAGAAGGATATTAGTAAAAAAGTCGTTAGTGCTTATTTGAACAATTTTTAATCAAAAACCATTTCAGGAGAAGCTTTGTCTGAGTTAATCCAAGATCTTGAACGCATAATCAAATGGAGAATGCCCTATATAATCCTTTCTTTGTTCTATGCTTAAGATAAAGATTTATATTATTAAGAAAAAACTTCCTAGGCTAAATATCAAGACGCTCTCTGTGCACTGTGTCAATTATCCTGTAAAATATAAATTATATCAGCTTTAATCTCGCACTTTAGTATTCAGGCTCCCACAGTGAATCAAATTTGATAATTTTAAATGGCTAATATAAGTTGAATTCAAGATGTTGTGAAATCATCTATCACCAAACTGTTGTGAAATCATGAAATTTGATTCATAGAAAGTTCAAATTATTTTTGATTGATTTTAATAATATTGATTGTTAATTTGAATGTCCTATCGTTGTGAAAGTAAACAATCTCTTTTACTTCTAGAGGTATTCTAAATTTAGTAGGTGTTAAAACTGCATGTTATGCATATCATTTGGGTTGCACGGTGCAGCTTGTTAGGATTTTATGATTGTGCTTGCAATTCTGCATTTATAATGTAGAACTTGACTGCCGTGCGTAGCTTTCCAAATTTAATAGGGAGTGTGATTGACCCTAATGCCTTTTGGCTATGTTGATTAAACCCTTGGATTAGGATTTTTTCAGATGATAAATGGCTTAGGATGTTGACTGAAGATCCTGGATCGATCAAAATGCGGTTAATTTTGTCTCCATCGGAAATTCCGATCACGTACAACGGCCTATTATGATGAGTTGTTCCCAGCAATAAATCTTTATCCGTAAAGGTGGTATTAGTCGTGTGGATAAGGTATAGTGCCTCCTTCATATTTGCTTCTGCAAAAAATGTTTGGAATGGTTGTGGATTTTGCAAAGAATAAATTAGTATGTCTCGGAGTTCTTTTGACATAATAAGTGCATCATATACGCTTAACAAAGCCGGCACTTTTCTTAAATGCGCGAGGATATTGTATTCACTTTTAGTCATTCTTGGTTGATTTGAAGAGGTTGGGGCTTCTTCATTTATTTGTATCTCCTTATCTTTGTCTTTTTGTGGAGGGGATTGCCTCTCTGGTAACACTTTTTCTGACTTTAACTGGATTTGAAGGGAATCCTCGGGTTCTTCTTGAATATCGCCATCGATCATTAAGTAGGTTTCAATTTGAAGCTTTTTCGAGCTTTCTATTTGGAGGATCTTTAATTTACACTAAACTCCAAGCAAGTGTGACTTTATCCCGCCCGATTATTTCATTTCATTAGACGGGCCTTGAGTCTTATATAGATCCCGTATGGCATGATTCTTTATGTCTTCTGGTACATGTCGCTTATCATCTGATATTGTGATAACATTACATGTTTTCTTGATGTCTGACTTACCTTTTGGCCCATTCTTGGAATTCTTGTGATGATGGCTAAGGTGCCCACGGGGTGTGCAATGTGGTTCTTCACGTTTTTCATCAACAGATAACACTGATTTAGAAGATTTTTGGGTTGTGTGCTCAGTATGGGATGCACTTATATGATTTTTTAGACCATAGCCCCATTTATAGTGATAGGGACATAACTTTGGTCCTTCTTCAATGGCTAAGGCTTTCCCTCGATTTCTTTGGGACATCTCGGGTGAAGGTCGGCTTGCGACTTCTTTTTCTTTTCTTTCTTGGCTTGAAACACCTTGTACTGGTGTTTCGACTTGCGATTCAAATGCTTGTATCTGTTGAGGGGTAGGTATTATTTTCATTACTTGCTCTACCCTGGCTTCAATCCCAATTAATATGGAAAACATCACGTTCTGTTGTACATTTTAAGTCTAATAATTTTTCGTTGATTTTATCAAAATTGGAGGTCATGACTTCTTGCAAGATGTCGTGCTTTGTCTGACAATTTGGAAAATCATCGTCATTATTTTTGGTTGAGATGACCCTACAAGTTTCGGGCCAAAAAAGCTCCTCATTCTTAAACCCATGAGGCTTCTTTTTATTCTTGGCGTCGTCCAACGCCTTTAATATAAAATCTTGTATCGTCATTAGTAGTCTTTCACTTTGTACATGCTCCTCTATGTATTTTTTAATGTCTCGTTTCTCATGTACGGGCTGAGCAGGTTTCACGAATTTTCGCTTCTCCAGAGTAGGGGGACCGGTTGTTTTCTTAGGAGGAGTCTGAACTTCTGGGTGTAGTGAATTTTTCCAAGTGACTTCAGAAACTGCATTTAAGTACTTTAACAGTTTGCTAGTCTTCTTCGATAAGAAGGTGTTCCAAATTTCGGGGGGGAGGTATGCCCCCTTCTTCTTTGTTTTTATCTTTTATACTCACAAAGTTTGCACTTTCGGTTCGTGGGTTAGTAAGTACCATTTGAGAAAGAGTAATCATGCCAGTCTTGTATTGCTTTTTCAACCAATCCTTAAATAGCCAACAATTCTCAATTAGGTGACTAATCATTCAATGATATAAGTAATAATTTGGGTCATTTGTTTTCCCAACATCTTCTGGCTTTCTCAGTTTCGGCAGTTGAAGACCGCTTTTTAAAGCGTCTATAATTTTTTTTTTTTCACTTTCTCTTTCTTAAAGGGATAAATTTTGTTCTTTCTTTCTCCAAAAGTGGGCCTTTTGAAGTTATTTCCCCCCAATATAAGTTTCGGGGGAACTTGCTCTGTTGTGGTGGTCATAGCATTCTTCTCTTTTTCTACCACATTGGTGTGTGCCACCTTAAAATGTTCGGCTTTTGTTCGACTCTCTTACCCTCTTCTCGTTTGGGTTTGTGGGTTTGGAGGTTCACCAAGGCATGTGGGTCTGCTCTCTCCAATCTAGAAACATTTAATATTAGCTCCTAAAATGTTGTACATTGGGTTGTATATAAAAATAGAGCCATCCAATTATCAACATTACCCATGAGCAATCCAACAGCTTGGGTCTGCTCAATAGGTTGTTCGCACCTGATACTCAAGTTCCGCCACCGTGTAATATACTCCAGCATTGACTCGTCCTTTCTTCTTTTGGTGGCCACCAGGTCAGCTATTGTAATCTTGTCGCTAACCGTGGCGAATTTAGCACTAAAAGCTTCCTCCATATCATCCCATGTTTTAATATATTCATCTTCGAGTGAGTAATACCACTCGAATGCCACTCCCGAAAGGCTTTGAGGGAATTGACGTAAGAGGAGTGGGCCATTGCCCCCAGTATTTCCACATGAGGCTCTGAAATGTGCTAAGTGTTGGTCAGGGTTACCTATCCCATAAAATGTTTTGAATTTAGGGACAATGTATCCATCAGGAAAGGGGATATTATCATATTTCGTAGGATATGGATGCCCCCTGCTTCTTCGTTTTGGAGCCACCTCATTGATTGTTTGTTTAACTTGGAATGATATTAACTCTTGAATTTCCTCCTTTGTCATCACAGGATCGCCTTGGTGGTTTTGCGATTCTACCAGTGCTGATTGTTCAGTAACAGCTTGTGGTACTGGTTGTAGTGTATTATGAGTTGGGTTTTGTTCGTTCGTTGATACATTCGGGTGTGCCTTATCTGGTTGCAGTATAGTTTGGTGTCGTTGATTTTCCAAATTCGACTGTACATTCAGTAATAGTCCCATCACTTCATCCATCTTTTTATAGAGATTAATTATATCTCTATCTTTTTCTTCGACTCATCTTTTCAAGGATGCGATTATGTCATCTTTTGGATCATTGGTAATGAAAACGGGTTCTTCTTCATCGTCCATATCATGTGGTTCGTCAGGTAACGATGTGTCTGTGGGTAATCTTTGAGGATTGGATAACCTTTGCTCACTTGGTCTTGCTACTCCTTTTCCTCTACGAGCGGCAGCTCTGGTAAGCATCTGGTTTAACGTTTCTTGCTCGTCAGGTTGGTCGAGTTCCTAGTGTCCGACCATTCGAACAGTATGGACAACCATATCTTATGTTTTGTTTTGTTCATGTGGATCCTTAGTTATCCGAACAGTTCCTTTCGTATCCATACTTTGTTACGAGATAGTGATAGTTGTTTTTGCGCTCCTGATTTTCTGATCCATCCTTTAATGGCTTTATAAGCCTCATAAATTCTTTTAGAAATATTCTCCTTTTGAAATTCTATTTGATTTTTCTTTGAACTTCCTGGTTGACTAATTTTTGGCATTGGTCGTAAAGCAGCAGTGGTTGCATTCTTCTTCACAAACCCTAACGGAGCAAAGGAGTTGTGGGTTAGAAGTGCGTAGTGAATCATATGGGGTTGTTGAATGTAGTTCTTGCCCCCGATAGCTTTGGATCGACGGCGATTGTTCCTCTTAAAAGAGGTTTGGGTGGGAGGAATAGTAATTATTTTGTCATTAGCAAACGTCAGCCTATCGAATACTAATGCCTTATGCGTTGAGTCCTTCGAAAATATGAGCCTTCCTTCATATACCATCCTTTTGGATGCAGACGTGTAGGCAAGTCGTTCATTTACGGATCGGCGAGGAGGGTTGGGATAACTACATTGGGTCATTTTCCTCGAGGCAGGAGGCGAGGAATGACCATGTCGTGTACATCTTGGGCAGGGGTAACGGGAGTAATCATGCCCTTAGCAGTAGCAACGAAAGTTTGGGCCAAAATCGTTGTCCGAACAGCTTCTGTGATGACGCCAAATTGAATCGAGGCACCGGCCGCCCCAAAAGTTAGGACAGATGCGGGCATGCAGACTCGTGATGTAATATTCGAGAAATTTGAATTCAGAATCAATAAATAAGTCAAGTTCAAAAAGGTTTCAGTGGCCCCCGACGACTGTATAAATTGATACAACGGAAATAGTGGATGACTTAAGGTGAATAGTAACCTTATAGATTTATCAGATTTCCGACCAACGTTGGCCAATCGACCGTTCGAAATCTGAATCCGACGATCCAAATAGTCGATTTGATCGATCTCATCGATCTGAGCGCAATGGCGCAATCGAAATTTACGTTTGACGGCTCTAGAACCTCGAAAAAATATGCCAAACTGTAAATGTCGCAATATAAGATGGATTTACATTTTTTTCTGGACCTAAAATCAACGAACCAAAATCGCTACTCGATAGGTTTCGTCGAGCCGGACATCGTGGCAAAGTCCGTTTTTCAGTTTGACGACTCTAATGCCTCGAAAAATGCAAAAAAAAAGCAAAAAATGCAGTATTTTGCATTAGAGACCCTATATTTCGTGCATCAAAATACGTGCAACTTCACGGTGAGGGACCTTGATGTAAATCACTCAACCTGTGATGGACCCAGCTCATAATATTGAGAGTAGAGGGATCTTTTGGCATATTGTTTCAAATATATATATACATGCATAGGGTTGCAATTGTGAACCCTAACCCAAAAATCCTTGCACCCTGCAGCCACCACGAAGCTCTTTATCTCCCCTGTCTCTCTCCCAAGCAGAGTGTAAATTTGGGATTTTGTCGGGGGCGGTTTGGTCATTTCACATACCCTGCTACCCCAACTACTCATTGAACAGCATTAACTCCTTTCTATCTCTCTCTCTCTCTCTCTTCCATTGAATAACCCCACCCTCCCCTTTCTTTTCTGTTCGAACTAGGGAGAGAAAGAGAGAAAGAAAGAGAGTGAGAGAGCAGCAGCAGCAGGTAGAGTAGCAGCAGCAGCACCCACCTCCCCTTGTGGCTGTGGCCTTGGAGCTTCAAGAAGAGCTTGGGGAACTTGGGGAGAACTCAAAGAAGAGCTCCAACTTTCTCTTTCTTCTTCCTCTTGAGCAAGGAGCACCAAAAGAGGTAAGCCCTAAAGTTTAGGGTTCCATTTTTAGAGTTTTTCATGGGTTCAAAAGTGTGGGAAAACACCACAATGGGGCTTTTTCCACCATTTTAGGGTATTTTTCCTAAGTTAAAGTGTCACGACCCGGGGTCGAAACTGCGACCCTGGCTCGCCAACAGATCCGCCACCTATATGAAAATCCTGCATAGGCGAAGCGTCCAACCTGCAAAGATAAAACTACGGCTAAACAGATATCAGAGCTGTAAAAATAAACTACTGTAAAACTCAAATCCAACCATCTGTACAACTGGAAATAATGATACAATATCCATCTTCCAAAAATGATCATCATACAATAACCTCTGATACAATAACCCAAAACTCAATAGGGAGGTAAACTAAAATAATAATACATCAGTGTACAGGCTCTCAGTACAAGTCAGATTGTAATATCATGACTTTTTTGTGTATCATTTTATCCTCTTGCTAATAAATTACATGTTAGGGAAAATCGAATTATCGAGTTTTCTTAAGTCGACTATCATGCGATGCGGGTATTTTTCTATGATAGAGCTTGAAAAACGATGAATGGCGGTGCAATCGGATCGAAAATTCGACTTACGGATTCTCCGGACTAGGGTTTTGAAGGTCACAATAACTGTAGTGTGCATCGGGATCCGTGCTAAAGATCTGGCATGCTTTTTGAGGAATTGTAGAATTATCTCGTGGGAATAGATATTTATTTTTAATAATAAATATCCGGATGTGGGTTTTTATCGTATGTACCAAGGGAGAAATCAGTTTTCCCAAGAAGAAAAGAGAAAACCCTAGCCGGAGAGAAAAGAGAGAAAAGAGAAAAAAAAGAAAAAAACCCTAACCGGAGGAAGAAGAAAGAGAAAAGGAGAAAGCGGAGGAACCCGATCGTCCCCGATCAACGCGCCGGAGACCGGAGAACGAGATGCCACCATCTACGAGGAGTGGATCCGGATCCTCAGCGCCGCGAAGAATGAGATCGGATCATCGTCCTCGATAGATCGAGGTTAGCGCCGTTATTCTTACGATTTCATCGTTCTAGGGTTTGGCGTTTTTGGGTCTTTCGCGATTCTTGTTTGCTTTTATCGCCGCCGCCGCCGCCGCACCGCACGAGGGCCGCGAAACCCTAGGGTACCGCGCGGCCGCACCGCGTGCGGTGCTGCGCGGGGTTAGTGCCCACGCGGCCGCAACGCGGGCAGCGCCGCGCGGGGTTGGTGCCCGCGCGGCCGCACCGTGTGCAGCGCCGTGCGGGGCTGGCACCCGCACGGCCGCACCGCACGCGGCGCGGGCGCCGCGCGGGGCAGGGACCCGCTCTGCCGCGCGGGGCAAGTGCCCGCGCGGCCACGCCGCGTGGCGCCGGAGCGGGAGCACCACACGCGGCGTGCGCGTGCCGCGCGGGGCTGGTGCCCGCGCGGCCGCCGCATGCGCCGCCTGGGGCTGGTGCCCGCGCGGCCGCGCCGCTTGCGCCGCGCGGGGCTGGCGCCCGCGCGGCCGCCGCATGCGCGCACGGGGCTGGCGCCCGCGCGGCTTCACCACACGCGGCGCGCATGCCGCGCGGGGGGCCGCTTCGTCGTCGCCGTCGTCGTCGCCGCCATCGCGAGTCGTTAGTTCGTTTGTTTGTGCTTTCGGAGTCGTGTTTGCCTTATGAGAGTCGTATCTTACCTGTTATGCCCTGTTGGGGGACTTTCTTTTTGGTCCGGGTGTCGTCCGAAGGTACGAGTCGATTTTCGGAGTTCCGGTCGACGCGATTTGAGGTGGGTACTTTATTATATTTCGGTGTATGGTCGTTCCCATCATATCTTGTGAAAATAAAGTAGATGTATATTTTGTGAACTGTCTAACCCCATTGCATGAGAATCCCGCTCTTTTAACTCTAACTATGGCGACGAATGTCGCGGTGCTTTATTACACGCCGGTTTCGGTATTTATGCTCAGGATTGCTTACACGCACACCGGCGGTCTGGCCATCACACAGGGTGTATTTTTTCGGAAAGATGGTACGTTTACCCGTGTACCCCACAAGGTGTCGTAGTGGGGACCCCTCGCGGATGACTTAAGGTACCGCATAAGCACCGCGGAGGGGTTGGTGGCATCAAAGTACGAGCAAAGTGTACTTTCGCCGGGGGTCTTTAGACCTCCCGGCACATGTTTCGTTTTGATTAAACAGGGGATATGTGATTAATGAGGGGGAAGTGGAATGCTCTGGTGTATCGGTTTGTTCATTACAGTTCTTATAGCATTTTACTTATTTCCATCTACTTTATTTGTCACTGACTACCCACACTGTGACATGTCCGAATAGGGGTGGGAACCGGTGTGGGTTATGTTAAATATGGATCTGAATAGGGGAAAAACCACCTAGAGGGGGGGTGAATAGGTGTAAACAATAAACACACCAAATCTTTGCGTAAAAATAACCCAATGCGGAAAAGTAAATAACACGCAGAGATTTTACATGGAAAACTCCATCACAGGAGTAAAAAACCACGGGACCGATAACACGGCGAAATCCACTAGAATTAAAACACGTACAAGGTGATTTACCGTAAACCTACGACTCAACCTTTTCCATACGCTCCTAGTTGATCTTCTCCGCTCGCTCCACAACGCGCCTCGAATCCACGATTTGCGTCCAACGCCGAATCCACAGCGTCCAACGTCGAATCCACGACGTTAACCGAATCCACGGTCTCCACCAAGTAGTACGTCTCGAATCCACGAACGCACCTCATTTCGAATCCACGAAACGGTAGCACCTTGAGTCCACAAGGCCACGCGAATCCACGCGCCGATTTTTGGCAAAATCGTTGTTTGTTGGTGGTGAAAATCCGCCGAATACTTAGATCAAAGATAGATCGGAAATACCATCTAAGTATTCATTAATTTGATTCTACAAGAGATATGAGCTTTGAAACCCTAGAATCAAATTAATCAATATAGCTGAAGAAACATAGAATAGATCTAGTTTTTCCTTTCTTCTCTATATGTGGATTTTTCTAAGTTTTTTCGGTTTTTTCGTTTATTTTTGGATTCTCAAAACTTAACCCTAAAAGATGAATCAAAGGGTTTATTTATAGGTTAGAAACCTTTGGTAGAGGATAAGAATCAAAAACTACCTTATTTGGAATTTTTCGGGTCGACGTTCCGGACTGGAATAAGTTGGGTCCGGACTATCGTCATTAAACAGAACTTTTCCAGAAAAACATGTTCGGGGTCCGGACTGAAATGTGGGCAGTCCGGACTGTTCATGCGATTTCTGCAGAATCCATGTTCGGGGTCCGGACTGAACCAGGGAAGGTCCGGACTGAAATTCCTCATGAACTAAACTATGTTCGGGGTCCGGACTGGAATGCCCTGATCCGGATCCTGAACATATAACATGTCCAGTTTTTAATTTTTATGCAATTAAAAATCCATCCAAGTGTTTCTATACTATAAGAAGTATTCGGATCACCAAAATTATTTAGTTAAACGTACCTGATCCTTTTGAATTCTTCTTTCTTGAGATTGAGGTATATGATCCAAACATCTTCATCTTCAATCTTCAAGTCTTAACCACTTTCACGAAATACGCCAATACAAATTCCTTAACAATCTCCCCCTTTGGCGATTTCGTGACAAAACAAAATCCACTCAAAGAAATTCAAAAAGATATATTTGTTGTTATCACCATACAACAAAAATTTACAATTAAGATCCAAATAAAAATGAATACATGAGATAAACTCCTAAAATAGACTCTAGACTTAGACGTTTGTACTCTCTGCAAAAGAAATAATTCTTGACAAAAGAAATCGTTAGATACCTCAAGAATTTAACATTCAAACATCAAACAGAGAGATAGAGTTTATACTCACCATGACATTTATAAAATCAGATATGTATTGAGATAAGCAATCAAAGCAATTCATATATCATCTAAGCATTAAATTTCAAATGTCATAAGTATGTTAGTCATCAAACAACTTGTTAGTAATATTACATGCCCAAATAGTTAGTCGAATAGTTAGTCGGGGCATGCATTACAGCTTACCTTTCTTACCTTCAAGGTTCAAGGTTTCCAAAGTTTAAAGTTCCAAAGTTGTTTGCAACACATTGTCCAAAGTTCTCACAAACACATTGTCACATTTGTCCATATGTCTCTCTCCCCCTTTTTGTCACTGAAGTTAGCCAAAATTACAAAAATTAAGGGAGTCAAAGTTCAAAAATTGTAAGAACTAAAACTAAAATCCTGCAAAACAGAAAGATGATTAGAACAACACAAGTTCACTCTAGATCTGACTTGTCCGAGCTGCTACAGTCCAATTTGTGTAAAATTCCCTTGAGCAGTCTTGTGATTCTTGAACATTTTCTTTTCATCTGTCGTTGCTCAGAAGTGATACACTGTATATCAATTAACATTCTTTCTTGTTCCACAAACAATCTCCTCTGTTCTTGTTGGATGGAGGACATAGATGGATCATTCTCTGTCGTGGCTTTCCTAGAGGTCGAAGGAGGTGGTGAGAATGCAGATGGTGCATTTCTACCTTCAATCCATGAAGATTATCTAGGAAGAGATTGTGACCTGGCAAAAGGTTCATTAATATGAATTCCACTGCCCCTTGGATTCTTTCGCCTCGTATACTGCTTGGTCGTTGAGCAAGACTTCATAAGCTTTTTGTTCTTTAAGTAAAACATGTCTTCTTTATCAACAACCTGTCGTATTTCTTTACAAATTTCGTCCCAATCTTCTTCGTCTGATTCTGAATCATTTTGAAGAACATTCTTTGTCTCTTCCTGATTTGTTCTATCTTGCTCTTTTTTAATTGACGCTCGTGTCCCTACCATGGCTGCAATGAGCACTAGTATCCATCTGAAAACCATCGCTGCTAGTGCGTTTCAAAATAAAGAACCTGCGAGCAAGATTCAAGAACACGAAAAATTGTTTAATTTTCAAAAATTTGAAACATTGTACCCAAACAATCATCATCATGAACAGAGACTAGGAATCAAGTTAGTTTTGCAAAAAGAATTTTAAAAATAGATCAATTCCATGATTTTCAAAAATTCTCATAATATGCCATAAAACCGAATTTTTAGAAATCGAAGCTCAAAAATCCGTTAATCAAGAGAATACAAGGCATACAAACAAAACTAATCTATCCAGAGTTCTTATTTCAAAAGAAATTTGACCAAAAACCGTTTAAAAATGAAAAAGAGACATGAATTTCATTCACGTTTTGAAGAACAGAGCAAAAACAGTGAATATAACCCGAGTTTTGATCAAAGAACTTACTTGAAATCGAAAGAACTTGAGTTAGGAAGAGTCCAAATCTGTTGGAGTTTAGAGAGAGAAACTCTAGGATGCTTGAAACAAAGTTTAGAGGTAAAAAGAAATCAAATAATCCTTCGTTTCAATTAAAACCTAGCCGCGGTCCGGATCAGATCAAGAATCCAGTCCGGATCGGCTACTCGCAGTGAATTTCCACCGTTCGGGATCCGGATCAGATTCTTCCAGTCCGGATCGGCTTCAACTTTTTCTCCAGAAAAATTTACAAAAATTCCAGAAAATCTAGAAAAAGTATGTAAGCAATTTTTGTATATCAACTTTAAACAAAAATCATCGTTTCATATCAAAAGAAATAGATTATGCTAAATCTATCAATAATATCCAAGTAATGAAACAAAAATTTATAAAAATTAAATCCTTTAAAGTTGAACAAGTTCAAAACATCAATCACGATCTAATGAGTAATGCGTTTATCAAATCATCAATTTAGTAAAGAAAATGAAGCACAAAGATCGATAGACGTTTGAAATCCCAAATAAGTTAGATAATGTATCTAGTCAATTTATTGTAGGGAGTGGCTCTTTGAGCATCTTTCAATAAAAATCCCACCTTATACCAACCTTGGAATTTGACAGAGTCAAGTATTCCAAAAAGCATTTTATCTAATCAACAAGAAAAACCATGCTTGGTATACATGTGGTAGCTGCACACAGTACTCGGACGACCGAGGTGGTAGCTCTTTCCTCCATGTGGTGGTAGTTTTCACACTCCACTTAAGGATGTAACTCTTTCCACATCTTTTGAGCATGAAACTTTAATAATTAAACTTTCCCTCAATTGGCTATCAATTATTTAAGATATGAAGTATTCAACCATAAATTGATCTCGTGTTCATACTTGACTCAATTGTCAAATAAGATAAAAACTATATCAGGAGATCATTTGAGAGAGAAATTGACTTTGATCAATTAAAGATGAACTAATTGATATAAATGATCATTGCATCAAATGAATTATCATGATATCCAAAGCATAATAAATTTCTTAAAACGTGAAAGGATGCAATTAAAGTCAATTAACTAAAGCACAGTCAATGTTCTATGTACAAGCATAGATAAAGAACAAAAACACAAAACAAAACCTAACCTAAGCAATGGTTTCAAAAAGTGTTATTTCAAAGAAAGCATTCCAATTGCTTTACGCAAATGAATAAAACGTTTTTGATCCAAAAGTTTTGTTAAAATATCGGCTAATTGATCTTCAGTTGAAACATAAGAAATTTGAAGAATACTTGATTCAACTAGCTCTCTTAGAAAATGATATCTAAGTTCAATATGTTTTGTTCTTGAGTGCAACACAGGGTTTTTAGAAATATTTATAGCACTAGTATTGTCACAAAGAATAGTTACCGAAGTCGCAGAAATTCGAAAGTCGCTCAACACGCTTTTCATCCAAATCAATTGAGTTGAACAACTACCCGCTGAAATATATTCCGCTTCGGCAGTCGAGAGTGCAATGCAGTTTTGCTTTTTACTATGCCATGCAACAAGACAATGGCCAAGGTAAAAACATGCACCACTCGTGCTTTTCCGATCATCCACTGATCCAGCCCAATCGGCATCCGAGTATCCTATTATGTCGAGAGTTGTGCCCATAAGATACCAAATTTCGAAATTTAGCGTACCTTTGACGTACCGGATGATCATTTTCACCGCTTTCAGGTGAACCTCCTTCGGTGCAGATTGATATCTCGCGCAAATCCCAACACTGAAGGATATGTCCGGGCGACTAGCCGTGAGATAGAGCAGACTTCCAATCATGCTGCGATAAAGCTTCTCGTCTACACTTTTACTGAGAGATTCACTTCCTGATCCCTTGTTGCTAGTTCCCATTGGAGTCGGAAAGTCTTTAGAGTTTTCTAATCCGAATTTCTTCACCAACTCCTTTGCATACTTGGATTGGCACAGATGAATGCCTTCTTCACTTTGTTTGACTTGCAATCCAAGAAAATATGTTAGCTCGCCCATCATGGACATCTCAAATTCGCTTTCCATTGTCTCGGCGAATTTTGAAGCATCATTATTCCTTGTTGCACCGAATACAATGTCATCGACATAGATTTGTGCCATAATGAAGTTATCCTGAAAGTGCTTCACAAAGAGTGTCCGATCCGCTCCCCCTCGAGTGTAGCCCTTTTCCAAAAGGTGCTTTGTCAACCTTTCGTACCATGCTCGCGGTGCTTGTTTTAGACCATAAAGAGCATTTTTCAGTCGAAACACATGGTTATGTAGTTTATGATCAATGAAACATTTCGGTTGAGCCACATAAACTTCCTCATTTAGAAAACCATTTAAAAAGGCGCTCTTAACGTCCATTTGAAAAGTTTAATTTTAAAATGACAAAAAATTGCGAAAATGATACGAATTGACTCGAGACGAGCTACCGGGGCGAACGTCTCATCAAAGTCTATACCTTCAATTTGTGAATAGCCCTGAGCAACTAGGCGTGCTTTGTTCCGAATGACGGTACCATCCTCGTTTTTCTTGTTCTTGAAAATCCACTTTGTACCGATGATGTTTTGTTGCTTCGGGGGCTTCGTTAATTCCCAGACTTTGTTCCTTTCGAATTGATGGAGCTCTTCTTGCATCGCTTCAATCCAATAATCGTCTTGAAGAGCCTCATCGACATTCTTTGGTTCTAACATGGAGAAGTAACACGCAACTCCACAAACCAATTGTCTCCGAGTCCTGACTCATTCTTGTGGATCTCCAATGATATTTGACTTTGGATGGTCCTTGGAGATACGTAGCCTTTGAGGTAACGGAGTGCTCGGAGGTATGTGTGATGATTCCTGCACATCAGATAAACTAGAAGAACCATAAGATGCATCAACATTATCGGAAGAATTATTATGAGAAGATGCAATGTCTTTTACAGGAGTATCATCATTAAGAGACATATCAGGGGTAGATTTATTAGATGAAAAATGAAAAGCTTCATCTACTTTAATATTAAAAGATTCTACCATCGTTTTAGATTCGAGATTAAATACCCGGTATGCTCTACTGTTTGTAGAATAACCCATGAAAATTCCTTCGTCACTTCGAGAGTCGAATTTTTCAAGATTTTTGCGATCACGTAAAATATAACAGTGACTCCCAAAGATTCGAAAATATTTGATATTTGGTTTTCTACAAAACCATAGCTCATATGGTGTATTCAAAGTACCCGGGCGCAAATAAACTCGATTGATTACATAGACCGCGGTGTTAACTGCTTCAGCCCAAAAATGTAACGTGAGTTTCCGGCTGTGAAGCATAACACACGCCATCTCTTGTACTACTCTGTTTTTGCGCTCGACTGCACCATTCTGTTGAGGTGTATAGGCTGCAGAGAATTCATGTTTTATGCCATTGGAAGTGCAAAAATCAATGAATTTAGAATTGATGAATTCTCCACCTCTATCACTTCGAACACGAACGATTTTTTCATTTTTCTCAATCATAACACGATGACATATCTCATGAAAAGAATCGAAAGTATCCGCTTTCTCTTTTAAAAATGCCACCCAAGAAAATCTAGAAAAATTATCAACCAAAAGAAAAATGTACCATTTACCTCCCAAACTTGGTTGACGAGTCGACCCCATTAAGTCCATATGCAATAATTCAAGTGGCCGTTTGGTTCCCACGTGGTTTAAATTCTTGTGCGTGGCCTTTGATTGTTTTCCCTTTTGACAACCTCCGCACACAATGTTTTCTTTAAAAGATAGTTTAGGAACACCCTTAACCACGTCTTTGTTAGATATTTTCGCGAGTTCCTTAAAATTAATGTGACCTAGTCTTTCATGCCAAAGAGTTTCATTATCAAGTGACACTAGGTTACAATGTTCAGAAATTTTGTTAGGAACTACATAGCAATTGTTTTCAGACGTAACCCCTTTTAAAAAGAATGAATGGTCCTTATCAGTTACAATACATTCAACAGACAAAAAATTAACTGAAAAGGCATTATCGCACAATTGACTAATGCTAATGAGGTTAGTCTTAAGGCCTTCAACAAATAAAACATTATTCAAAACTGGGCCATCTGGAATAGTAATTGTTCCTTTTCCAATAATTTTAGAAGAACGACCGTCTCCGAAAACTACAAGTCCTCCGGAGATTTTCTCTAAAGTTTGAAAACAATTTTTGTCACCGGTCATGTGATGGGAACATCCACTATCTAGATACCAAGACGAGTTGTCAAAAGCATGCAGTGATGTATGAATGACAAGACAAGGGAAGATTTTATCTTTACGCACCCAAACCTTTTGAGTTTTGGAGTACGTCGGCAATGATTATGAAGTTATTCTCCTTGGTGAATGCGTCTTGTTTGATTAATCGCTTTTCTTTGATGACGTCGTCTTGTTAGGTGTATTACCAAGGTTCTTTACCTTTGAAAGATTCTTCTTTGATTTCCGGGGGATGAACTTGTTGGTAGTTGTTGCAAGAGGCTCTTGATTTGATCGTTTTGCTCCATTCTTGCAATTTCTTCTTATATGCCCTGCAAAACCACAACGAAAACATACCTTTGTACATGTTGAACCCGAAGTAGGTGAAGTAGGCTTTGTCACGCCCCGGGGTCGAAACTGCGACCCGGGCCCGCCAAACAGATCCGCCACCTATGCCAACCTGCATAGGCGAAGCGTCCTACCTGCAAGAAAAGTACTATAACTAAACAGATATCAGAGCTATAAATAAAAATCTGCTGTAACTAAAATCAATCACTGTACAACTGGAAATAAAACAACACAGTCTGCCTCCCAAAATAATAATAATACATTATCCTCAAGTACAAGCTCTAAACCCAACCGGGAGGTAACTCCAATATATACAACAGTGTACAGTCTCTCAATACAAAATATCCTCACTACAATAGTCTCTCAAAAGAGGAAAAAGAAACAACTAATCTACAGATGATCTCCTCTGAAGGGTACCGCTACTCTCCAACGACGGGTAGGGATCTAGCTCGCGACTCCCTCGCCTCGATCAACAACCGCAGAGTCGGCAACACCCGCAAGACTCTGCAAAACAAAGGAGAGGAGAGAAAAAAAAGGGGGGGGGAACCCCCAAAGGGTGTGAGAACTACACCAAAAAGGGAGTTCTCAGTGGGTACCACCGCCAGACCCGACGGTCTGCCCACCAAGTTCTCAAGAGACAAAAACTAACCCAAGTCATAAGACTGAAATAAGTAGGCTGGAGACTCTCGACAGCTACCCTGCCCCTAACTAAAGGCAAAAAGGGGGAGAACCAAACAGTGGTATGCAACCACTAGCACAAGAAGTGCACCAACGACCCAATCGAGCTGACTGCCACATCTGGTCCAGTCAAACCTGCGCCCACCTACAACCACCTCCCGCTGACGGGCAGGAATTACGTAGGGCGTCCAGACGGACTAGCTCGCTATCGAGTAGAGGCTCATGCAGGCTATGGTCAAAATCCACGCTCTCTCTCAGAACGGATAGAATCATGATGCTCAACCTCTCACACAGCGGTCAAAGTACTCTCAACGACACGGGACCACCGTCAACCAGACGGCTCTCAATAATACTAGCACTGATCTAAACTCAACTACCAGTCTGCACTCGGTCCCCAGGCACGAGTGTAACACTAAAAGTATTTGACCGAAATAAACCCAATCGAATGAACCGGTATAAAACCCGGTACTGCCTGCTCTGTCAAACCCCACTGTCCAAATGACCGGAACCCAACACGGTCTGACCGGCACCCAACACGGTCTGACCGGAACCCAACACGGTCTGACCGGAACCCAACACGGTCTGAAGCCTACTCCGGAGCGGCACTCGAGGGGAGCTACCCACACGAGTAAAGCATCTCTGTCATCAATGTCACCAGTATCTCTAAACGGCAGGACTTGATCATCAATCTGATCAAAGTGGGAAAACTCAACCACCAAGGAAAGATCCGACCTCAATCGGATGCACTAAACGATCAGTGGGAAACTCCATCCACTAAAGAAAACTGATACCCAATCAGGTGCATAGAGAAACATCCGGTCAACCGCCCAATATCCGCGGTTGCCGCAAAGCCCCACAACTAAGCCAACCTGTCCCAGACACGAAGTCCTGACTACCCTAACCAGACCCCTGCTCGAACCCGAGCAACACTGACCACTTGACTAGCAAAGGCGGAGAAAGGAAAAGCATGGTTTCTCCTAAGTCAAGTTCCCATAAGTAGTGCAGCAGTAAAAGATGGCCTAACTACATGACCATACAAGCATGCAAGTGTCCTCAAGGAAATAAAGGGGGGGTAAAGCATAATAATAGATCCTTTAGGAATAAACAACATGCCGGAATCCCAAAACTAGATCTGTCCACAATTCAGGGTTCATCAACAGAATGATCATGATAACTCCTCAGAGTACAAATCCGCACATAGCTACGAGATCCTGTCCCAAAGCATAAACCAACCACATGAAAGGCTATGTGCTAACATGGCATGTTACATAATCTCATAGGGTAACATTATCCTAGGTAAGCTTACACTAGTCATCACATAGATGTCCAAGTCATGCAAGTCCTCAGTATACCTCATAAATACTATTCTTGTAATCATTATACAAATATCATTATCAAGCTTACCTACTTACCAACATAAACCATGTACCCTAAACATGCATGCATCAGTCATAGAGGGGTGACATCCTCACAAGTGCACTTATATTCGCCATAACATAATCATTGCCTTATACAGTTACTGAATTTAAGCTTACCCACCTGAAGCGCTTAAACCAAGGCAAACCTGAAGTCGGTGAAGTGTGCAGACGCTCACAGTCCAAATTCTGCCGAAACTGCATCCTCGGTGCACGTCGCGAAAGCCTCGACTCCCAACAGCTGAAAGTACCCCGAAATCAAAGTCTGCAGATCCAACGGGTCCAGCAACACTTGCAACCACCCCTGGGTACAACATTAAGGCCCAACATTACACTTTTATTCCAAAATTAACCAAGTATACACAGTCTGAAAATTAGTCCCAAAGCCGTGCTTATTTCACCTGCCGAAAGTGCCCAGAAAAATCCAATAAAAATATCACAGCAATCCTCGCGTCGATACCTTCGAAACGAGTACCTGCACGTCCAATTCCGAGCCCCGTAGGCCGAGTTACAAATTCCACAGTACAGGTGCGCAAAACCACACAGCAACATAACTGTAATTCCAATTACAGACAAGGGGAAGAACATATACCTTCGGGCAAAACTCAGAAAAATCCAAGAAAAATACTGTGATATTCCTTGCGTCGAGTAGATGAAAAAAGTATATAAGCACGTCGTCAAACGATGCCCGGTTGCGGAGATAACGCCGAAAGACCATGCCGCTGTCCAAATCTCCTTCACAGAAATGGGGTCACAGTTAGCTCGAACAAACACCTCGAAAAGCGCGAAACTAGGGGGAGAAGAGAATACCAAGATTGCAGCTCTGCCAGTCGCGGATCCAACGGCGCAAGAATCGCCTGAAACTGAGGTCGGAGTAGGCCGGGAGAGCTCGTGCACCGAAACGTGACGAAGGGGAACACAAAAAGACGAGCGTCGCGCCGCGCATCCGTCCAGCTGGAAAAATCTCGCGCGCTCCGCGAGGTCCACGGCGTACCGCCGCACCCTCACAAAGATCCTTCCCTCACTCCCTCTCTCACACGGTTGAAGAAGAAGAAGAGAAAGGGGAGAAGAAAATGGTGCGCGGGGAGGAAAAGGAAGAAGAAGAGAAGGAAGAGAAGAGGGAGGGCTCCCGTGGACCGGGTCCACGGTGCACCACCCCCTAAGCCCTCACAGACCGCCGGTCCACCGCACAGGGGCGCGTGCGCCAGGCGCAGGCGCGCGCCCCCTGTGCCACGCGGCACGCGCCACACAGGCGCGTGACACCGCGCCACACCGGGCGCGTGACACCGAGCGGGCGCGTGTCCCCCCGCGTCCGCGCGGGCGCGAATGGGGGCACGCCACGTGGCGGCCCCCCGCGTCCCCTCGCGCAGTCAGGCGCGTTTTCCCAACGCACCTGTCTGCGCCCCCCCCTTGCGCCGTACACCCGAGCAGACCTCGGAATCCGCGCGCACCCCGGGATTCGTGCCGCGACGTCTCGAGATCCGTGCACGCGCCTCGAAAAGCGCGCACTTCATCCGGGCCCCAAATCAAACAAGTAAATAGTCCAATCTTAGCGATTTCGCGCGCTGAATCCGAAAACGATGTCAGTTTTTCCAAATTCTCATCCGAAAATTTGCCGAATGCCCACTCGATCCGATTTTCCCCGCCGGGTCCAAACCTGAAGTCTGATTTGCTAAATTCCAACTCTAAATATTCCCGAAGGCGACCAGAGAGGTAATCCTTTATCCAAACTTCGCCCGGAGTCCAATTTTGACATCTGAATCGCGCGAAACCACTTCAAAACACCCGACGGGTCTTCCAAATTCCCACGGGATCTCCTTTTAAGCCCGAAGTCCAACATTTGTGTCCAAAATGTGCACAAACCCCGCCAACGCGCCACAATTACCTCCAGAAGCAGTAGATGAAACAGTGCTCCATAAGTGGGAGTTTCGGGTCTTCACATCCTCCCCCACTAAAGAAAGTTTCGTCCTCGAAACTAGCTCCGATACCACCCACGGGTAGGTATCCGTCAATAACGCCTCCAGCTCCCGAAACACCACTCTCCCCGTGATTACTCCCCACCAACAACAACAACAAGTACGGCATGGCCCGATGTGCAATTCTCTCATCACTCGAGCCAGAAATCGCAACGGGCGTCCCTCGTACTCCAACAATCACAGATCTCAAAAGGGGCAAGTCAATCACGGGCGAGGGATCCAAAAGCAAAACACTCCCGAGCTGAGACGTGAAACAACACAGAGGCTCCATCAAGAGCTGGGGGAAACAGAATAACCATCCGTGCAACACGCACCAAACCACCTCCCGGTGTCTACTCAACCAAGGCCACCCGAAGTATACCCCCAGATTCATCCTATGAAGAAAAGAATCCAATAAGCTGGGGTCTTCACTCGGTTACTTCCCGATCCAAAATCACCCGAGTGGCCTACTCAACCACGGGCTACCCTCAAAAGGGATCCTCAAGAGACACAATCTCATGCCACAGTTGGTCACTCAACATGCCAACAAAACCCCAACAGACCCACGGGTCGAAGTCGATCTCTCAACTAATAAGGACACCCTGACGGGGACCAAACCGTCAGTGAACGGGACTGAAAACTGACTCAAAAGGCGATCGTGATGCTGATGCCCAAACTCGCGGCCAAAAATCCGAACCAGTAACGACAATCCGCGCAAATCCCACACAAAATGCTGAAAGCTGTAGGCTCCACTGATGCCACCTGGTAAAACTGTAAACTGAAGCTGAAATCTTAATCTATCACATGGTATAGAACAAAATGCTGAGTAATCAACACCGATAGCCAAGCAGGCATGGCCTACGCCCAGGTATATCAATCAAAGCTGGAGGTAATAGACGTACAGAAAGGCTCAACTGTGGGATCCAAGCTGCCTGCAAAACAGCGGTTCGTCCTGCCTCAATACTCAAAGGGTTGGACTAATGAAGTGTGGACCGAAGATCAACCCACGGTAACTCTACCGCCACAATGGGAGGCATCACTAAAACACACAATTCCATCTCCCAACACTGGAAACACTAGCATTAGCGCTAGTATCAGTCTCATTATCCATTGGCCGTGCTCTCCCGGCACCGCCAAGCCTAGAAGCTCCTCACCTCAAGGATAAATGTTGGTCTCAACCAATCTTGAATAACATCCATTTGGTCGGATTCCACCGCCGCTCTAATGGCTAGAATAAGGCGACCCAAGAAGGTATGCTTCTGAAGCTACAACTTGTACCTCAATATCTTGGCATACCGCTTCATCCACACGGGCATGCTAGCACTTCCACAAAGTGCTCCTCGTGCTCCAAGTCGCTCTGGGAGTAAAGCAAAATATCCTCGGGAAACACCACTCCCCGTCCGTCCAAGTACAACTGGGACATACGATTCCTCAGACCTTGAAGTCCACAGGGCATTCGTCATTCCATTGGGCCTCGCTATAAACTCATAATGCCCCCCACCGTGTCCTGAACGCTATCTAGGCGAAGTCCTCGGCTGTCTAACTCCAAGTGGGTACTCGCATCATACACCAACTGCCGGAGTATAATTCCATCATAAGGTCCTGGATACCATAAAAGGACCCTCACATTCGTGTATCAATGACGTGGCATCACCACAGTATACCAACGACGTGGCACTAGGTCAAACAGACCCCTCGATCCATCGGACCCTGCAACTGTGCCATCAGCTCTCTCAGCTCTACCGGCGATATCCAATGAGGTGCTGTCGAGGGTGGCGCGGTTCCTCGAACCACGTCAACCGCAATCTCTATCTCCCTAACCGGCGGCATTACCAACAACTAAGGTGAAATCACACCCGGAATCTCGTGGGCAACAGAGATATCCCTGAGTCCCGGTGCCGCCGTAAGCACCTCTCACCCTGTCGCTAAAACCAGAGTGCTCTAACAATCTCAACGAGCAGCCTCCTCTTGTCTGCCTTGCCGAAGATCAAAGTCCTCTCTCGCCGCAGTCAAACATTCTGTGGCATTGTGCCAAACAATCTCAAGCACAGGGTCGAAACACCGAATTGCTACAATTCCCAATAATTCTGCCGGTAACTCGCGGTCTCGGCCGCACTAGACATGATCCAAAAGCCTCCTTCACGTGCACAACAACAACAGGAACCTGCACCTCTAGTGCACGTGGTAACAAATCTGCCTCTAGCCCATGTAAGAGTGGAACATGCTCTAACTCCTGTTGGGTCGTATATAATACGGATCTAAATAGGGGAAGAAACACCTAGAGGGGGGTGAATAGGTGTAAACGTATAAACACTCCAAAAAATCGTTGCGATAAAACCCAATGCGGAAAATAAAATAACACGCAAGATTTTTACGTGGAAAACTCCATCACCGGAGTAAAAAACCACGGGACCGATAACACGGCAGAAATCCACTAGAATTAAAACACGTACAAGGTGATTTACCGTACACACTTACGACTCAACCTTTTCCATACGCTCCTAGAGGATCTTCTCCGCTCGCTCCGACGCTTCTCGAATCCACGATCTGCGCCCAACGCCGAATCCACGGCGTCCAACGTCGAATCCACGACGTCCGACCGAATCCACGGTCTTCACCCAATAGCACCCTTCGAATCCACGAATGTGCCTCGCTCCGAATCCACGAGAGCGATTGAACCTTGAATCCACAAGGACACGCGAATCCACGCGCCGATTTTGGGGTAATCGTTGTTTTTGGGTGGTGATGATCCGCCGAATACTTAGATCAAAGATAGATCGGAAATACCATCTAAGTATTCATTAGTTTGATTCAACTCAAGATGTGAGTAAGAAAACCTTGAATCAAACTAATCAATATAGATGAAGAAACATAGAGTATTCTCTAATGATTTCCTTTCTTCTCTATATGTGGATCTATAGCCGTATAAAATGATATATGAAAATGACGGCTATGTGGATTGACCCTAGAAAGAAAGACATAGGGTCTATTTATAGGTTAGAAACCCTAGGAAGGAGATAAGAATCAAAAACCTGCCATTTCTGGATTTTTACGGACGGCGATCCGGATCGTGATAACTGGGATCCGGATCGTCATAACGAATCAGCCAATTTCCAGAAAAACGAAGGTTCGGGATCCGGATCATGTGACTACGATCCGGATCGTTCATACAGTTCACCAAACATCAACGTTCGGGATCCGGATTGCGAAGCAGGATCCGGATCGTTCAAGGTAGATGGTAAACTCAACGTTCGGGATCCGGATCAAGAGACTACGATCCGGATTGCAACGATGTATGAACGAACCACCTTCGGGATCCGGATCGAACAGCCTGATCCGGATCCTGAACATGTCCCAAGTCCAGTTTTTGATTTTTATGCAATGAAAGATTCTTCCAAGTGTTTCTACACTACAAGAAGTATTCGGATCACACAAATTCTTTAGTTAAACATACCTGATCCTTTTGAATTCTTCTTTCTTGAGATTGAGTTAAATGATCCAACTTTCTTCACCTTCAATCTTCAGGACTTGAAACTTTCGCGAAACTACGCCAACTCAAATTCCGTAACAATCTCCCCCTTTGGCGGTTTCGTGACAAAACACAGATCCACTAAAGAAAATTCAAAAAGATATTTTTGTTGCTATCACCATACAACAAAAATTTACAATGGAGATCCAAAATACAATACATGAGTTAAACTCCTAAAACAGACTCTAGACTTAGACATCTGTACTCTCTGCAAAAAGAAATCATTCTTGACAAAAGAAATCGTTAGATACCTCAAGAATTTTGTATCATTCAAAAACCACAAACAGAGATGAAGTTTAAACTCATTTATACTTACCATGACATTTATATTCAGATATGTAAACAGATCATAGTTAAAAACACCAACATATCTTCTTTGCAAGTAAAAACCAAATGTCATGAACATGTTTGTGACAAACTTATATATATATAGATATGTAATTGATCAGAGTTAAGAACCAACATATCTTCTATGCAATCAAAAACCAAGTGTCACAAACTTGTTAGAGAACATCAACTTGTTAGTTATATTACATGCCCAAATAGTTAGCAAATAGTTAGTCGAGGCATGCATTCAAAACAACTGAAAAACCTCAAGTTGAAGTTCTACTTACCTTTGTGTTTCAACTTACCTTTGATGTTCCAACACATCATCATGTTCAATCAAACATTGTTCAAGTTTTCTCTATAAACTCTCTCCCCCTTTTTGTCACAAAATTAGCCAAAAACACAAAAATTTAAGGAGAGTTAAAGATTTCAAAAATTGTTCCGAAAAATAAGAACTAGAACTAAAAGTAAGTCCTAAAAGCTGAACTAAAGTTTAAAAAGGTAAAATCCTGCACAAAAACTGTTAAAGCAAAAATCAGTTATCGGAGTCTGAATCTTCAGACGCACTAAATCCCATTTTAGTGAACATGTTCTTGATCAATTTCCTCATTGAATTTACTTTCTTGGTCAATGTAATTTGAGATGCCGTTATGATCTCGAGTTCTTTAGACATTCGCCTTTGTTCTGATGCTTGTTGAGACGGTGAGGCCGAGGTGCCGACACAAGGTTTCTTTCCAGTGGAATGTGTCGGAGTAACATGTGGTAATTTGTGAAGTGACTTCACAATCGTTGACTCATCTATCATCCCCCAACAGTGTTGATAAGATGTCGAGCTTATATCAATGTCAAACTTTTGTAAGATCCTCATGATGATTAACGGAAACGGAAGTCGCTCAGAAGGATGAGGATGCACAATATATCTTGACATTCTATTCCAAATTATGTAGGGGATATTCATGTTCAATCCTACAGCCTCAGAGGGATGACCTAAGAGATATAGGAACAGCAGTCTCTCCCATCTCACGACCTTAGTCTGCATGTTAGGTAGAATGTTGTAACACGTGATGAAATTTAGAAATCGGTACTCCAGTCGAAGATGTTTGGATTTTACACTTTTACCATTAGCTGAATTCGTTCCTTTCAAACAAATTTTATCTATCACTGTTCGCCACAAGGCATTCGTCAAACTTCTTCCTTTCAAAAAGTTGACCCCCGATGTGTTAGATTCCATTCCAAGAACTTCGCCAATTAGCTGCGGAGTGATTTTAAGTTTCATCCCTTGGATAATTGTATAGAAATGCATTGATCCATGTTCTCCTTCTTGAAGATGTGTTGCATTCGTGTAAAAGGTCCTTACACGATACAAACAATACCCAAGTAGTTCGGGGAATCGGCAGACTTGGATGAGATTAGCTTGCTCAATCAAGGTTCCAAACTCAGGTGAGTGATTTCGGAGAGCTTCAATGTTGACATGACGTTCACCGATGCATTCACGACGTTCAAACGCTCGAACGCGATCCATGCTGACGAACACTCCTTCCACGCGAGGCGGGGAGTCAGGAACTATCGGTGTGTTAAAGTCAGCGTCTCGTCGTAGTCCAAAACGTCTAGTTACTCGTTTTCTTTTCACAGAGATGGTTGGTTTAGCCATAGGTGCTTTTCCTTTATCCATGGGTCCCTTTCCTTTTGATCCATCGGAAGCTTTTCCTTTTGAACCATCAGACGCCTTTTGTTCAGTCAATAAGTCATCATCATCCGTCAATGCCGCCCAGTCAATCTCATGACAATCTACCTCTGTGTCACTGACCTCGACAAATTCACCTTTTTGTTGTGTTTTCTTAGCTCTCTTTAATTTGTTTGTGGCCCGAGTGTGCACTATTGTGACCAACAAAAGAATGATCCATGAGAATTCCATTGATCCAAATGCCTTAAGAAGATTGAAGTCCTGTGAAGACCAACTCAAGAACACATGAGAAATTGTTAATTTTCAAAGATTTGAAAAAAATGTACCCAAACAATCATAATCATGTAGAGAGACTAAGAATCAAATTAGTTTTGCAAAAGGACTTTTAAAGATAGATCAATTGCATGATTTTCGAAAATCCTTATTATATGCCCTAAAACCGAAATTTTAGAAATCGAAGCCTAAAAATCCGTTAATCAGAAAAATACCTAGCATATAATCAAAACTAATCTACCCAGAGTTCTTATTTCAAAAGAAATTTGATCAAAAACCATCCACAAACAAAGTTGATACAAGAAATTCGTACGTTTGAGGAGGAAAAGAGAAAAACGGTGAAAAACCGAGATTTTGATCAATAAAACTTACTTGGAGTTGAAGAACCTGAGTTTGAAAGCTTCCAGGAAGGATGAAATCTAGAGAGAGAGGCTCTGGAAACTTCGGAACAAAAGATTGGAGTAAAGAAATCAAAAACCCCTTTCGTTCCTTATAAAACCTAGCCGCGATCCGGATCAGTTCATAACTGCGATCCGGATCGGCTACCCGCAGTAAGAAACTGCGTTCGGGATCCGGATCGGCAGATACAATCCGGATCGTCAGCCCGCAGAAGAATTCCTGCGTTCGGGATCCGGATCATCTAGCCCGATCCGGATCGGCCCCAACTTTTTCTTTAGAAAAATTTCAGAGAAATTCAAGAAAAACCAGAAAAAGATTGTAAGCACAAAGGTGTATCAACTTTAAACAAAAAGCATCGTTTCACACAACAAGAATTAGATTATGCCAAATCTATCAGTAATATCCAAAAATGAAACGAAAATTTACAAGAATTAAATCCCTTAAAGTTGAACACATTCAATTACATCTAACTTGATCTTATGAGTAATGCCTTTATCAAATAATCAATTCGGTAAAGAAAATGAAATACAAAGATCAATAGATGTTTGAAATCCCAAATATAGTAGATAATATTTCTAGACAATCTGTTGAAGAGAGTGGCACTTTGAGCATCTTTCTTTAAAATCCCACCTTATACCAACCTTGAAATTTGACAGAGTCAAGTATTTCAACATGCATTTTACTTAATCAAAAATTTGAACAACCATGCTTGGTATACATGTGGTAGCTGCACACAATACTCGGACAACCGAGGTGGTAGCTCTTTCCTCCATGTGGTGGTAGTTTTCACACTCCTCATTGGGATGTAACTCTTTCCACATCTTTTGAGCATTTTACATTATCTTTGACTCCCCCTCAATTGGCTATCAATTATTTAAGATATAAAGTATTCAACCAAAAATTGATCTCGATTTCATACTCGACAAAACAGTCAAATAAGATAATGACTATACCAAGAGATCATTGAGAGAGAAATTGACTTTGATCACTTTAGAAGATGATTTAATTAACATAAACGATCATTGCAACAATGAAATATTATGATGGCAAAAGCATAATAAATTTCTAAATGTGTGAACAGATGCAATTAAAGTCAATTAAGATCTATGCTCAATTACTATCCTATGTATAAACATAGATATTGAATAGAACAAAACAAATACAAAACCTATTTTAAGCAAAGGTTTCAAAAAGAAGTTTATTTCAAAGAAAGCATACCAATTGCTTTTCGCAAATGAATAAAACGTTTTTGATCCAAAGGTTTTGTTAGAAAGTCAGCTAATTGATCTTCAGTTGAAATATATGAAAGTTGAAGAGTATTTGATTCAACTAGCTCTCTAAGAAAATGATATCTAAGTTCAATATGTTTTGTTCTAGAGTGCAACACAGGGTTTTTAGAAATGTTAATAGCACTTGTGTTGTCACAAAGAATTGTTACCGAAGATGCTGAAATGCGGAAGTCACTCAATACGCTTTTCATCCAAATGAGTTGAGTTGAGCAACTTCCAGCTGAAATGTATTCCGCTTCGGCAGTCGAGAGTGCTATGCAATTCTGTTTTTTACTGTGCCATGCAACAAGGCAATGGCCAAGATAGAAGCATGCACCACTCGTGCTTTTCCGATCATCCACTGATCCTGCCCAATCGGCATCTGAGTATCCAACAATGTCCAGACTTGTTCCCATAGGATACCAAATTCCGAAATTAATTGATCCTTTGATGTACCGGATGATCCGTTTCACCGCTTTCAGGTGAACCTCCTTTGGTGCTGATTGATATCTCGCGCAAATCCCAACACTAAAGGATATATCCGGGCGACTAGCCGTGAGGTAAAGTAGACTTCCAATCATACTTCTATACAGTTTCTCGTCTACATTCTCACTATGTGATTCACTTCCAAGTCCCTTGTGGCTAGTTCCCATAGGAGTTGGAAAATCTTTACAATTTTCTAGATCAAACTTTTTGACCAACTCCAGTGCATACTTGGATTGACTCAAGTGAATACCTTCATCATTTTGTTTAATTTGCAATCCAAGAAAATAAGACAATTCGCCCATCATGGACATCTCAAATTCGCTTCCATGGTCTCCGCGAATTTAGAAGCATCATTATCTTTTGTTGCACCAAATACAATGTCATCGACATAGATTTGTGCTACAATGAAATTATTTTGATAATGCTTCACAAAGAGAGTCCTGTCAGCTCCCCCTCGAGTATAGCCCTTCTCCAAAAGGTGCTTTGTTAACCTTTCGTACCATGCTCGCGGTGCTTGTTTCAGACCGTAAAGAGCCTTTTTCAAACGAAAAAACATGGTTAGGTTGTTTATGATCTACAAAACCTTTCGGTTGAGCCACATAAACTTCCTCATTTAAAAAACCATTTAGAAATGCGCTCTTGACGTCCATTTGAAATAATTTGATTTTAAAATGACAAGCAATAGCAAACAATATACGAATGGACTCGAGTCTAGCTACAGGGGCGAAAGTTTCGTCAAAGTCTATACCTTCTACTTGAGAGTAGCCTTGAGCAACTAGGTCGTGCCTTGTTCCTGATGATAGTACCATCTTCATCTTTCTTGTTCTTGAAGATCCATTTGGTACCTATCACATTATGTTGCTTTGGAGGCTTCGTTAATTCCCAGACTTTGTTTCGCTCAAATTGATGGAGCTCTTCTGCATTGCTTAATCCAGTAGTCATCCTGAAGAGCTTCATCTATTGTCTTTGGTTCGATTAAAGATACGTAGCAAGCAAATCCGCAAACCAACTACTGCCTCGAGTTCTAACTCCTTCTTGGTAGGATCTCCAATGATGTTCGATTCCGGATGATCCTTGGAGATTCGTAGCGTTTGTTGAAACGGAGTACTCGGAGGTACACGAGATGATTCCTGCACATCCAGATAAACTAGAAGAAACCATTAGATGCATCATTAATATTGGAAGTATTATTATGAGAAGATGCACTAGCAGGAGAATCATCATCTAGAGAGATATCGAGGGTAGATTTTTCAGATTCAAAATGAGAAGCTTCATCTACTTTAACATTTATAGGATTCTACGATCGTCTTAGATTCAATGTTAAATACTCGATATGCTCTGCTATTCGTAGAATAACCCAAAAAGATCCCTTCATCACTTCGAGAGTCGAACTTTCCAAGATTTTCACGGTCACGTAAATGTAACATCGACTCCCCGAAGATACGAAAGTACTTGATATCCGGTTTTCTACTAAACCACAGCTCATATGGTGTATTCAAGGTTCCTGGGCGCAAATACACTCTGTTAATGACATAGACAACGGTTGTTCACAGCTTCAGCCCAAAAAATGTAGCGGTAATTTCCGGCTATGAAGCATCACACGCGCCATCTCTTGAACAACCCTGTTTTTTGCGCTCAACAACACCATTCTGCTGAGGTGTATAGGGTGCCGAGAATTCATGTTTAATGCCATTTGAAGTACAAAAGTCAATGAATTTTGAATTTATGAATTCTCCACCCCTATCACTTCTAACACGAATGATCTTTTCATTCTTTTCAATCATAATACGATGGCAAATCTCATGAAAGAGGTCAAACGTATCAGCTTTCTCTCTCAAAAATGCTACCCAAGAAAACCGAGAGAAATCATCAACCAATAAGAAAATATACCATTTACCTCCCAAAGATGGTTGACGAGTTGGCCCCATTAAATCCATGTGCAAAGTTCCAAGGGGCCGTTTTGTACCAACGTGGTTCAAGTTCTTGTGTGCAGTCCTAGACTGTTTTCCCTTTTGGCAACCACCACACACAACATTTTGTTTAAATAAAAGCTTTGGAATCCCCTTGACCACGTCCTTGTTTGAAATTCTAGTAAGTTCCTTAAAATTTAAGTGACCTAGCCTTTCATGCCAAAAGAGTTTCATTATTCAAAGCGGGCTAAGTTACAATTTTCAGAAAATTTATTAGGAACAACATAACAATTGTTTTCCGATCTAACCCCTTTTAAAAAGAGACATGGTCCTTATCAGTTACAATGCATTCAACAGATGAAAAGTTAACTGAAAAACCATTGTCGCAAAGTTGACTTATGCTTATGAGGTTAGTCTTAAGGCCATCAACAAATAACACATTATTTAGAACCGGGCCATCTGGAATAGCTACTGTTCCCTTTCCAATAATTTTGGAAGAACGACCGTCTCCGAAACAACGCGTCCTCCGGAGATTTTCTCAAGATTTTGAAAACTATTTTGTCACCGGTCATGTGACGGGAACACCCGCTATCCAGATACCAAGACGAGCTATCATATGCATGCAAGGAAATATTGGAAACAAGACCAGGGAAAAATTTCACCTTTGCGCACCCAAACCTTTTGGAATGCGTCTGTAATGGTCGTGAAGTTTTGTGCCTAGGTGAAAGCGTCTTGTTAAAACGATTGTTGCTCCTTGATGAAGTCGTCTTGCGCGGTGAACTACCAAGTCTCTTTTCATTTGAAAAGTTTTGCTTTGATTTACTGGGAGGAGCCTTTTTGGTAGTTGTTGCAAGAGGTGCTTGAGATGAGCGTACGACTCCCGTCTTGCAATATCTTCTTATGTGCCCTGAAATACCACAACGAAAACATACCTTAGAGCTTGACGATCCCAAGGAGGATGAGGTAGGTTTGTTGACGTTGTTTGTCTTGAATTCCGGTGTCGGAGGAGGAGATACCGACTGAGGCACAAAAAACTGTCCCACTCGAACTTGGACTGTTTCCAGTTTGAGTGTACCCGAGGCCGAACCCGATTTGTTTGACCAAGACCAAGAAGTCTATCCAACTTACTCCTTCCTGAAGAGAATCGCTGTAAGTCATTCTTGAGTTGGAAGATGGTCTTTGTCATTTCCAGGTTATTCTGTCGGGCCTCGTTGTAGAGCTTTGAGAAGTGATCCGCTTATCCACCAGTTTTGTATGTTCCTTCTCAAAAAGCTCATTGGACTCTTGAAGGGAACATTTACTTTATCAGATTTTCCCTTTCCACTTCAGAGCGGTTTGAGAGAGAAGTTGCCCTTTTTACATCTTCTTCGAGATCATGCAATCTCCCTCTCAAACTCTTGTTTTGCTTAGCCACTTTCTTTGAATCCCTCAAAAGTCTGTGGTAGGCTAGAGCAAAATCTTTACCTTCCGAATCATCCGATTCGTTGTCCGTTGCATTCTTTTCAACAGTGGAGTTGGACCCGCGTATCGGATGGTACTTGCCATTAAGCACATGAATGGTGAAGATGTGGACGCGTGGAATGCCGTGGAGCTCTTTTCTTCATCACTTGAAGACGACTCATTTGACGTTGAGTTGTCATCCCAAGTGACGACTTGCATCGCCTTCTTCTGTTGCCGGATACTTGTTAGGACACTCCGTTGCAATGTGGCCGTAGCCTCGACATTTGAAGCATTGCAGTTGTCCTTCTGAACTTTTCTTATCCTTTGAGAAGTTCTCCTGCTTTCTTGACTTGTGACTTGGAGTACCCTTGCCTTTGTTCCACTTCCGAAGGAGGGAGATTTGCTTGAATTACCCCTTCGAAAGTTTGCGGCGAAAATTCCGTGTCAAGAGAGCGAGCTGCTTCTCAAATGTCCTCCATAGAAAGGTTCTCGTCATCGTCCGAGGAGGATGTTATCCGCGTCTGTCTTCCTTAGTTGTTTTCAACGCATAACCTGAAGACTTAAGAAGTGGATGCTTTTCCAGAAGAATTGTTAGTATTAAAAGTTCATTTCATAAGTTTGTAATGAACCAACTAATTCTTCACAACGTATTCGTCCGGAGTGTTTAATAGTTTCAATGGCAGTAACCTTGGGCGAAATCGTTCAGGAAGAGTTCTTAAGATTTTCTTACAATCTTAAATTCTGGAATCTTCTCTCCCAGATTAGCAACATGAGTTTTACGATGTCTTGCAATCGTGTATAGTAGTCCGTGAAAGATTCATTTTCTCGGCCATCAAGATAGAGTCAAACGTTGCTCGTAAGCATCCTGCAGTTCTGAATCTTCACGAGGTTAGTTCCCTCATGTGTAACCTGGAGAACATCCCAGATTTCTTTCGCAGTCTCACATGCCGAGACGCGAGAGAATTCAGTTTGGATAAGGCATTAAAAATAATGCATTAATCCCTTGCCATTGTAAGAGATAACTCAAACTCTTCCTTGGGTCCCTTTCGACCTGGTTTTACAGGTGTGAACATCAGAGATAAGTTCAGTTGGATTAGTCCATCCTGATTCAATGAATGCCACACCCTTTCGTCGATGGAAGATAAAAAGGCTTTCATCCGTACTTTCCAGTACGCATAATTTGTTCCATCAAAGAAAGGGGGTCGATTGATGTTTCCACCTTCAACCATTGTTCACAACCTATTCCCGCTCTGATACCACTTGTTGGGTCGTATATAATACGGATCTAAATAGGGGAAGAAACCTAGAGGGGGGGGTGAATAGGTGTAAACGTATAAACACTCCAAAAATCGTTGCGATTAAAACCCAATGCGGAAAAAAATAACACGCAAGATTTTTACGTGGAAAACTCCATCACGGGAGTAAAAAACCACGGGACCGATAACACGGCAGAAATCCACTAGAATTAAAACACGTACAAGGTGATTTACCGTACACACTTACGACTCAACCTTTTCCATACGCTCCTAGAGGATCTTCTCCGCTCGCTCAGACGCTTCTCGAATCCACGATCTGCGCCCAACGCCGAATCCACGGCGTCCAACGTCGAATCCACGACGTCCGACCGAATCCACGGTCTTCACCCAATAGCCCCTTCG